>OZ010576.1:54748764-54846264 GCA_963932145.1 Acanthosepion lycidas
GAGAATAAGTATCACCATTTACCCGCACGTTGCTTAATCTGTTGTAAAATTTAACACTGAAAATGTTTTTTTTTTAATATCTTTTGCTCGGAATGGGAACCTTGCTCCACGTACTCTATTTATTATAGATAGTACTGTCCATCACATTCAAAGATTTCTGATTGTCTCTTGTTATTATTAGTGATTATTTTGCCAATAAAGCTGCTATTCATTACTAACAACTGGAAATATTTTTCCTCTTCATATGCATGACATTTCTATAGTAAGATTATTTTCAGCGAATTAAATAATAAAATCATTAGGGAATGCTTTTCTATAGTAAATCTATTAGCAATGCATTCGCATCATACATGTAACCATACTATTCTGTCTGCAAACATCTAAATCAATCCATGGACACTGAAAATATTTTTTTCTTTATTTACAATACATTGTTACCGTAAAATCATTTCCGACATAATTCTACAGTACCATTAATTTCAACGCATTCGTTCGATGTGTCGTGCCCCTTCAGAGTGTCGGCGATCATGGCTCTCCATAATTTCTTCTCCTTTGTAGCTCTTAGTAAATTTGTCTTTTTGCGATCTCTCCTAATCCCTGTTTTGCCAACCTATTGCACAAGCTCGTTAGTGGGATGTGGGGTAACTCAGATGTTAAAAGTGGGGGGAGGGGTTTGTCAGATAGTAAGGGGGACTAAATCACGTGTTAAGAGGTCGGTAAACTTAATATTAAAAAGGGAGTAGATGAAATGGGAGTAGATGTTGAGGGGGGGAAATCATATGTTTAAATAATGGAGCAATAGAGTTATTAATAAGATGAGTTGAAATTAATTCATTTCACAGCTCTTGCATCACTCCATAGCATATGAACATTTCGACACACCCTTTGTTAACCATTGTTATACGGTGTAGCAACCCTGGTTATATAATCTTTTACGTCGACATTGTTATTATTATTGCTGTCACCATAGACTGCTTCTCAACACTTATTAAAAGAACACAAAATAATTGAACACTACCAGCCTTATGAAGAATCTCGTAGATTGGCTCTACAGAATGACAAATAAAGAACTTTATCAAATAACAGAAACCACGCCACTTGAGGACTTTCAGAATCAGCAACAACTAAAATGAACAGCAAATGTATCTCGGAGCGAAAACAATGACCAATTTAAGATGTTAACATTTCCCACTATTTCAAACAAAAGATTAGGAAAGAAAACTCCCATCAATACTATTAGGTTGGTGCAAAAATAATGACGTAATAATATCGTTTTTTGACGTATTTTTAACGTCAAAAAACGACATTATTACGTCATTATTTTTGCACCAACCTAATAGAAATGGCGATAATAGTGGACTTGGGAATCCTATTTTTCAGAATAAAAAAAATCGTTTTAACAGAAAGATTTGAAAAGTTTCTACTGAAATTATCCACTATCAATGACACCACCCGTACATCCATTCATCCACACATGATATATATATATATATATATATATATATATATATATATATATATATATATATATATATATTTCAATAAAGGTGCAATTAATTTACAAATTCATGAATTATTCATACAAAAAACAAATACAAAGGTTAATGATTTAATTGGCGAGAAATCCATCTTTGCGAACAATTCAAATAATATACAAAAACCCAGAACCTGTTTATGAATGAAAAGATCCTTGTTTTATAAATTTCAGTTGCATAAGGTCTTATTATTAGGTTGGTGCAAAAATAATGACGTAATAATGTCGTTTTTTGACGTTAACGTCAAAAAACGACATTATTACGCCATTATTTTTGCACCAACCTAATATAATAATAATAATATAATATTATATATATATTGTGTGTATTTAGGCAGCATCTTTTCATTATACACGTTTTATTAAATAATATAGACAAGTGTTGTCTATTTATTTTATGTAAAATTTTTTTCGTAACATCTGATAAGTTTAATAACATTATCGTTGAACGAAGAAAGAAATTCACAATAGTGATCCATATTTTTTTATGTTGGTCACACCACAAACTCGCTTTTCCGACGCTTGACACTACATTTGAATGAAAACTCTAACATTTTTAGACATTTAAAACAACATGCCTGTCCGCACACACAATTCCGTAAAATACTTGTCGAAAACACAATTATACTTCGACATGAAAACAATAGACAAAAACTAAAAATCCTTGAAGCATTATACATCAAACAGTTGAAACCCAACCTAAACAAAATCAATTATGGCATCTCTACAAATATTCTTAAATGTCTATAATTGGTAACAGAAGCCATTGGTTTATACCAAGGCTTTCCATACTTCTCCAATTCACTCTCGTGTGGTCGTGTGTGACGTCATGAGATGCGGTGCGATTTTCGCTTCTAGCGTCTTATATGCACGTGTTTATCGATGCTTAGAAATCATCTATGTAAACAATGACAGACTATCATCACTGTCTTGTCCGTATATTGCTTAATATGCTGTAATTGACATCTTTGATAATGGCTTATGTAAGCCGATAGCTTAGATTGTATTAAAAAAATATGGATCAATATTGTGAATTTCTTTCTTCGTTCAACGACAATGTTATTGAACTTATCAGACGTTACGAAAAAAAATTACATAAAATAAATAGGCAATGAATGAAAAGATGCTGCCTAAATACACACAATATATATATATATATATGTTTCCCTCCGTCCGTCCGTCCGTCCCCCCCTTCCTTCCTTCCTTCCTTCCTATTTCCCTGAAATCATTTATCCTTTTATCTCGCTCTCGCGCTCATTCTTAGCGCGTATACATGGGCCAAGACAGAAACATAAATGAGAGATAAAATTTAGTTTCTCTACACGAAGGCAGATTGTTACACAAGGTCAGTGCAATGTGTTTGAGTCTGGGTACGTGCTCCGGGGCTAGGACCAAAATTAGCGCTGTCATCGGGTATTAATACTTATTAATTTAGTGCAACAAGTGAGGTACTGCCGTGTCAGGTGTTCCCCGAGGATCGGGCACCTCTCGATAATAATTGCAGTTGCGCTCTGCCCAAAGACAAAGACACAACTGAGTTGCGCTTTGCCCGAAGATATAAACACAATTGAGAGATTTATCCGCTCGAAAGCAGATACAACACTTTGCTCCCAGCTTGAAGGCCGAGTAAAGGCGATTAGAAGTTGTTTTTTTTTTTTACGGAAAAAATCTCGTCATTTTTGACGGGTAGTATACAAATGATTATTATGTTTTTTTTTCTTCTCTGAACGATGTCAGTAATAAAAGCTTTACGTGATCAACAAAATGTTTTAAAGGCGATAAATTTAAATTTCTAATAGAATATAGTTTGAAAAGCATAGATTGTCTCTATTTTCTATTATTATATTACTTGTTTATCGTGTTAATTTTTCTTTCTCTTTTCGTGTTTATTTTATGTTTTGATAGGATTTACGAGTCGGAATTAACATAAAGAGTTTTAATGACTCTTTCTTAAAACAAAAGCCTGAGAATTTTCCCCAACTCCAAACAGTTTTTTCCTCCACCCTTCCTACCCACACCCCGTTCATTCGCTTACTATTTTGATTACAAAATACTTGTTCTATTAATTAGTTACAGGTCATATGGCTTCTCTTCTTTTCGCTTGTTTGTTTGTCTTTCTTTCTTTCTTTTTTTCTTTCTTCATTTCTTTCTTTCTTTTTTCATTTCTTTCTTCATTTTTTCTTTCTTCATTTCTTTCTTTCTTTCTTTCTTTCTTCATTTCTTTCTTTCTTTCTTTCTTTCTTTCTTTCTTTCTTTCTTTCTTCCAAAGCCTATAACTTTATGATCGCTTAATTAAAAAGAAGGCATCATTTCGTCATATAAACCGAAGATGTTTCCCAGTTAAATGTAACTATTGACAAAGTTAAGCAACACGAAACTTGTTCATCTCTGAATGGGTGAAGGTACACACATGTAAAGCGCAACACATACACACGCACACATACGCACATGCACATACACAGATCAAATGCAGATCAAATATGGACCAGAATCCGACATGATGATAAGATAAAGAACAAATCGGAAAACGTTTATCAATCTAACAGGTTTTATTTTTATTGAAGCTTCCTTCAGAGGTTGGGAACGGAGACCCCCACCACCACCAACACTAGAAAGTGCGATAATAATGGATTTGAGAAATCAATTATTCTAAACATCGTTTTAATAGAAAGATTTTTAAAATTTCTATCAAAGTAGCCATTATCCATTACACCAGCAGCATACATATTCACCCGCACATCATATATACGGCATGCGATCGATAAATTGTCGTCTAAATTACGCAAAGATGAAAATAACACCGACATCCCATTTTAACAGATATCTTTACCAAAATTACACAAAAATATCTTGAAATGCTAAAGAGTAAATTTATTCCATAAAATCGTCATTGGCTTCAACCACGGCCTGAAGACGACTTCCGAATCTCCTGCAACTATTCTGGACTGTCTCCTAATAAAATATGTATTCCCCAGTGTTATCAAACATGGTAATAGTCTTAACGTGAAAAACAAATCTTTTCACAACCATTTGGCATAGGTGTTAAAAGGATCCCAAAATAAAACACCTTCAGAATGGTGGCTTAGTGGGAAAATTATTCGTTGCATGATAGTCTGGTGGATCAAAGTGTTCGTTGGTGAATTTGGTGTCTTAGTAATTGTGTGTTCAATCCTTGGGTCAGGCTGTGTATAGTTGGGTTCAGTGGAAACGGGTCGAACAATAACTAAGCAGTACTAAAATTAAGAACAAGACGATATCCCTAGACATGGGTAGTGGAACGAGAAAAAGTCTACCCTCGTAGGTTACCCGGATCAACGTACAACTGATAAAGGCCGGAGGGTACAGCAGCCGAAAGGATGTGATAAAAAAAGATGCGGAAACTAGTCCGCATGTAAATAGGGTAAATGAATTTGTTTAAAGTGTTATAGTTACCTAGTGGTTGTGAGTTCGATTTCTGGATCAGGTACTGAAATCTGTATAGTGCGGATAAGCAGAGACTAGCAATAAATGACATTATATAGGGATAAAGATAATAAAATAGTCAGCTTATACGAGCTACTATCTATATCAGCCAAAAAAAACACGTGAAGATCACCGAAGGGGAATTAGTTGAAATGTTATATCTGTAATAACATCTATAATAAAACAATTTACACGTTCCATGGCAAATGTTCAGGTGAGTCCCACTATTTCGTTCCATCAGTTCAGGCCTTTACAATTAAGACACGCCATGCTACTACCGCGGAGTTGAATCATCCTTATTTCCTTCGTATTCAAAAGGTAAGAAGAAAATACCAATCAGACGACATTTTCCTAAGAACAGCCATTTTGAGGGATATATTCTCTGATAGATGTTCCCTTGAACTTTACAATATTACCCATTTCTAGTCAAGGGTCAATCATTATATCCTCATAATTTTCAGACACCCCATGCATGATAACAATTTTTAAAGTAACTCATTTCCTTGGGCGGCTCTCGAGTCTTGTATTGGGCGAGATTTAGTATTAAAAAACAAATTGAGATATGAGAAAGAACTCGAAGAAATAAAAGATCATATATATATATATATATATATATATATATATTTCAAAAGTTATAATTTTGTATGTATGTATTTATGTTGTGCTAGCCCGAAGTCACAAGGCAGCGTACTGTGGTGGGTCAGATATAACGCTTTTTACCACACAAACTGTAGACAAGGCTTGCTCAGCATTGTTACAGTATAAACCACAGATGGGCTCTGTGGGTGTTGGACAAACTCAAAGGTGTCTGGGCGGGCATCTGAAATGGGGATTAATTAGCCGCCCTAGCAAACGGCTATCCTCGGACACTAGTGGCCAGCCTTCATGTATGTATGTGTGTTCTTGAGATACAGTTTAAACGGTACATAATAGCCCAACCAATTTAGGATTGAACGCCTGCTAAGTGCAGTGCCAGATATCATTAAAATGAGACAAAGCGTTCTTTAACTGGTACCATTTTTCAGTTTTTGCGGCGTTTTCATTGGGAAATTCAGTATTTATTTTTTGATACACATTCTAATACCAATCAGCATACATAACACTTGCATATTATATTCCAACTATTATGTCTGTGAAAAATAATAAACTTTACTAATATATTATAACAACATTCTTAAATAAATTTAAATATACATAGTACAACATATATACAGTGTAACCCGGATATAAGAGAGATTTTCTCTGGTCCCAAATTAGAGCCTGTGTTAATGTATATAAATTAGACCAAACCCGGATATAAGATAAACCCGGATATAAGAGACTTCTTCTCCGGTCCCGACAACACTCTTATATCCGGGTTACACTGTTTATGAAATTAACATTAGAACTTTTTTTTTTTGATGAACAACTACTTGAAAGGTTGAGAGGCTAAATGTGTTACATGATTTGATATTAAATAGATGCACGCTGATTTGCTGTCATTATGTATTTTGAAATAAATGCGAGAAAGAAACAAGTATGTATAATAAAAAAATATACTTATTTGAAAATGTTTACAGTTTTTTAAAGCTATGACTCCAAATTTTCACGCAATGTATTAACTATGAAGCCTTGTGGAACAATAAACCTTCTTTTACGTTCTTTAATGTTAATTGCTAATTTTTATCTAAAGTACATTTTATAGAAGAAATTTCTCTTTTAATGCAAAAAAAGTAAAACATATCTATTGATATCGTAAAATATATTTTCAAACTTGATATCAGGATATATTTGCATTAATGCGTTTTTGCTGCATTTCGTTGTGGCTTTGACCGGAAAAAATTACTTATTCATAACTAATAGTTAATAAAAATATACTTATTATTTAAAAAAAACAAAACTACAGCTAATTTAAGCTATTACTCCAAATTTTTACGCAATGTCTTATATATGAAACTCAGTGGAACAATAAACTTTCCTTTGCTGTCTTTAAAAACAAATTAAAATGTGTAATAATAAAATTGATAATATTTTTGTCTCATCATTTTTTTTTATGCTGAACTGTTTTTTAAAGAAAACTAGCGGTTTATGGGTGGTCTAGTTATTATATAAAACTGTCAGTTTTTTGACAGAGTAGATAAAATCTTTATAATACTCTAAATAGCCCATAACTTAGTAGACGGTCGATTTACCGTGTTAGAGACTTTAAAAAATCTGGTGGCAAATGGGGATTATTTGTTAATGTCTGTCTCTTCTTCAAGTAATATGTAATATGCTGAGGGGGTTGTCCTTGTACCAACAACAAGAAATGAACTATAAACTTACCACTAAAAATAGATTCCAATATATATATATATATATATATATATATATATATATATATATATATATATATATCATAAAAGAAGTGTTTCTATCACGTGACTTTGCACGTGCGAATGTCTGCCTTGTGCGTCATGTCCTTTAATGTACACACACACGCGCGCGCGCGTACACACACGCGCGCGCGTACACACACACGCACGCGCGTACACACACACACACATATAATTTAAGTGAGTTTGAAATATTAGGTTGGTGCAAAAATAATGACGTAATAATGTCGTTTTTTGACATTTTAAAATACGTCAAAAAACGACATTATTACGTCATTATTTTTGCACCAACCTAATAAAACATTAGAATAATACATTCAATCCCACTCAGTCTGGACAACTACTACCTTACAAAAGGAGAGATAAAAATAACCTAAAATGCCGCACATTTCGGCTTTATTCAGATGTTATCAGCCAGAAAAGGAAATTATCCGTCTCGAAGACAGATGTCCATTTCAGTTGCAATCAACTTGTGTGTATTAAACATATGCATGTGCACATGTATATTCTAATGCAAATGCAAAAAAAATTCGATTCTAATTCAAAAAACATTTTTACGTCAAATATACAGAGTGCGATGGATAAATTGTCGTGTAAATTAAGCAAACATGAAAATAACACTGACACCTCATTTTTAACAGATAGATTTACAAAAATTACGCAAAAATTTCTTGAAATACTAAGGAGTACATTTATTCAGTAAAATTTCCATTGGCTTCAACCACAGCCCCCAGACGAATTCAGAATCTCTCGCACCTCTTCTGGACGGTCTCCTTGTTTAACTTAGTGAATGCTGCTATAATCCTTGTCTTCAGTTCATCTTTGGTGTTGCATGGAGTTTTGTTGATATCTTACTCAACTGCGCCCCACAAATAATAATCAAGGGGGTTGAAGTCTGAGGAGTTAGGTAGTCAGATGTAAGGTGTGATGTGGTCGTAGAAATTGCCTCACAGCCATGACTAGGTTCTTCTTGTGTGGCAATGTGCAGAGTCCTGTTGCCAGACCTAGGGTCTTCCAGCAGCCACCCTCTTGACCCAAGACAGAACTGCCTCGTGAAGGCACTCGATGTAGGCCTCCGTGTTGAGTCCGAGACCCCGTGAGAAGAAGAATTGAGGCATAACATCGCCATCACAAGTGATCACTCCAAACGAATTCTTCCGAACTCTTTCCGAATTTCCTCTCCTGTCCTCAGATTGACACCCCAAAATGTTCGTATTGGAGCTACCGGCACGAATGCCAAGCAGTACTGCATGCCTTTTCAAATTTATGACCGAGTGAGATGCTCTTTTTTTTTCTCACAGACGGTGCCCAACTGACCCTACTATACTGGGCCGTCGACAAAATAAAAATCAAACAATGCGCATGCGCGAAATTAAAAATATAAAATGGCGACAATTTACACATCGCACTCTATACAGACCTTTGAAGCTTTTTATGATCCCCCCACCCTGTAGGAGAAATCCTTTCCTGATTGACCATGTTTTCAAGGGTGGAGTTTCAGAAATTGCGGGTTGGTGAGTCTAATTAACCCATAATTGGTGTGGCTGGCTAGTTTCCTGTTCGCCATACGTTTGCGAGAACTAGAAAGAAATCACAGGGCCAAAAGCTTCAAAAAGTTGAAATATGGCTCCAGAAAAATATTTACGCATGCCCATTGACTTTATGGCGTTTAACCGCTCATTAACAGCTTTTGTTTTTGTGCTGCTGGGGTTTCACATACTCCCCTTACCAGACCAGAATCTGGCGAGGCCCAGGATTTAGTTGCCGACCACACAGGTTTTGAATTCAGAGTTATCTCCTAGACCGGTTTCTACCCAAGGCTATAGGATCCAGTTTGTCACTTAGCTGGGTTTGGGGATGAGATAGATTCAAACCTTTCCCAAGTATTTTTGCACGTAAGTGAGTGTAATGAACTTGACTGGAGTTCGAACTCAGCTCTTTGATGATTAAGTCCTAGCCGCTATCCATTTGCTCCACATAAATATAGTATTTTAAATGGACCAATAAATATATTTTAAATGGATTTTGATTATCTTACCGTTAACGAAAATATTAGGTTGGTGCAAAAATAATGACGTAATAATGTCGTTTTTTGACGTTAAAAATACGTCAAAAAACGACATTATTACGTCATTATTTTTGAACCAACCTAATAGTATAAATATTAAGTTGGTTCAAAAATAATGTCGTTTTCTCACATATGTGAGAAAACGACATTATTTGTGCACCAACCTAATAAATAAAATAAGAATAATAAAGAAAGTGAAATAAATAAATAAATAAATAAAGAAAGAAAGAAAGAAAGAAAGAAAGAAAGAAAGAAAGAAAGAAAGAAAGTACTTATTTCGTATTAACCACCCTAAGATTTCAGTTGAAGAAAGAAACGAGTACTTTTAATCGGCAATCAATCGGATAGAAACTTGTTGGTGGAAATCTCTGTAAGTTATCAAAGTGGTATCTTGTTTGTAGCATGGTCCGTTAGTTTGTTGTTCATGTTAATGTTGCTTTTGGTATCATTTGAATGCGTACCAGTGTAAAAACACACCGACCGTAACAAAAAAAACTACTCGAATTAGCGATGCAGAGTGTCAGCGACGCAAGTGTTTGGATGAAAACAGTTTCGGACCATTAGTTTTCAGTGGGACAGAAAAGCTTGATCATCTAGCGCTGACCAGGTCCTTAAGCACAAGAAGAGGCCATAGTCAAGTAACCACCGTGACCATCCTACCTCTGACGACAAAATCAAAAGTGTCAGGATTTAGATAAACAACAATAAATGTACAAATAACCTGTTACGCTGGCGGACAGGTGTTCAACGAACATTGATGGTCACAATCCAAAGATAGTCACCTTTCTCTTTAGTTTCGATTTTCTTCCTTTTTTTTTTCTTTTTTTTTTTTGACTCGACTGAGACCACTTGAGTTTGTAAACATTGAGTGTTAAGGATGATATGAAAAAGGTGGAGAGGTAAGTCGGTGTATGTTTTTGGGGAGATGAGAAGAGCGAAGGTATTAATTTTCCTACGGAATAATCAAAGATCTCTGTGGTCATGGCAAGATGACTACGCACGTGGACATGGCTATTCGACGGGATACGCTTGGACAATCTGTTTCTAGATTTATAGCAAATAAACATCAGTTGATGGGGACGGACGCGTGGGGGCTTGGTAACGCTTTAACAAAACATTCGTTTATTTGCACCAACATCACCCTTTTCTTTCTTTCTTTCTTTCTTTCTTTCTTTCTTTGAATGTATTCCTCTCTTTTCTTCGTTTTAGTATACATTTTGATCTCTTTCCTGCTTTCTTTTTACATCCCTTCTTTTCTTTTTTCCTTTCTTTTCTCATTTTCTTTCCCCCACCTTCTTTTTTATTCCACTGGAAGTTTTAATTATTCTTTACTTCTTTCTTTTCGTTTTTCTTTCTTTGAATATATTTCTCTTCTTTCTTCGTTTTAATGTATATTCTTTTTAACGTCTGTTTTTTTTTCTCTTTTTCTTTGTCCATTTCTTTCTTATTTTCCTTTCTTTTTCTTTTTTCAATGGAATTTTTTTGTTCTTTCTTATTTTATTTCAATTTTCCCTTTTTTGCCTCCCTTTTCTACTGGTAATTTTCACTGTTCTTTCTTTCTTTCTTTCTTTCTTTCTTTCTTTATATTCCTCTACTTTTAATGTTTATTTTTTTTTTCTTTTAACGTCTTTTTTCTTTCTTTGTTCATTTCTTTCTTTTTTTCCCTTCTTCCTTTTTCATCGCAAATTTTCTTCTTTTTGTTTCCTTCGTTCTTTCCCATCAACCATTCTTTCTTTCTTTCTTTCTTTCTTTCTTTCTTTGCCTTTTTTTCATTTCATTCTATCATTCTTCTCAAATCCAACCAAGCATATCTCAATACTTCTTTCTATGTGTTTTCTACATTTTTCCGTTAAATCTATCCATGTTGTGCACTAAGTATCTTCTTTCTTTCTTTCTTTCTTTCTTTCTTTCTTTCTTTCTTTCTTTCTTTCTTTCTTTCGTTTGTTGCTCTCTCTTATTTCAGCGTAACCAAGCATATCTTGGATTGCAGAACTAAACAGCCACTGAATTGCGTCCGACGAAGAGAAACAACAACGTCGAGTTTACTCAAATATCCATTTCGCTTGACTGTAACGCACACGGACACAGATGGATACCTTAATTAATCATATTATTTATTTATAACTATACGATAGCAAAACCTTTCATGACTGTCACTGATGGCCGTGAGTAGAAGTTTAGAAAATTCTTCATTATCACTTTGGAGTCAGTAAACTGCCACTTTTAATAAGATACACCCCACTTCGTATTGTCTTATGTCAGGAAAATGATAAAAAAATCTTGTATATTATAGATCTCCATTCGCACTAATCTTACTCTTATAGATACCAGTCTCAAATTATTTACTTTTGATTCCAATGTTTTGTTGTTGGGTGTCTGGTGATTAATGTTGATAACTTCAATTGGGTTGTAACGCTGAAAACTTGCACAGTGTCGCCCTCATTCTCATTATTATCAAGTAATATGAGGGTCGAGTCGAATTTCAATCTAAATATAAAATTCTGTGACTTCCGTCAGTCTGACCGTCCATCACACTCTCAAAAATAGCCATACATTGACCAATCGAAACCATATTTTGGGGAGATGTGAAAACAGGTAAGGGGGTACAAATTACAATTGGTTTTTACTAAGGTGCATAGCTTAGTACAATACATTTTCATTAATTTTTTGGAAAAATTAAAACTTTTATTATTTAACATACAAAATAATCCCACTATTTAAAAAAAAAACAATTTATTGATTAAAATAACAAATACTTATTTAATAAAAATGCAGTATTGTTTTTTGCATATCTTTTCTTTATCTTTTAGTTTTTATATACAAAAATTAGTTTCCATTTCGCTTTGCGTTTGCGAGAACTATAAAAAAAAATTACAAGACCAAAAGCTTCAAAAATTTGGAATTTGTCTCCAGAAAGATATATCGACGCATGGCCAGTTGTATGTTGCATGCTCAAGAGTAAGAAATACTAAGATTTTATTGTTCATTGTCAAAAAGGAAAAAACTAAATTTTCTTAAATATTGTTTACCATGAAGATCTATAAAATTAAAGAAATTATTAAACCGCGCCATTATATTTTTCCAAACAAATCGCTTAATCAAATTTCATCAATTGGTTTGCGAAATTGAACGAAACGGATAGTTTTTAAATTTCGACAAAAATTGTTAGCGATAACTTTAACAATACTAAATATTGTGAGGATTTCAACACTCGTCAGGATGTTAGAAAAAATCTAGTATTTGAAATGGTAGGAAATTTGAGGTGCGTGATTTTTGTAATGTTATGTGAGTAACGTCTGATAAGAATATCTAAAATAATTATTTCCTAGCAATACCTGTGGAAACCGTTTTTGTATTTAAATTTTCTGATGGATCTTAACGCTTACGTTAATGATTGACTATGCTCCTTGCGAGTTTCACGACTATAAAATAACCTATTGCTTCGTTAAGATTTAAGCTTAAGAACATTAGCCAAATATTACAATGGAATCTAGTTGCGAATCTAATAGTACGCTTAACTTCGTGCGGTCGAGGTACCAAAGGTGAATTCTCATAGGCACAATTACAATAAAATGTTTATAGAAAAGTGACACTGAAGCCGTCAGGGCTGTGGAAAAGTGACTGAATTCGAGACATCAAGTCAGAACCTATAACATTGCAGAAGCTTCTTTTATTTTTTTCGATCATCTCGTTACATATATATATATATATATATATATATATATATATATATATATATATATAAGTGAATATTGAAGTCAATACTAAGAGGCGACAGGCTGTTTCATGCTAGACGCAATCTTCAGGCCGGCCTGACCATTGCGTCTAGCGTGAAACAACCTGTCGCCTCTGAGTGTTGACTTCAATGTTCACATTAATAATTATATTTACATACGCTCTATCTCTGGTATTGAGCACTTTATTTCATAAATACAACACACCTTAAAACTATATTTCTTCATATATATATATATATATATATATATATATATATATATATATATTACCCTTTAAATAATCATTATTGATGATAAAATTATTTGAATTGGAATAAACCTTGATAATTAGGTATCTAAAAACAGCCACGAATGTAATTTATGAACAAGAATCAAACGAATAGATGTCAACTTAACAAGCTATAAGAAAAAAGTTTAGGAAAATAAAAAGGATTACTAGATATAAAACGGATTATTCTTTCAATGTACTTTCTATGAATTTTTCCAGTCGACTATTTCATAGAAAATACCCAAAACTCCAACAAACTTGAAATTAAATTCTTCGTAGATTTTTTAGACATTTAGATTTATATCAAACTTTAACCCCCAAATATACCCTTTAAAGTAATGCGAAATAAAAGCGTCTAAGAATTTGAGTGAATCCTGATCTCAAGGACATGATTTACTATTTTATTGTTAACTATATCTTCCACCTTTAAGTCGGTCTTCTCCCTCACCCCTTACCCATCTATATCTAGATAGCATGCGTTAAGTTAAGCGGCGTCTAGCCTAGACAGAGTGGGGTTAAGGATAAGGAATTGAAAATGGCACATCTAACTCACTCATATCTTCTCTCTCACCTCACTTCTTCACTTCGTTAATTTTACATATGCTTGGTGCGGTCCGTTAAAAAAGTTTCTTTTCGTTTTTCATTTTTCATTTCAACTTTTGGAAGTAAAGTCTGCTGATGCAGAGCCCTTTAAAAGGGTTGTGGTGAAATAACTTATTACATGGAACCTTAAAGTGATCTGTTTTGATTCAAACAAAAAAAAAAAACAAATATATATATATATATATATATATATATATATATATATATATATATATAAAAAACTGGGGTACCAGGCCAAATATCGCAGCAATATTCAATGCACGGAGAAATGGGAGATTTATAAACGTGCAATAAGCATTCTGGTAAGAAGAATTGTACGGCACGACACAGTGAATGAAGCAATTATCCTAGCAGCAGATCTAGCAAATAATTCAGTATCATCCTTCCACTTCACGTCAATAGAAAACGTGATACAAAGAAGGCACAATGCATTGCTCTCCTGGACATTAGCAACAATCATGCTGATGAAAGTTAAAATTAGTTCTCTATCATAACTAAAAGATAAAAGTTTCATTTTGGTGACGTTAAAATGTACAAACCTCTTCTTGCCCCAGTTAACAATTGATTGGTATCCAGTTTTACTATTTATAATTTATTTCCGCTAACTATCCATGTAAAATATATAATCTAGTTATTATAGTTTTTGTACCTGGTGTGCTATAGAGATTATCTATACCGTCCTGTGTATTCGAAAGTTTTAACAAAGAAAATGTTGTTTCCAGCAGTGTTTGAATTTGATCCGCCATTGTAAGAGTAGCCGCTATTAAGCCCTGGGTACTTTTACCTGTCAACCACGGGAAGCTTTCACGTTAAATCAAACTTCAATTACCCTATTTAAGAAATGCACATCTCTTGTTCTGATCTCTCCAACAACGAGGGCATACGTTCGGAACCTGCTGGAAGGCACATTTTCTTTTCTCTTGAATGCACAGGCCGGTGTAAGTAGATTTACACCGCTTAAAAGAGAGATGTCTACTTATATATGTGTATCGACAAAATAACTATAGTATAATTCTGCTCATCCTTCCCTTAGTTACTTTATTGTGGAACTGGAACAAACTAGCCCGGTGGACATAATAAATGTAAATAATGTAAATAACTACAATAACTAATCTCAGAAATATAGACATTTTTATCTCTTTAAGCGTTATTTTTTTTACTCATATTTAAGCTTAATAAATAATAAATAAACATATCCATTACTTCTTTATAAATTGCTTTGTTTACGTTTCGAATACGAAAACGAACAGATATGGACGCTCAAGAATCTGGGAGGGGAAGGGTTGCTTGATCGGCGATGCTCTACGTGACAGAGTCGGTTAAATGCACGTCGGATATAACGACCGTTTTTCCTGCAAAGGGGAACGCTGGTACGAATCCTGTCAGGGGTGCATATATTTCTTTAATAAGATTTTCGAAAAATCAGTCTGTTAGACGAAAATAAATATAATGTTTAAAATAAATGGAGCATCTACTCAAATATAGGTGTCCACTAAAAATAACGTTTAAAGTGATAACACACACACGCACATATATATATATATATATATATATATATATAACATTTTGCGCAAGTAAATGAAAGAGAGACGTTGTTAGAGCTATTCGTATTTCCTTATCGAGCTCTTATTTATCAATTAAAGAATATCGATGTGCCTGATGTTTAGTGAGGTCTAGCCTATTATCTGCGAAGTGATCTAGGCACCAGTCCACGCAAGAATGAAGCTGCTCAGGTCGTTGAGCAAAAAAGGCGACGACAATATTTTTGTTTTGTTTGCATTTGTGTTGTTTTGCTTTTACGGGCTAGTTCCGGCCAAAACCCCGAGTATATAACCTCGGAAGAGACTATCCGGTGTCAGGGTCTCGGTGTTGGACACTGGGTAGAAGTGGGGGACCGGTGATCAGGTCCGAAACAATTAAAGCCGATATTGTTCCGTGATTTGGCAAGATCCGGCTCGATCTTCGATCAACATAAAGGCGTTATGCCGTCAAGCGTGCCGTCACGGACCGAGTCTTTTGTGCCAGACGGGAAAAAGACTTGTTGACTTTGTTAATGTCATAAGCGTATACCAACGTAAACCTTCTTCCGCATCAATTCCTGGCTGTTTTGTTATTTCTATTTTTGTTTGATTTGTACATATTTTACTTACTTTGTTACTGCATTGTTGACTTTGTACCGTGACTTGATGGACGCACTGGAGCACAAGGTGCATAAAGTGACGTCCTCTGGGTCATAATTCTCCCCGCGTTAGCGCGCGTATATATTCTCATATGACACTTTTATTTTCCTTCTTCTCTTCGTGAATATTCATTTTTTTCATTTCTTCTTTTTCTTTTTCTTTCCCTTGGTCATATATATATATATTTTTTTTTTAATTAATATTTGGTATTTTTTAAATTTTATTTCTCATTTTTCTGCTTTGTTTCATCATAAATTTCTTTCTTTTTCGTGCATTTACTTTTCTTTTCTTTTTCGTATTTTCTTTTTTTCTTTTCTTTTTTTCTTTCTTTCTTCCTTATCCCAGATTTCTTAATTTTCTTGCTTTTGGTGTCTTTTTTTCATCACTTTATTCATTTTTTCTTTTTTCTTGTGGTTTTTATTTCTTTTCTTTTTTTAATTTGCCTCCACAATATTACTTCTTTCTTTCTTTCTTTCTTTCTTTCTTTCTTTCTTTCTTTCTTTCTTTCTTTTCAATGGTTTTTATTTCTTGTTTTTTTTTGCCACCACAATATTACTTCTTTCTTTCTTTCTTTCTTTCTTTCTTTCTTTCTTTCTTTCTTTCTTTCTTTCTTTTCAATTGTTTTCATTTCTTGTTTTGTTTTCCACCACAATATTACTTCTTTCTTTCTTTCTTTCTTTCTTTCTTTCTTTCTTTCTTTCTTTCTTTCTTTCTTTCTTTCTTTTCAATGTTTTTTATTTCTTGTTTTTTATCCACCACAATATTACTTCTTTCTTTCTTTCTTTCTTTCTTTTTTCTTTCTTTCTTTCTTTCTTTCTTTCTTTTCAATGGTTTTTATTTCTGTTTTTTTTTTTGCCACCACAATATTACTTCTTTCTTTCTTTCTTTCTTTCTTTCTTTCTTTCTTTCTTTCTTTTCAATTGTTTTCATTTCTTGTTTTGTTTTCCACCACAATATTACTTCTTTCTTTCTTTCTTTCTTTCTTTCTTTCTTTCTTTCTTTTCAATGGTTTTTATTTCTTGTTTTTTTTTTCCACCACAATATAACTTCTTTCTTTCTTTCTGTCTTTCTTTCTTTCTTTCTTTCTTTCTTTCTTTCTTTCTTTCTTTCTTTCTTTCATTGGTTTTTATTTCTTGTTTTTTTTTCCACCACAATATTACTTCTTTCTTTCTTTCTTTCTTTCTTTCTTTCTTTCTTTCTTTCTTTCTTTCTTTCTTTCTTTCTTTTCAATGGTTTTTATTTCTTGTTTTTTTTCCTCCACAATATTACTTCTTTCTTTCTTTCTTTCTTTCTTTCTTTCTTTCTTTCTTTCTTTTCAATGTTTTTTTTCTGTTTTTTTGCCACCACAATATTACTTCTTTCTTTCTTTCTTTCTTTCTTTCTTTCTTTTACATGATTTTTGTTTCTTGTTTTTTTTCTTTTCTATCACAATGTTCAATTTTTGTGACTTAGGAGGGAGGTACTGAAAGGTTCTCAGTCCGACCAATTTCCTAAAAGCAATATTTCAAACTACAGTGCACTGAGTTTAGGAAGTGTTCCGGCCGATATCTTTTCGGCATCTCCTAGCATCGCGGAAAAGCTTTAAATGTATAATAATTGCAATCTTGTAAATTGTTATTTCTCATCTCGTTTTCCACAGATGAAATATTCGCACCATTAAAGTAATTTCCATTCCTGATTTTCATATTTTGTTTCGAGACGATTCTCCAAAATTACAGAAATTATGTTTTCGGTGACCTAATTTTTTAAAATTCTCTTTTCTCTAATATGCAAATAATTTTTGCCACTGTACGATTTTTTATACCACATACTGTAACTTCTTGCGCCAAATTCCTGCATTCTTTCATTGCTTGAAATCATGGTAAGAAATTCCAAAGAAACCAGAATCGAGATAATGAAGATGGCCAAGAATATGAGCCAGGGAGGAATTAGTAAGCAACTTGGGCTTTCAAGAGGCGGCGTTTCAAAAATTCTCTCGAAGTTTCAAGGAACTAGAAGTCTTTCGGATTGGTCAAGATGAGGCAGTTTTCGAAATCGGCTCCATTGAATGGTAGGGAAACTGATCAGGAAAGGAAATGATCAGCTAAAGAAGAATACACAACAAACAATCGATTAGTCTGAAATATTTAATTTAATGTCTGTAGTGCAACTTAATGAATTCTTCGAAGGAGTGCATTTAAGCTATGAACCATTATTAAACAAAAGCATTTGAAGGCAATGTTAATATGTTCAAATATTTTGACCAATGAGATAAAGATGATTGTAATAAAATAACGTTTTCGCATGGAGCTGAATTATATTAGGCTGAGTTATAAATAATTCCCCTTTCTTTATCAACTTTATTCTTAAAACAGTACAAGAAGCAAATGATATGACCAAGTAAACCTGGCAACTGTTCTCGAAAAGGACCTCTAATCAGTGATTAACTGGGGCAAGAAATAACTTGCAAATTTTAACGCTTCCAAAACAAAACTGCTTTCATCTAATTCTCACAGAGAACCTTTTCTGTCTGACATCACCAACTCCAGGAGATCAACACACTACGCCTTCTTGGACTTGATTTTTCCACTGACATAAAGTGAAGCGACTATATGGAATCAATAGCTGCATCTACTGTAAGGAAAGTTGGTTCAGAAAATTTTTCTCGTCAGAATCCATCTTGCACATTTATAAATGTCATGGGTACTTACTTATAACTACAGAATGAGCTCTTCCTAACACTATGTATACTACGCCCCTCAAGAGAGAGGGACAAATCGAGTCAAGCTGATAGTAGTTCACTCCAAACCAGACTGACAGTCATACTAACACCTTCCTTCGTTATTTCTACTCTTGTGTTCGTGTTGTTCTTCTTTGGTCCTAACCTGGACCATAACAAGAAATCTGCTATTCGCCCGTACATTGAATACTGTTGCCATATCTGATAGGGTGACCCTGCTGTACATCTGAAAATTCTTGACAAAATCCAAAGAAGGGTCTGTAATGTTATCAACACTTGGCATCTCGACTACAGTCACTTTCTCACCGGCGGGAGGTGGTTTCTCTGTCTTTTCTACAAATATTTTCATGGCAACTGCTCTGCTGACCGTTCTTTACAGGTGCCCCGACTACAAGTTTTTAAGTGTTTTACTAGATTGGAAACTGGGCCCCTCCCGTCAACAGTGTCTTTTCTCGCACTTCTCACCTGTGGAACAACCCTCCTGATTTCTTGCTTCCCTGATAACTACAATATAAATGCAACGTCAATTTTTTGTCTCGAAACATGTTCCTTTTTGTCCTTTCCTCAATCCTTCCCATTCCCAGTCTTCTTATTCTTATTCTCGTTCACTCCCTGTAACCCGCTGCGTTCTAGTAGAACTGTCACCATGCTTGGGTGAAATTATTAAAATTACATTTTATTTAATTATCTCATCACAATTATTTTCAATGACTTGTTGCCACTTATCAGGTAACTTTTTAATATCTTTTGAATAACGAACTTTTGAACCTGGTTCTCATTAGAGAAATTTTATCACATCAAAACCTTATGTCGCATTCGAAAAAAAAGGTAATAATCGTTTGGCGCAAGGCTACGTCAGAATGGTCAGTAGGGTAGAATAGAGTGAGTTCCAAAAACAATTCTGGTGTTATTCTTCATGCGTCCTTACATTGTCACGGAAGAGAATAACATTTTTCCGATTGATGAGATCAAGGCGATTTTCGACCAAACGTTTATGAACACGATGCAGCTGCTGGATGTATAAATGTGCATTTAACGTTTCAATGAATTTTAGGGATTCAAAATGAATAATAACCCATCTATTTGACCACATGCACAACATTACCTTTCTTGTATGGAGCTCAACTTTTGTGGTCGGTTGTAGAGATTTACGCTTGTTAATCATTGTGTTTGCGTTGAACATCTTCGTATCTTAATGTATTCAAAATTTATTTTTAACAACCATTTATGATTAGTAGTTTGGATGATACATTCGTTGTTAAATCAGAACACTTTCAAAAGGTCTGCAAGAAAGAAGCGAGTATTTATCGAAAGGTCTACATGAAAGCGAAACGACCTACATTACACGACGAAAAAAATGTGAAGTTTGGGGTTAGAGGTGCCCGTCTGATGCTTTAGGAATACATAAAGATTGACTTTTCAGAAAATTGGCTAAAATTGATGGTGCCAAATCCATTCATTTGCTGAAACCCATTTGATACCAGAGTTGGATGCTGGTGAGAGCTGTTAACATCATGGAGGATTGATAATTTAAATAGCAATATAAAATTTGTCACTAATTCAAAAACAATAAAAGATATAATCAACGCAAAATAGCTACATTAAACCTGAAGGAAGAATTTACCAAATAGACTGCAAAAATAATCTCAAGAAATACAAGGTGAGAATTTAAAGAATATTATACAGACATAAAGAAGTTTTTTTTTTTTACAAAACAATAACCTCAATGCGCGAGTCTTTCCTCGCAATAGGGCCTGATCGTAACTTCGACTGTAGTTAAGAGATTAATTTAATTAAAAGATAAGGTATATTTATTAAGGCGAAAATTTATTAAACGTGAACTGAAATCGGAAGCCCTTGATGGTAAATTTACATCTAGGATCACACAATGTATCTTACTAAACTATTGCTGATAAAACATGGGATAACTAAAGACAATAGAGTGGAAATGAAAACAAAAAACAGACATAAACTGATTCTACCAATAAAATACTTATTAGTCTGAAGAAGTTCCTTCTCTGAACGAAGCCCATACATCTTATCATTCATTACCTTACTCAGAATTTAACACACACACACATATATATACAGTGTATCACAAAAGTGACTACACCCCTCACATTTCTTCAAATATTTAAGTATATCTCTTCATGGGACAACACTGACAAAATGACACTTTGACACAATGAAAAGTAGCCTGTCTGCAGCAAAATATAACAGAGTTAATTTATTTTTCCCTCAAAATAACTCAAAATATAGCCATTAAAAGCTAAACCCCTGGGAACAAAAGTGAGTAGACCCCTTAGGAAAAGTTGTCAATATTAACATACAACATGTCAAATGTCAATATTTTGTGTGGCCACCATCATTATCCAAAACTGCCTTTACTCTCCTGGGCATGGAGTTTACCAGAGCTTCACAGGTAATGACTGGAATGCTCTTCCACTCCTCAATGACGACGTTGCGGAGCTGGCGAATATTTGAAACTCTGCGCACCTCCACCTTCTGCTTGAGGATGCCCCAAAGATGTTCTATTGGGTTCAAGTCTGGAGACATGCTTGGCCAGTCCATCACCTTTACCCTCAGCCTCTTCAGTAAAGCAGTGGTTGTCTTGGATGTGTGTTTGGGGTCATTGTCATGCTGGAACACTGCTCTGCGACCCAGTTTCTGGAGGGAGGGGATCATGCTCTGATGCAGTATTTCACAGTACATGTTGGAGTTCATGTTTCCCTCAATGAAATGTAACTCTCCAATACCTGCAGCACTCATGCAGCCCCAGACCATGACATTCCCACCACCATGCTTGACTGTAGGCATGATACACTTATCTTTGTACTCCTCACCTGGTCGCCGCCACACATGCTTAAGGCCATCAGAACCAAACAAATTAAATTTCGTCTCATCAGACCATAGGACATGGTTCCAGCAATCTATGGGCTTTGTTGACATGTCTTCAGCAAACTGTTTGCGGGCTTTCTTGTGTATTGCCTTCAGAAGAGGCTTCCTCCTGGGGTGACAGCCATGCACACCAATTTGATGTAGTGTGCGGCATATGGTCTGAACACTAACACACTGAATCTCAATCTCTTTAATCTCTGCAGCAATGCTAACAGCACTCCTACGCCGATCTTTCAAAGAAAGCATTTGGATGTGACGCTCAGCACGTGCGCTCAGCTTCTTTGAACGACCTACTCGAGACCTGTTCTGAGTGGACCCTGCTCTTTTAAAACGCTGGATGATCTTAGCCACTGTGCTGCAGCTCAGTTTCAGGGTGTTGGCAATCTTCTTGTAGCCTTGGCCATCTTTATGTAGTGCAACAATACTTTTTTTAAGATCCTCAGAGAGTTCTTTGCCATGTGCTGCCATGATGGAACTTTCAGTGACCGGTAAGAGAGAGTGTTAGAGCTGCACTACAGATTTGAATACACCTGCTCCCCATGAACACATGGGCATAGTTACACTAATGAGTCACATGACATTTTGGAGGGAAAATAAAACGCAGTACTCAATTTAGACATTTAGGGGTGTAGTTTCTTAGGGGTGTACTCACTTTTTAGGGGTGTAGTTTCTTAGGGGTGTACTCACTTTTGTTGCCAGGGATTTAGCTTTTAATGGCTATATTTTGAGTTATTTTGAGGGGAAAAGAAATTAACTCTGTTATATATGCTGCAGACAGACTACTTTTCATTGTGTCAAAAGGTAATTTATTCAGTGCTGTCCCATGAAGAGATATACTTAAATATTTGAAGAAATGTGAGGGGTGTACTCACTTTTGTGATACACTGAATATATGTGTATTCAGGCAGCAAATTATCTTTTACTCATGGCTGATTGAATAAATTACAAACATTATGTTTGCTTATTTTTATCATAATCCTTTCATATTCACGAATATTTTTGTAATGTACAGAAAAATATTTGTGACTATGAAACGATTAAGATAAAAATAAGCAGACATAATGTTTGTAATTTATTCAATAAGACACACACACACATATATAAGTCTGTGTACGCACACACACACACACACACACACACACACACATATATATATATATATATATATACATATATATATACATATATTTGAAAAAAATTAGTTTTAACGTATGCTATATTATGGGTTAAAGTGTTCTATATCAGGAATAAGCGTATGTAAATATAAAAGTGGACATTGAAGCCAACATTTGGAGGCGACAGTTTGTTTCATGCTAAACGCAATTGTCACACCATTATATATATATATATATATATATATATATATATATATATATATATATATATATATATATGCTTTGCATTTGCTCTTATAGCACAAGCGGAATTGTTACATTTAGATAAGTTTCCTGAGTTAAAAGTAATAAGACATCGACTGTTGTCGAGAAAATCATATTTTTTAATTGCCAATCAATGCTGCTTACTAACGGTCGTAGTATGGTGGTGTGGCCAAATGTGATAAGAAACATATTGAAAATAAGATTAAATAAATCGCCATTAAAAATTAATAACGAATGCTTTAAAAAATCCAATTTCCATTGTGCATGTTGCCCAGCGAAAATTACGAAATAATGTGTTGTTCGTGGTCAAGAATGCGGAGAGAATAGAACTAAAATATATAAATATACTATAAACACACTTACGCAAACACCCAAATTCGCACGCGCGCACACACACACATTATTAAAGCTTCAATGTATTTACTACAACGTCCTATGAAACGTTAATGATGAATCTTAATTATTAAGTCAATGATTGAATAAGTCAACAGCGAGTTCTATGACAATAAAGGGAATGTTAATAGAATAATCACATAAAGGTTGGTAGTGAATGATAATACTCAGGACAAGAACAACAGATATAAGATTCGCCAGCGGCGCGTAGAAGTAGTAGTCAACTGCTATAAGTGAGTCAAGTGAATTCCACAATGAATCTTCAACTGTAGGATATCTACCAACCGCCCCACGCGGTCAGATATGGCACAAGGCCGAATTTAATGTGGGATATCCGAGCCCGTAGGCACGGCGAAAAGTTCTCCGTGGACCCGTATAAAACGGGATCGGGTAGCTGTTTCCCGGAATGAGTCTGTTCCCTTCGACATAGCCTCGTCTGGGGATCCTCTCTACCCGGAAGCAGAAAGTTTGACCAGCACAGCTGAAGACGAATCTCCAACTGCAGACCAACATACAGTATTTACTATTGTATTTATGTGAATGGGGACATACCCATTATCGTCCGTTGGTATGCTACAACAAAAATATACGTAGACATTCCAGTACCGCATCCTTAAATATTTGAGCTTAAAAACTTTAATAAAATATTGCAATAACTATCATAAATATGGTTGTTATTTTAAGAAGTGGGAAAATGAAAAGATTTGAAATTGACAACGTTTTCCATTTCACTGAAACAGTCGTTAAACGATTCTAGCTTCCCTTTCTTTCTTTCTTTTCTCACTGAAAAATAAGTAGCGTCTCTGATATGCGTTTTAGGAATAGTCCATTATTTATGAGGTATTGGCAGGGTGTTACGGAAGTGCGATCTCACGAAGAGAGGGACAAGCACAATTATAATAGGATATTTTTATCTGACATTTTTATTACTTCAGACATTATTTTAGTGGATACCCGTGTTTGAATAGACGCCACGATTTTAAACATTGTATATTACGTCTAACAAGACATTTTTATCATGTTTTCTCGAGTGTTCAGGCCGGTAGACATAATACACAGTGTTTAAAATGAAAACGCGGCGAAACACGGGTATTCACTAAAAATATCGTTTGAAGCAATAATATATATATATATATATATATATGTTGTTGCTTGGAAATCTTTCATGCAACAAAAACAGACTATCATTATTGTTTTGTCCGTGTATTGTTTAATATATCGAAATGTAATTGTCATCTTTGATAATGGCTTATGTAAGCCGAAAGCTTAGATAGGATCAAAAAACATGTATCAATATGGCGATTTTCTTTCATCTTTCAATGATAATGTTATTAAGCTTAAGACAATATGAAAGGAATTTATTTAAAATAGACAAAAACATGTCTATATTATTTAATGAAACATGCATCAATGAAAAAATGCTGCCTAAATACACACACAATCAATCTATCTATCTATCTATCTATCTATCTATCTATCTATCTATCTATCTATCTATGTCTCTCTCTCTCTCTCTCTCTCTATATATATATATATATATATATATATATATATATATATATATATAAGAAGTGGGGGATGGACATGTAGAAAGTAATTTATCAGAGAGCTAAAGAGATTTGGGTGTCGAATTGGAATTTCCTCAAAGCGAAATCCTCTGGCTTGATTTGTTTGGAATTCGTAAATGGAATTCACGGAAAAATCCCTGTCAATGGAGGGTTTGAAAGAGCTACCTATAACCGATGCTCGTTCGGGTGTCATGTTTTAAGGCCTACTCCATAGATCGCGATGTCATTAGCAGTGAAGTGGTAGTGGAGACAAGCACAAAGGCAGAGGGCAGAACTAGTGAGGCCACTTCTATTGTCGCCATATTTTGTGAAAAGACTTGTCATAAAGACGGGTGCCATTGTGAATGGTTGCGAGGATCTAGTTGGGAAGGTGAAATATTTTCGTTTTTGTATAAAGAGATTGTTCTAGGTATCGTTGTGAGCCGAGTAACAGATAGAAAAACTGAAAAGAAAATTGGGAAGAAAGAAGACGAAAAAAGAATTGATGGAAGTGAATAAAAGTAACAAAGAAAGAGAGACAAGTGAAAAAAAGGACGAATATAAACAAAACCCTAAAAAAGAGGAAGAAAAAGAATAAAAAAGGATGATATCGAGAAAGTTGTGAAGATAAAAGAGAAAAAACGTTCGTGCTTGTGTATAAGACGATCTCTAAAAATGTTTATTTAAGATGATAGCTCAGTTTTAGATTCCCCGGATAAAAGCGAGGCGAGATATAAATCATCGTCTAAATAGACTATTGTGATCAAGATTTGCGCTTAAAATGTCGTCTTTCATGTTATCATCGAAGTAGTATACTGCAGATATAAAATATCGAGAAATATCAATAGAAAGGGAGAAAAAGGAAAACGAAACGAAAGTGAAAGAAAGAAAGAATGTAACGAAAGAAAGAAAGAACTAAAATCTTTGTGGGGGAACAAGAAAAAAAGATATAAAGAGCGAAAAAAGAAAGACGGAGACGAAAAGGGAGGAAAGAAAAAAAGAAAGAAAGACAGAAAAGTGAAAATTTTTGTAGTGTAAAAAGGAGAACAAAAAGAAAGACAGAGACGGAATGAGAGGAAAAGAAAAAGAGAAAGGAGGAAGCAAAAAAAGAAAGAAAGAATGAATGAATGAAAGAAAGAATAAAGGAAAGAAAGAAAGAAAGAATGAATGAATGAAAGAAGTGGGAATGAGAGAAAGAAAGAGTAAACGAAAAAAAGAAATAATGGATGAATAAAAGAAAGAATGAAAGAAAGAAAGAAAGAATGAAAGAAAGAAGGAAAGAATAAATGAAAGAAAGAAAGAATGAATGAATGAAAGAAGTAGGAATGAAAGAAAGAAAGAGTAAACGAAAAAAGAAAGAATGGATGAATAAAAGAAAGAATGAAAGAAAGAAGGAAAGAATAAATGAAAAAAAGAAAGAAAGAAAGAAAGAATGAATGAAAGAAGTAGGAATGAAAGAAAGAAAGAGTAAACGAAAAAAGAAAGAATGGATGAATAAAAGAAAGAATGAAAGAAAGAAGGAAAGAATAAATGAAAAAAGAAAGAAAGAAAGAATGAATGAAAGAAGTAGGAATGAAAGAAAGAAAGAGTAAACGAAAAAAGAAAGAATGGATGAATAAAAGAAAGAATGAAAGAAAGAAGGAAAGAATAAATGAAAAAAGAAAGAAAGAAAGAATGAATGAAAGAAGTAGGAATGAAAGAAAGAAAGAGTAAACGAAAAAAGAAAGAATGGATGAATAAAAGAAAGAATGAAAGAAAGAAAGAAAGAAAGAATGAATGAATGAAAGAAGTAGGAATGAAAGAAAGAAAGAGTAAACGAAAAAAGAAAGAATGGATGAATAAAAGAAAGAATGAAAGAAAGAAGGAAAGAATAAATGAAAAAAGAAAGAAAGAAAGAAAGAAAGAATGAATGAAAGAAGTAGGAATGAAAGAAAGAAAGAGTAAACGAAAAAAGAAAGAATGGATGAATAAAAGAAAGAATGAAAGAAAGAAGGAAAGAATAAATGAAAAAAGAAAGAAAGAAAGAATGAATGAAAGAAGTAGGAATGAAAGAAAGAAAGAGTAAACGAAAAAAGAAAGAATGGATGAATAAAAGAAAGAATGAAAGAAAGAAGGAAAGAATAAATGAAAAAAGAAAGAAAGAAAGAAAGAATGAATGAAAGAAGTAGGAATGAAAGAAAGAAAGAGTAAACGAAAAAAGAAAGAATGGATGAATAAAAGAAAGAATGAAAGAAAGAAGGAAAGAATAAATGAAAAAAGAAAGAAAGAAAGAATGAATGAAAGAAGTAGGAATGAAAGAAAGAAAGAGTAAACGAAAAAAGAAAGAATGGATGAATAAAAGAAAGAATGAAAGAAAGAAGGAAAGAATAAATGAAAAAAGAAAGAAAGAAAGAAAGAATGAATGAAAGAAGTAGGAATGAAAGAAAGAAAGAGTAAACGAAAAAAGAAAGAATGGATGAATAAAAGAAAGAATGAAAGAAAGAAGGAAAGAATAAATGAAAAAAGAAAGAAAGAAAGAAAGAATGAATGAAAGAAGTAGGAATGAAAGAAAGAAAGAGTAAACGAAAAAAGAAAGAATGGATGAATAAAAGAAAGAATGAAAGAAAGAAGGAAAGAATAAATGAAAAAAGAAAGAAAGAAAGAATGAATGAAAGAAGTAGGAATGAAAGAAAGAAAGAGTAAACGAAAAAAGAAAGAATGGATGAATAAAAGAAAGAATGAAAGAAAGAAAGAAAGAATAAATGAAAAAAGAAAGAAAGAATGAATGAATGAAAGAAGTAGGAATGAAAGAAAGAAAGAGTAAACGAAAAAAGAAAGAATGGATGAATAAAAGAAAGAATGAAAGAAAGAAGGAAAGAATAAATGAAAAAAGAAAGAAAGAAAGAATGAATGAAAGAAGTAGGAATGAAAGAAAGAAAGAGTAAACGAAAAAAGAAAGAAAGGATGAAAGAAAGAAAGAATGAAAGAAAGAAGGAAAGAATAAATGAAAAAAGAAAGACAGAATGAATGAAAGAAGTAGGAATGAAAGAAAGAAAGAGTAAACGAAAAAAGAAAGAATGGATGAATAAAAGAAAGAATGAAAGAAAGAAAGAATGAAAGAAAGAAGGAAAGAATAAATGAAAGAAAGATGCAGTTTAGAGCGAGAATAACTGAGACAAGATGAAATTAGAAATAGCTGCAATGACAAGCATTTACCAATAATCTGAAAGAAATTTGAGCAAAAAATAAATAATGCATAACAATCCTTCATCTAAGAAATATGAAATGCTACGAATATTTTTTCTTATTTTGTGTACTATGTTCCTTCAGGATGTGGGTCAACACGGCGGTCCACAACTTGTCTTTTGCTGCTCTAAGTAACCTTTGACCTATTGCAATCCTTGATTGTTCCTATTCTGAAACAAACTCGTAAAGTAGTTTACTTTCTGTTTCCCTTTACTTCTCTTGCCTTCACTGTGTCATGTGAGTGTTAAATTCTCTAGACCTTCTTTCTTCATGTTTCCTTCTGTTTCTAAGTATCACTTGTAGTTCCTATTTTCCTTCAAACTTCCTTGTTGTCCACAATATTCTATTCATATTATTCTCTGCATTCATAGGTAGAGTCACATCTCTCCCGCATAAAGTCTCGTCTTCATCTGTGTGGAGATTGTCCAGAATTAACTGTCAGAGGAAATTAGATATTAACATAGAAGTTCGGTAATTTTTCTTCGTTTTTAAGAGGATTTTCACACACACACACACACACACATATATATATGTTGTTAAATTAGTAAATTTATTATCTATCTTTATATATATATATATATATATATATATATATATATATATATATATATATATATACCTTTTTTAAATTTACTAATTTAAAAATATGGTCCCATCGCTACACAGGAATTACCAGGTTTCAAAAACAGAAACTAAAACTTTAAATTTAATTATAGAATTAAATTGATATCCTTAGTACTGTTTCAATTTCAAGCGATTTTTGAAGTTATTCCAAAAATCACATTGTGATGTACTCAAATAGAAGAGGGTACATATTCTTAAGCTAAAAATGTCTCAATGAGTTTTAAAATCTAGCATAGATTTGATGTATGTAGATATGCCATTGGTTCTCACTTACGAATAAAATTTGAGCTCGCGAGAAAGAATATATTTCTTAGATCATATTGTTTCATTTTATGAAAGATAACTAAATCCTTAGAGGGTGGTCACAACATCTACAAAGGAAGCATGTATTATCCCTATGGTCCGCTGCCTAACCGAAGTTAATGTCCATGTTTTAAGTGCTTTTGAATAGAAAGTTATACTTTATTTTACATTCTTTTTGTTCAGCATCATCAACAGCAAATAATTTAGTCGCCTCGCTTTCTTTGCCAATAGGAAAACTGTTCTCAAAGTCGGTCATAAACAATGAGATCAAAGGTGATCAATAGAATCTTTATTTGTTGATATAGGTACAAGTTTTTCGTCCGACATCAACACTCCTACATTCGTTCAATCTGGCTGAAAATTGATCAAAACGTTTTTCTTTACGTTTGCTATTTACCTAGGTTTTCATGGCTTCAACTAAATGAATTCTTTAAGTCAGGTATGAACAATTTTTTTTTTTTGAGCAGTGGGCCGCATGATCCATGGCTTCATCCCAAGGCGGGCTGCACTACTAAAGAGCTTCAAGGTAATTTTTCGTAGTAGGTACCTCAGCTACTATCACTACAGAAGACCGTATGCGTAAGCATATACTTTAGAAATGGAGGAAACGTTGATTTTTTTTCTTTGGAGAAAAAAAAAACTTTTCTATAATTAAAAAAATGAAGTCTTGGTATAACATTACCACTGATGACGTTGTGATCAACACATATCGTTCTGTCTAATTTATTTCTAAATTATTCTTTTGAAAATAAAAAAAAAAGATATATTTCTTCTTTAGAAAAAAATGTTTTCTGTTTCAAAAGCAAAAGATGTTTACACGTATGATCTTCCTTAGTGAAAATTGCCAGCGATTTAAAACGATGAAATCATTATTTCACCGGAGGTTCACAAAATTCAAGAAATATTGTACTTAATCATTGTTCATGTATGAGAGAGTGTGTGAGTGAACAAGTGAGAAAGAAATAAAATATTAAGAAACGTTATTTTCCATATTTTCACAAACGTGCCATTCTGAAAGCACAAACGGGCCGCATGGCTGCTTTAGGATTCGAAAAGGACAATCCATTAGCAGACTATAAACTGGTGCTTCGTAATCACTAAACAAAGGCGCTCCAACTGTAGGATATCTATCAACCGCCCCACGCGGTCAAATGTGGCACATGGACGAATTTAATGTGGGGTATACAAGCCCGTAGCTCGGCCAAAAATTCCCCGTAGACTCCGTCTAAAACGGGGTCGGGTAGCTGTTTCCCCGAGACGACACTCTGCCTCAACAAAAACCACATCACTTGAAGACTTCCAGGAGCAACATCATCTACAATAACAACAGCAGCAAAATGGTTCGCACATGTAATTAGAAGGGATGATAACGATAATTTTTAACACTGGTGTTCACCTTTTAGAAGGCCCGAGGGCCACTCGTGGTAGAGGTTTACACAGTAAGATGAAAAGCTTATGCGGATATATATCAGGAAGATACCGGTTGAACAGGTTAAGATTTTAGTGATCGGCAAAGCAACCTCCTAGAAGTCAGTTTCAAAAGGCAGTAGTTCGTGGGAAGAAACTGCTTGAGTGGACATTATATTTTCCCAGAGGAATACGAAGGGAATGCGGGTAGTTCGCTACAATGTGTGTGGTAAGGCGGGTCTTAGCCGTGAAGGTTAAAACTCGTCGAATTAATGAGTGCAGTCCATCTGAACACTCTCCATGGAAATAGCAATTTCCTGTTTCTTTATAATTTGTTTAAGTTCTGGAAGACACCATTTGCTATTAGGTTGGTACAAAAAATAATGACGTAATAATGTCGTTTTTTGACGTATTTTTAACGTTAAAAAACGACATTATTACGTCATTATTTTTGCACCAACCTAATATTTTCATGCAACTTCGGATTTCGGTGTCACATTTTCCGTCATCTGTTAAAAAGCATTCCCAAATATATAAACTTTTTTACTTGTTTGGTTTCGTAGCTCTTACCATCCAAAATTATGGGATTAAATAACTACGTCATTGCTGGTATTAAATGCACATGATACTTTTAGGGCCTAATAGACCGAGTAGGGTAGTTTATTTTGTTTATTGTTTGTTTTTTTTATAAAATTTTCCGGAATCACCTATGGGCCTTTTATGACCATTCATTTCTTCATTTCGTACTTTTTGACCCTTTAAATGACTTCACGAACCCTTTTTTTATTTATTAAGACCACAGTTTATTACATGTTCAGAAAAATTCCTACCCCCATAATTATTGATACTCCTGTGCTTGTATTAACCATCTCATAGTAGACATTACGTCGTTTAAAAAAGTCTAAGTGTAAGGGATGATATCCTTGTTCGAACAAATAACTAAATAAACGACCTTGTTGACATTTGTTTGTTAGAGCATGCGGACAAGAAGTAACTATAATTCAATGTTCTGTGCCTTTATATATATATATATATATATATATATATAAATGTCATATTGAAATAGATCACCGTTACTTTTTCAAAGAAATCTACCATTGTATTCACACCTTTTATTTTCAAAGAAATATTATCTGCAAATACGCAATAAAAAAAAAACCTTTGATCTTATAATGTGTTTCCCTGTATAAAGGTTCCAATCATCCTTTTCTTGCGAACGGATATTAAGTTCAGTGAATTTTAAAGACGAATATCCCCAAATATAGTCTTTATATTGTTTCCCTCGGAAACTCCCACTTAACCTTTTTTTCTTATGAAGGACTATTTTTTAATATGTTGCGGGTATGTAAGTTATTCATTTTATGACTTCTGGTACATTTGTCCCACAAACAATATTTGGCGGACATGTCAGCCCGGGTAAAAACAAGTCGCAAAATCTGGGGTTCAAACAAAAAAATAAAATAAAATAAATAAATAAATGTATTAACCAGACATCTTACAGAAGAGGAAAATAAGAAACGAAGTTATGAAGAATTCAAAGCAATCTTCAGTATTTGATGCTGAAATGCTTACATGCCTCGTGTCTATCGGAGCGAGAATAAACGTGTCTTGTCGTTTCGCGAGTCAAAATGAAGAGAAAAAGAGACTTTCAAATCTTGCGCTGCCTGTGATAATCGTCAAGGGGCGGTAATCTAACAACGATTACGGCCTTTTGTGAATCAGTTTTTGCCAACGATTGACATGGATTTCTTCAGAATGAAATCAGTTTAATAAATCTGACATTATACTAGATTCCATGAAATTTGTTAATTCTTGTCACATATGATCAGTATTTGCTAAATTCCTCTTGTAATGACACGGTTTGAGATTGCTAATCTATTATTTTTTTCTGCACTGTTTCCATCAGTTTTCCTAATTTCTCTTGTTAATAAATCCTATATCAACTGTTTAGACATAGTCATTAATATTGAGTTCTGACATCCTTCCTCGCCTTTTTTTTAACATATCGGCGGTTGGTGTAAAGTAGGAGTCGTCAAACGTTTTGTACCAGCGGCTCACTTTTAAAATATCTTTGAACCTTAAAATTCGCAATGATGTTGGCAATTAAAATCTTAACTAAAATGTATGAAAAGTTAAAAAATTTGGATCAGATTCATTATTTTCTTTAAAAATTATATTTAAGAAAATATATTAAATAAACCCCAATGAATCAAACAAATAATATATTAAGTACACCAAGTCTAAATACAGCTGATGCTACTGAACAAAAATGCATGACCGCTACTAATATCCAACTGTACTCACTAATTAAATTAAATAAACTAACAGTGCTATCATACCAATCAGGCCAAATGACCTTCATAATCGTAAACTCTATTTTACAGTTAGAGGTTGAAAAAAGGGGATTGTTATCTGAAAATCAAGTTGGAACATTAAAAAAAAGATGTGATGTCACATTAAATAAGTCTCATCAAAATAAATTAAAAGTTACTTGAGTAGATGAAACTAAGGCTTTTGATTCTGTTGATTGTCGAGTTCACTGTCTTTCGTTTGCACCGAAGAATACAACATACTAAAATTTAGCTCAGTATACACCGATCCTCATTCGATACCGTGACTATCATCGACCCACTGAAAATCTTCGCCGACCCCTAGGAGTCGCTTCGACCCAGTTTGACATATGTAGAACCTTGCACGCATTCATAAGCTTCTGGGACTTTCGACTCATCCAGCTTAGGAAGAATTCTCCATATTTTGATTTTTTGGTAAAATTTCTACTGCTGAGGTGGTTCCGTTGATCCATTTAACGTCCAAAGACCCTCCTTTCTGCATATTTTAGTTTATCTGACTGTACTGTTAACGATGACAACAAGCGTCAATTTCATATTCGACAATGTTGTCCGTTCTCTGTCATTTTTTGTTTATCGGATATTTGGTGTTTCGTAATTGTCGCAGGTTCTTCTTATCGACTTTATTCATTCCTTATTGGCGTGTAATATGCATTTTTTTTTTTTTTTTTTTACAAAGCCTAGATTTTTTCCCCAGTTTTTCAGCTACAAATTCATTGTGTGAATACTTGGAGTAGTACTATCAATTGTCTTTTTGATTACAATAAATCCGCTTCTGGACTAAACTGGGCAAAACATTTGAATCTGAAAGTGCCATAGAATATTGTTTTCCGTCACTCAAACAACTTCTTGCTTGGTGATTATAGACGAAACACAATTCTATGGGATCTTACTCAGAATTAATTTGCCGCATACATATAATCATGCTGCCTTCTCCACACAATCAGCATTTACTATTTTTTTTTATCTTTGCTTTCATATTGTTTGATCAAATGAATCTGAGCTGCAGTATATAGGCCTGTTGTTTTTCTTGTTAAGTGTCCTCTGTGCAAACATATGCATGTTATTTCGTCTGCAGTCGCCTATCTGTGTTTCTCTTTATCTTAATTAAAGTTGTTTTTCTGCTTTTTGGCTTTTGTTGTTTTTTATTGAATATTTGACCTTTTATAATGTTTGCTGCCGCTTTCTGGGTCTCGTTCTTATTAGAATCTAGCCTACATGTTTTATTTTATTTCATTTCTGGTCGTTAAGGCAACGTAGCTTTAAATACATATGTATCCTATTTCTCCAACTTATTTACACGTCATTTCTCCCAACGTCATAAGTGTTTTCTTCTTCTTCTTCTTCTTCTTCTTCTTCTTCTTCTTCTTCTTCTTCTTCTTCTACGTATTTGCAGAACTATGGCGTATCACTGGTGGCTATCGTTGAAGACTGAATGACAATAGTTCTCCTTAAATAACGAAGATCTTTTTTTCTCTATCCACTTAGAGTTCAAAAGCGTTTACGAAACTTTGCTCGCCTCTCGCTGCACAATCTTTCGCATTCCCTTCGTATTCCACTGTTAAGGGGGAAGTTACACAAAGACCGATTCTTCCCCAGCAACTGATATTTTGTGGAACAAACTTCCGAAAGGACGCTTCCTCGGTCACTGCAGTATTATCTTCTTCAAGTCTTGGATTATACCGTTATCTATTTTACATATCACCATAATATGCACTACTTACTCCCTCCTCTTACACCCTTACAACAATCTCATTCAATAACCCTCTACCTTGAGTGGCTCTTGGATTGTGTAAACAATAGCGCAAAAACGTAAAAAAATATAGCTTTGCTGCCATTTCTCCATATATTCAATCATCCTTTCCATTCCAGATCAAGTGACAACAAGTTTCTTTAATTCTCCAGTACCTCAGTATACATGCCGATTTATCAATGCCCTTATCTGGATGGTTACAATACTACCCCGGTTTTCTTGTAGATACGGATAGTTTTCCGGTCATTCCCAACGTGTCGTCGCACACAGAAATTCTCTCCTCAGGTCAATATTATCAGCAAGTTATTAGGTTGGTGCAAAAATAATGACGTAATAATGTCGTTTTTTGACGTATTATTTAACGTCAAAAAACGACATTATTACGTCATTATTTTTGCACCAACCTAATAACTCATTGGCAAACAATTCGTAATAGGCACGTAGCCGAGTGTTTAGAATGATATCATTCAGAGACCAGCGTTCGAATCCGACCATGTGCCTTAATGATTCGGCGATTTTTTGTTTCCTTAAATCTCTTTTGAAGTCGAGATATTTTCCATCCTTTTATTTACAACTTTCTTCTTTTGCTTGCTTAAATACCAATATTCAATATCAGACATTTTTTTGCTTATAAAGAACTAGATTTGGTCTTTCAGTTTGGATCTGATTACACATTTTTATTTGAAAGTTCGATAGAAATATTTTTAATTCCATAAAATAAATTCTGTTTTGTGCATATCCCATGGATTTCTAAATTCAAACCACGTTAATTTGCATTATTCCCAGTGGTTCACCATCTCCACCCAATCATGTTTATTACTTTCTTTGCTGCGATTATTTATTTTCAGTCTCGCCTCTTTCTATGCATAATAAGCATTTATGTATCTTGCTGTGTCACGTCTACCTGACAGAAAGAAATTTCGTTTATGCAGAATTCTTCTGGGTAGTCACTAAACTCGCGTGATAAAGGTGGATTTTTAAGTTCAGTGTCATTTTCTGTTTATAGAATTTATATATTAATTACATGCAAATAAGTAAGGGCAGACGACTCCGTAATTAGGCAAACTCCAGCTACAGTAACATTTAAAGCTAGATTTATTTGGATTTCCCTAACCACTAACCTAGTGTTAAAATGATTGTTTGTTATACATGGTAACAATTTAGAAAACGGGAAAGAAAACAAAATGAAAAAATTAAGAGTTTTTTTTTGCACTAAATATAATTATAGTCATCAAATAAGTAGACGTTTATTTTGTGAAACAGTTATATTTATGTTAATTTGGAATGGAAAATAACGTTTCTTTTACGAAATAATGGCATTACTATAAAGGTGTCCAATGCAAGAGATTCTTAATAACTAAGGGGCGTTGGAAATTTTCTCAATGTGCAATGAACGGAGGGTCTTAATAACAATGTATTGGAAAATCATTTAAATACTAAAAAAAAAAAACCCGGGAAATAATAAACAGGGTGGGTGGTCTTACAAAGCCTAGAGGGGTGGGATAATGACCTAAAATGAATAAATAGATGTCCCCTCCTGTCTATTAAGTAGTATTTTCACGAATATCATCTACAACTAATACAATAAGTAAGTATAGATACGATATCAAAGAGGTTTTCTCCCCGAAAAGTAGGAAATGAATCAAAATTTTGACGTCTATTGAATAGAGTTCTACCATAGTACATTTCATCTTGCGTAAATAAGTAATTCTTAATGAAGATAATTAATTTGCAGATTTCATTTTTTACCAAACAAAGTTTTATTTTCTGTAGTAGTTATTAATTTTTCAATTATTTTCTACCTAAAATGACAATCCCTTAAATGTCAATTCATTTACTTCATAAATTCCTAAATTCATAATTTATTTCATTACAATTCATAAATTCATATTTCATAAATTCAATTCCTTAAATGTCAATTCCTTTAATGTCAATTCATTAAATGTCAATTCATTTACTTCATAAATTCCTAAATTCATAATTTATTTCATTACAATTCATAAATTCATAATTCATAAATTGAATTACTTAAATGTCAATTCCTTTAATGTCAATTCCTTAAATGTCAATTCATTTACTTCATAAATTTCTAAATTCATAATTTATTTCATTACAATTCATAAATTCATAATTCATAAATTCAATTCTTTAAATGTCAATCCCTTAAATGTCAATTACTTAAATGTCAATTCCTTAAATGTCAATTCATTTACTTCATAAATTCCTAAATTCATAATTTATTTCATTACAATTCATAAATTCATAATTCATAAATTCAATTCCTTAAATGTCAATCCCTTAAATGTCAATTCCTTAAATGTCAATTCATTTACTTCATAAATTCCTAAATTCATAATTTATTTCAATACAATTCATAAATTCATAATTCATAAATTAAATTCCTTAAATGTCAATCCCTTAAATGTCAATTCCTTAAATGTCAATCCCATAAACGTCAATTCCTTGAATGTCAATTCATTTACTTCATAAATTCCTAAATTCATAATTTATTTCATTACAATTCATAAATTCATAATTCATAAATTCAATTCCTTAAATGTCAATTCATTTATTCATAAATTCCTAAATTCATAATTTATTTCATTACAATTCATAAATTCATAATTCATAAATTCAATTCCTTAAATGTCAATCCATTAAATGTCAATTCCTTAAATGTCAATTCATTTACTTCATAAATTCCTAAATTCATAATTTATTTCATTACAATTCATAAATTCATAAATCATAAATTCAATTCCTTAAATGACAATTCCTTAAATGTCAATTCCTTAAATGTCAAATCATTACAATTCATAAATTCCTAAATTCATAATTTATTTCATTACAATTCATAAATTCATAATTCATAAATTCATTTCCTTAAATGTCAATCCCTTAAATGTCAATTGCTTAAATGTCAATTCATTTGCTTCATAAATTCCTAAATTCATAATTTATTTCATTACAATTCATAAATTCACATTCCTTAAATGTCAATCCCTTAAATGTCAATTCCTTAAATGTCAATTACTTAAATGTCGATTTCATTTACTTAATAAATTCCTAAATTCATAATTTATTTCATTACAATTCATAAATTCATAATTCATGAATTCAATTCCTTAAATGTCAATCCCTTAAATGTCAATTCCTTAAATGTCAATTCATTTACTTCATAAATTCCTAAATTCATAATTTATTTCATTACAATACATAAATTCATAATCCTTAAATGTCAATCCCTTAAATGTCAATTCCTTAAATGTCAATTCCTTAAATGTCAATTCATTTACTTCATAAATTCCTAAATTCATAATTTATTTCATTACAATTCATAAATTCATAATTCATAAAGTCAATTCCTTAAATGTCAATTCCTTAAATGTCAATTCATTTACTTCATAAATTCCTAAATTCATAATTTATTTCATTACAATTCATAAATTCATAATTCATAAATTCAATTTCTTAAATGTCAATTCCTTAAATGTCAATTCCTTAAATGTCAATTCATTTACTTCATAAATTCCTAAATTCCTAATTTATTTCATTACAATTCATAAATTCATAATTCATAAATTGAATTCCTTAAATGTCAATTCCTTAAATGTCAATTCCTTAAATGTCAATTCCTTAAATGTCAATTCATTTACTTCATAAATTCCTAAATTCATAATTTATTTCATTACAATTCATAAATTCATAATTCATAAATTCAATTCCTTAAATGTCAATCCCTGAAATGTCAATTACTTAAATGTCAATTCATTTACTTCATAAATTCCTAAATTCATAATTTATTTTAATGCAATTCATAAATTCATAATTCATAAATTAAATTCCTTAAATGTCAATCCCTTAAATGTCAATTCCTTAAATGTCAAAACATTTACTTCATAAATTCCTAAATTCATAATTTATTTCAGTACAATTCATAAATTCATAATTCATAAATTCAATTCCTTAAATGTCAATGCCTTAAATGTCAATTCCTTAAATGTCAATTCCTTAAATGTCAATTCATTTACTTCATAAATTCCTAAATTCATAATTTATTTCATTACAATTCATAAATTCATAATTAATAAATTCAATTCCTTAAATGTCAATCCCTTAAATGTCAATTCCTTAAATGTCAATTCCTTAAATGTCAATTCATTTACTTCATAAATTCCTAAAGTCATAATTTATTTCATTACAATTCATAAATTCATAATTCATAAATTGAATTACTTAAATGTCAATTCCTTAAATGTTAATTCCTTAAATGTCAATTCATTTACTGCATAAATTCCTAAATTCATAATTTATTTCATTACAATTCATAAATTCATAATTCATAAATTCAATTCCTTAAATGTCAATCCCTTAAATGTCAATTCCTTAAATGTCAATTCATTTACTTCATAAATTTCTAAATTCATAATTTATTTCATTACAATTCATAAATTCATAATTCATAAATTAAATTCCTTAAATGTCAATTCCTTAAATTTCAATTCCTTAAATGTCAATTCATTTACTTCATAAATTCCTAAATTCATAATTTATTTCATTACAATTCATAAATTCATAAATCATAAATTCAATTCCTTAAACGACAATTCCTTAAATGTCAATTACTTAAATGTCAAATCATTTACTTGATAAATTACTAAATTTATAATTTATTTCATTACAATTCATAAATTCATAAATCATAAATTCAATTCCTTCAATGACAATTCCTTAAATGTCAATTCCTTAAATGTCAATTCATTTACTTCATAAATTCCTAAATTCATAATTTATTTCAGTACAATTCATAAATTCATAATTCATAAATTCAATTCCTTAAATGTCAATCCCTTAAATATCAATTCCTTAAATGTCAATTACTTAAATGTCGATTTCATTTACTTAATAAATTCCTAAATTCATAATTTATTTCATTAAAATTCATAAATACAAAATTCATGAATTCAATTTCATTAAATGTTAATCCCTTAACTGTCAATTCCTTAAATGTCAATTCATTTACTTCATAAATTCCTAAATTCATAATTTATTTCATTACAATTCATAAATTCACATTCCTTAAATGTCAATCCCTTAAATGTCAATTCCTTAAATGTCAATTACTTAAATGTCGATTTCATTTACTTAATAAATTCCTAAATTCATAATTTATTTCATTACAATTCATAAATTCATAATTCATGAATTCAATTCCTTAAATGTCAATCCCTTAAATGTCAATTCCTTAAATGTCAATTCATTTACTTCATAAATTCCTAAATTCATAATTTATTTCATTACAATACATAAATTCATAATCCTTAAATGTCAATTCCTTAAATGTCAATTCCTTAAATGTCAATTCATTTACTTCATAAATTCCTAAATTCATAATTTATTTCATTACAATTCATAAATTCATAATTCATAAAGTCAATTCCTTAAATGTCAATTCCTTAAATGTCAATTCATTTACTTCATAAATTCCTAAATTCATAATTTATTTCATTACAATTCATAAATTCATAATTCATAAATTCAATTTCTTAAATGTCAATTCCTTAAATGTCAATTCCTTAAATGTCAATTCATTTACTTCATAAATTCCTAAATTCCTAATTTATTTCATTACAATTCATAAATTCATAATTCATAAATTGAATTCCTTAAATGTCAATTCCTTAAATGTCAATTCCTTAAATGTCAATTCCTTAAATGTCAATTCATTTACTTCATAAATTCCTAAATTCATAATTTATTTCATTACAATTCATAAATTCATAATTCATAAATTCAATTCCTTAAATGTCAATCCCTGAAATGTCAATTACTTAAATGTCAATTCATTTACTTCATAAATTCCTAAATTCATAATTTATTTTAATGCAATTCATAAATTCATAATTCATAAATTAAATTCCTTAAATGTCAATCCCTTAAATGTCAATTCCTTAAATGTCAAAACATTTACTTCATAAATTCCTAAATTCATAATTTATTTCAGTACAATTCATAAATTCATAATTCATAAATTCCTTAAATGTCAATGCCTTAAATGTCAATTCCTTAAATGTCAATTCCTTAAATGTCAATTCATTTACTTCATAAATTCCTAAATTCATAATTTATTTCATTACAATTCATAAATTCATAATTAATAAATTCAATTCCTTAAATGTCAATCCCTTAAATGTCAATTCCTTAAATGTCAATTCCTTAAATGTCAATTTATTTACTTCATAAATTCCTAAATTCATAATTTATTTCATTACAATTCATAAATTCATAATTCATAAATTGAATTACTTAAATGTCAATTCCTTAAATGTTAATTCCTTAAATGTCAATTCATTTACTGCATAAATTCCTAAATTCATAATTTATTTCATTACAATTCATAAATTCATAATTCATAAATTCAATTCCTTAAATGTCAATCCCTTAAATGTCAATTCCTTAAATGTCAATTCATTTACTTCATAAATTTCTAAATTCATAATTTATTTCATTACAATTCATAAATTCATAATTCATAAATTAAATTCCTTAAATGTCAATTCCTTAAATTTCAATTCCTTAAATGTCAATTCATTTACTTCATAAATTCCTAAATTCATAATTTATTTCATTACAATTCATAAATTCATAAATCATAAATTCAATTCCTTAAACGACAATTCCTTAAATGTCAATTACTTAAATGTCAAATCATTTACTTGATAAATTACTAAATTTATAATTTATTTCATTACAATTCATAAATTCATAAATCATAAATTCAATTCCTTCAATGACAATTCCTTAAATGTCAATTCCTTAAATGTCAATTCATTTACTTCATAAATTCCTAAATTCATAATTTATTTCAGTACAATTCATAAATTCATAATTCATAAATTCAATTCCTTAAATGTCAATCCCTTAAATATCAATTCCTTAAATGTCAATTACTTAAATGTCGATTTCATTTACTTAATAAATTCCTAAATTCATAATTTATTTCATTAAAATTCATAAATTCAAAATTCATGAATTCAATTTCATTAAATGTTAATCCCTTAAATGTCAATTCCTTAAATGTCAATTCATTTACTTCATAAATTCCTAAATTCATAATTTATTTCATTACAATTCATAAATTCATAATTCATAAAGTCAATTCCTTAAATGTCAATCCTTAAATGTCAATTCATTTACTTCATAAATTCCTAAATTCATAATTTATTTCATTACAATTCATAAATTCATAATTCATATATTCAATTCCTTAAATGTCAATTCCTTAAATGTCAATTCCTTAAATGTCAATTCATTACTTCATAAATTCCTAAATTCATAATTTATTTCATTACAATTCATAAATTCATAATTCATAAATTGAATTACTTAAATGTCAATTCCTTAAATGTCAATTCCTTAAATGTCAATTCATTTACTTCATAAATTTCTAAATTCATAATTTATTTCATTACAATTCATAAATTCATAATTCATAAATTCAATTCCTTAAATGTCAATCCCTTAAATGTCAATTCCTTAAATGTCAATTCCTTAAATGTCAATTCATTTACTTCATAAATTCCTAAATTCATAATTTATTTCATTACAATTCATAAATTCATAATTCATAAAGTCAATTCCTTAAATGTCAATTCCTTAAATGTCAATTCATGTACTTCATAAATTCCTAAATTCATAATTTATTTCATTACAATTCATAAATTCATAATTCATAAATTGAATTACTTAAATGTCATTTGCTTAAATGTTAATTCCCTAAATGTCAATTCATTTACTGCATAAATTCCTAAATTCATAATTTATTTCATTACAATTCATAAATTCATAATTCATAAATTCAATTCCTTAAATGTCAATCCCTTAAATGTCAATTCCTTAAATGTCAATTCATTTACTTCATAAATTTCTAAATTCATAATTTATTTCATTACAATTCATAAATTCATAATTCATAAATTAAATTCCTTAAATGTCAATCCCTTAAATGTCAATTCCTTAAATGTCAAAACATTTACTTCATAAATTCCTAAATTCATAATTTATTTCATTACAATTCATAAATTCATAATTCATAAATTCAATTCCTTAAATGTCAATCCCTTAAATGTCAATTCCTTAAATGTCAATTCCTTAAATGTCAATTTATTTACTTCATAAATTCCTAAATTCATAATTTATTTCATTACAATTCATAAATTCATAAATCATAAATTCAATTCCTTAAACGACAATCCCTTAATGTCAATTCCTTAAATGTCAAATCATTTACTTCAAAAATTCCTAAATTTATAATTTATTTCATTACAATTCATAAATTCATAAATCATAAATTCAATTCCTTCAATGACAATTCCTTAAATGTCAATTCCTTAAATGTCAATTCATTTACTTCATAAATTCCTAAATTCATAATTTATTTCAGTACAATTCATAAATTCATAATTCATAAATTCAATTCCTTAAATGTCAATCCCTTAAATGTCAATTCCTTAAATGTCAATTACTTAAATGTCGATTTCATTTACTTAATAAATTCCTAAATTCATAATTTATTTCATTACAATTCATAAATTCAAAATTCATGAATTCAATTTCATTAAATGTTAATCCCTTAAATGTCAATTCCTTAAATGTCAATTCATTTACTTCATAAATTCCTAAATTCATAATTTATTTCATTACAATTCATAAATTCATAATTCATAAAGTCAATTCCTTAAATGTCAATCCTTAAATGTCAATTCATTTACTTCATAAAATCCTAAATTCATAATTTATTTCATTACAATTCATAAATTCATAATTCATAAATTCAATTCCTTAAATGTCAATTCCTTAAATGTCAATTCCTTAAATGTCAATTCATTACTTCATAAATTCCTAAATTCCTAATTTATTTCATTACAATTCATAAATTCATAATTCATAAATTGAATTACTTAAATGTCAATTCCTTAAATATCAATTCCTTAAATGTCAATTCATTTACATCATAAATTTCTAAATTCATAATTTATTTCATTACAATTCATAAATTCATAATTCATAAATTCAATTCCTTAAATGTCAATCCCTTAAATGTCAATTCCTTAAATGTCAATTCATTTACTTCATAAATTCCTAAATTCATAATTTATTTCATTACAATTCATAAATTCATAATTCATAAAGTCAATTCCTTAAATGTCAATTCCTTAAATGTCAATTCATGTACTTCATAAATTCCTAAATTCATAATTTATTTCATTACAATTCATAAATTCATAATTCATAAATTGAATTACTTAAATGTCATTTGCTTAAATGTTAATTCCCTAAATGTCAATTCATTTACTGCATAAATTCCTAAATTCATAATTTATTTCATTACAATTCATAAATTCATAATTCATAAATTCAATTCCTTAAATGTCAATCCCTTAAATGTCAATTCCTTAAATGTCAATTCATTTACTTCATAAATTTCTAAATTCATAATTTATTTCATTACAATTCATAAATTCATAATTCATAAATTAAATTCCTTAAATGTCAATCCCTTAAATGTCAATTCCTTAAATGTCAAAACATTTACTTCATAAATTCCTAAATTCATAATTTATTTCATTACAATTCATAAATTCATAATTCATAAATTCAATTCCTTAAATGTCAATCCCTTAAATGTCAATTCCTTAAATGTCAATTCCTTAAATGTCAATTTATTTACTTCATAAATTCCTAAATTCATAATTTATTTCATTACAATTCATAAATTCATAAATCATAAATTCAATTCCTTAAACGACAATCCCTTAATGTCAATTCCTTAAATGTCAAATCATTTACTTCAAAAATTCCTAAATTTATAATTTATTTCATTACAATTCATAAATTCATAAATCATAAATTCAATTCCTTCAATGACAATTCCTTAAATGTCAATTCCTTAAATGTCAATTCATTTACTTCATAAATTCCTAAATTCATAATTTATTTCAGTACAATTCATAAATTCATAATTCATAAATTCAATTCCTTAAATGTCAATCCCTTAAATGTCAATTCCTTAAATGTCAATTACTTAAATGTCGATTTCATTTACTTAATAAATTCCTAAATTCATAATTTATTTCATTACAATTCATAAATTCAAAATTCATGAATTCAATTTCATTAAATGTTAATCCCTTAAATGTCAATTCCTTAAATGTCAATTCATTTACTTCATAAATTCCTAAATTCATAATTTATTTCATTACAATTCATAAATTCATAATTCATAAAGTCAATTCCTTAAATGTCAATCCTTAAATGTCAATTCATTTACTTCATAAAATCCTAAATTCATAATTTATTTCATTACAATTCATAAATTCATAATTCATAAATTCAATTCCTTAAATGTCAATTCCTTAAATGTCAATTCCTTAAATGTCAATTCATTACTTCATAAATTCCTAAATTCCTAATTTATTTCATTACAATTCATAAATTCATAATTCATAAATTGAATTACTTAAATGTCAATTCCTTAAATATCAATTCCTTAAATGTCAATTCATTTACATCATAAATTTCTAAATTCATAATTTATTTCATTACAATTCATAAATTCATAATTCATAAATTCAATTCCTTAAATGTCAATCCCTTAAATGTCAATTCCTTAAATGTCAATTCATTTACTTCATAAATTCCTAAATTCATAATTTATTTCATTACAATTCATAAATTCATAATTCATAAAGTCAATTCCTTAAATGTCAATTCCTTAAATGTCAATTCATTTACTTCATAAATTCCTAAATTCATAATTTATTTCATTACAATTCATAAATTCATAATTCATAAATTGAATTACTTAAAAGTCAATTGCTTAAATCTTAATTCCTTAAATGTCAATTCATTTACTGCATAAATTCCTAAATTCATAATTTATTTCATTACAATTTATAAATTCATAATTCATAAATTGAATTACTTAAATGTCAATTCCTTAAATGTTAATTCCTTAAATGTCAATTCATTTACTGCATAAATTCCTAAATTCATAATTTATTTCATTACAATTCATAAATTCATAATTCATAAATTCAATTCCTTAAATATCAATCCCTTAAATGTCAATTCCTTAAATGTCAATTCATTTACTTCATAAATTTCTAAATTCATAATTTATTTCATTACAATTCATAAATTCATAATTCATAAATTAAATTCCTTAAATGTCAATCCCTTAAATGTCAATTCCTTAAATGTCAATTCATTTACTTCATAAATTCCTAAATTCATAATTTATTTCATTACAATTCATAAATACATAAATCATAAATTCAATTCCTTAAACGACAATTCCTTAAATGTCAATTCCTTAAATGTCAAATCATTTACTTCATAAATTCCTAAATTCATAATTTATTTCATTACAATTCATAAATTCGTAAATCATAAATTCAATTCCTTAAATGACAATTCCTTAAATGTCAATTCCTTAAATGTCAATTCATTTACTTCATAAATTCCTAAATTCATAATTTATTTCAGTACAATTCATAAATCCATAAATTCAATTCCTTAAATGCCAATCGCTTAAATGTCAATTCCTTAAATGTCAATTACTTAAATGTCGATTTCATTTACTTAATAAATTCCTAAATTCATAATTTATTTCATTACAATTCATAAATTCATAATTCATGAATTCAATTTCATTAAATGTCAATCCCTTAAATGTCAATTCCTTAAATGTCAATTCATTTACTTCATAAATTCCTAAATTCATAATTTATTTCATTACAATTCATAAATTCATAATTCATAATGTCAATTCCTTAAATGTCAGTTCCTTAAATGTCAATTCATTACTTCATATATTCCTAAATTCATAATTTATTTCATTACAATTCATAAATTCATAATTCATAAATTGAATTACTTAAATGTCAATTCCTTAAATGTCAATTCCTTAAATGTCAATTCATTTACTTCATAAATTTCTAAATTCATAATTTATTTCATTACAATTCATAAATTCATAATTCATAAATTCAATTCCTTAAATGTCAATCCCTTAAATGTCAATTCCCTAAATGTCAATTCCTTAAATGTCAATTCATTTACTTCATAAATTCATAAATTCATAATTTATTTCATTACAATTCATAAATTCATAATTCATAAAGTCAATTCCTTAAATGTCAATCCCTTAAATGTCAATTCCTTAAATGTCAATTCATTTACTTCATAAATTTCTAAATTCATAATTTATTTCATTACAATTCATAAATTCATAAATCATAAATTCAATTTCGTTAAACGACAATCCCTTAATGTCAATTCCTTAAATGTCAAATCATTTACTTCAAAAATTCCTAAATTTATAATTTATTTCATTACAATTCATAAATTCATAAATCATAAATTCAATTCCTTCAATGACAATTCCTTAAATGTCAATTCCTTAAATGTCAATTCATTTACTTCATAAATTCCTAAATTCATAATTTATTTCAGTACAATTCATAAATTCATAATTCATAAATTCAATTCCTTAAATGTCAATCCCTTAAATGTCAATTCCTTAAATGTCAATTACTTAAATGTCGATTTCATTTACTTAATAAATTCCTAAATTCATAATTTATTTCATTACAATTCATAAATTCAAAATTCATGAATTCAATTTCATTAAATGTTAATCCCTTAAATGTCAATTCCTTAAATGTCAATTCATTTACTTCATAAATTCCTAAATTCATAATTTATTTCATTACAATTCATAAATTCATAATTCATAAAGTCAATTCCTTAAATGTCAATCCTTAAATGTCAATTCATTTACTTCATAAAATCCTAAATTCATAATTTATTTCATTACAATTCATAAATTCATAATTCATAAATTCAATTCCTTAAATGTCAATTCCTTAAATGTCTATTCCTTAAATGTCAATTCATTACTTCATAAAATCCTAAATTCATAATTTATTTAATTACAATTCATAAATTCATAATTCATAAATTGAATTACTTAAATGTCAATTCCTTAAATGTCAATTCCTTAAATGTCAATTCATTTACATCATAAATTTCTAAATTCATAATTTATTTCATTACAATTCATAAATTCATAATTCATAAATTCAATTCCTTAAATGTCAATCCCTTAAATGTCAATTCCTTAAATGTCAATTCATTTACTTCATAAATTCCTAAATTCATAATTTATTTCATTACAATTCATAAATTCATAATTCATAAATTAAATTCCTTAAATGTCAATCCCTTAAATGTCAATTCCTTAAATGTCAATTCATTTACTTCATAAATTCCTAAATTCATAATTTATTTCATTACAATTCATAAATTCATAATTCATAAAGTCAATTCCTTAAATGTCAATTCCTTAAATGTCAATTCATTTACTTCATAAATTCCTAAATTCATAATTTATTTCATTACAATTCATAAATTCGTAAATCATAAATTCAATTCCTTAAATGACAATTCCTTAAATGTCAATTCCTTAAATGTCAATTCATTTACTTCATAAATTCCTAAATTCATAATTTATTTCAGTACAATTCATAAATCCATAAATTCAATTCCTTAAATGCCAATCCCTTAAATGTCAATTCCTTAAATGTCAATTACTTAAATGTCGATTTCATTTACTTAATAAATTCCTAAATTCATAATTTATTTCATTACAATTCATAAATTCATAATTCATGAATTCAATTTCATTAAATGTCAATCCCTTAAATGTCAATTCCTTAAATGTCAATTCATTTACTTCATAAATTCCTAAATTCATAATTTATTTCATTACAATTCATAAATTCATAATTCATAATGTCAATTCCTTAAATGTCAGTTCCTTAAATGTCAATTCATTACTTCATATATTCCTAAATTCATAATTTATTTCATTACAATTCATAAATTCATAATTCATAAATTGAATTACTTAAATGTCAATTCCTTAAATGTCAATTCCTTAAATGTCAATTCATTTACTTCATAAATTTCTAAATTCATAATTTATTTCATTACAATTCATAAATTCATAATTCATAAATTCAATTCCTTAAATGTCAATCCCTTAAATGTCAATTCCCTAAATGTCAATTCCTTAAATGTCAATTCATTTACTTCATAAATTCCTAAATTCATAATTTATTTCATTACAATTCATAAATTCATAATTCATAAAGTCAATTCCTTAAATGTCAATCCCTTAAATGTCAATTCCTTAAATGTCAATTCATTTACTTCATAAATTTCTAAATTCATAATTTATTTCATTACAATTCATAAATTCATAAATCATAAATTCAATTTCGTTAAACGACAATCCCTTAATGTCAATTCCTTAAATGTCAAATCATTTACTTCAAAAATTCCTAAATTTATAATTTATTTCATTACAATTCATAAATTCATAAATCATAAATTCAATTCCTTCAATGACAATTCCTTAAATGTCAATTCCTTAAATGTCAATTCATTTACTTCATAAATTCCTAAATTCATAATTTATTTCAGTACAATTCATAAATTCATAATTCATAAATTCAATTCCTTAAATGTCAATCCCTTAAATGTCAATTCCTTAAATGTCAATTACTTAAATGTCGATTTCATTTACTTAATAAATTCCTAAATTCATAATTTATTTCATTACAATTCATAAATTCAAAATTCATGAATTCAATTTCATTAAATGTTAATCCCTTAAATGTCAATTCCTTAAATGTCAATTCATTTACTTCATAAATTCCTAAATTCATAATTTATTTCATTACAATTCATAAATTCATAATTCATAAAGTCAATTCCTTAAATGTCAATCCTTAAATGTCAATTCATTTACTTCATAAAATCCTAAATTCATAATTTATTTCATTACAATTCATAAATTCATAATTCATAAATTCAATTCCTTAAATGTCAATTCCTTAAATGTCTATTCCTTAAATGTCAATTCATTACTTCATAAAATCCTAAATTCATAATTTATTTAATTACAATTCATAAATTCATAATTCATAAATTGAATTACTTAAATGTCAATTCCTTAAATGTCAATTCCTTAAATGTCAATTCATTTACATCATAAATTTCTAAATTCATAATTTATTTCATTACAATTCATAAATTCATAATTCATAAATTCAATTCCTTAAATGTCAATCCCTTAAATGTCAATTCCTTAAATGTCAATTCATTTACTTCATAAATTCCTAAATTCATAATTTATTTCATTACAATTCATAAATTCATAATTCATAAATTAAATTCCTTAAATGTCAATCCCTTAAATGTCCATTCCTTAAATGTCAATTCATTTACTTCATAAATTCCTAAATTCATAATTTATTTCATTACAATTCATAAATTCATAATTCATAAAGTCAATTCCTTAAATGTCAATTCCTTAAATGTCAATTCATTTACTTCATAAATTCCTAAATTCATAATTTATTTCATTACAATTCATAAATTCGTAAATCATAAATTCAATTCCTTAAATGACAATTCCTTAAATGTCAATTCCTTAAATGTCAATTCATTTACTTCATAAATTCCTAAATTCATAATTTATTTCAGTACAATTCATAAATCCATAAATTCAATTCCTTAAATGCCAATCCCTTAAATGTCAATTCCTTAAATGTCAATTACTTAAATGTCGATTTCATTTACTTAATAAATTCCTAAATTCATAATTTATTTCATTACAATTCATAAATTCATAATTCATGAATTCAATTTCATTAAATGTCAATCCCTTAAATGTCAATTCCTTAAATGTCAATTCATTTACTTCATAAATTCCTAAATTCATAATTTATTTCATTACAATTCATAAATTCATAATTCATAATGTCAATTCCTTAAATGTCAGTTCCTTAAATGTCAATTCATTACTTCATATATTCCTAAATTCATAATTTATTTCATTACAATTCATAAATTCATAATTCATAAATTGAATTACTTAAATGTCAATTCCTTAAATGTCAATTCCTTAAATGTCAATTCATTTACTTCATAAATTTCTAAATTCATAATTTATTTCATTACAATTCATAAATTCATAATTCATAAATTCAATTCCTTAAATGTCAATCCCTTAAATGTCAATTCCCTAAATGTCAATTCCTTAAATGTCAATTCATTTACTTCATAAATTCCTAAATTCATAATTTATTTCATTACAATTCATAAATTCATAATTCATAAAGTCAATTCCTTAAATGTCAATCCCTTAAATGTCAATTCCTTAAATGTCAATTCATTTACTTCATAAATTTCTAAATTCATAATTTATTTCATTACAATTCATAAATTCATAAATCATAAATTCAATTTCGTTAAACGACAATCCCTTAATGTCAATTCCTTAAATGTCAAATCATTTACTTCAAAAATTCCTAAATTTATAATTTATTTCATTACAATTCATAAATTCAGAAATCATAAATTCAATTCCTTCAATGACAATTCCTTAAATGTCAATTCCTTAAATGTCAATTCATTTACTTCATAAATTCCTAAATTCATAATTTATTTCAGTACAATTCATAAATTCATAATTCATAAATTCAATTCCTTAAATGTCAATCCCTTAAATGTCAATTCCTTAAATGTCAATTACTTAAATGTCGATTTCATTTACTTAATAAATTCCTAAATTCATAATTTATTTCATTACAATTCATAAATTCAAAATTCATGAATTCAATTTCATTAAATGTTAATCCCTTAAATGTCAATTCCTTAAATGTCAATTCATTTACTTCATAAATTCCTAAATTCATAATTTATTTCATTACAATTCATAAATTCATAATTCATAAAGTCAATTCCTTAAATGTCAATCCTTAAATGTCAATTCATTTACTTCATAAAATCCTAAATTCATAATTTATTTCATTACAATTCATAAATTCATAATTCATAAATTCAATTCCTTAAATGTCAATTCCTTAAATGTCTATTCCTTAAATGTCAATTCATTACTTCATAAAATCCTAAATTCATAATTTATTTAATTACAATTCATAAATTCATAATTCATAAATTGAATTACTTAAATGTCAATTCCTTAAATGTCAATTCCTTAAATGTCAATTCATTTACATCATAAATTTCTAAATTCATAATTTATTTCATTACAATTCATAAATTCATAATTCATAAATTCAATTCCTTAAATGTCAATCCCTTAAATGTCAATTCCTTAAATGTCAATTCATTTACTTCATAAATTCCTAAATTCATAATTTATTTCATTACAATTCATAAATTCATAATTCATAAATTAAATTCCTTAAATGTCAATCCCTTAAATGTCAATTCCTTAAATGTCAATTCATTTACTTCATAAATTCCTAAATTCATAATTTATTTCATTACAATTCATAAATTCATAATTCATAAAGTCAATTCCTTAAATGTCAATTCCTTAAATGTCAATTCATTTACTTCATAAATTCCTAAATTCATAATTTATTTCATTACAATTCATAAATTCATAATTCATAAATTGAATTACTTAAATGTCAATTGCTTAAATCTTAATTCCTTAAATGTCAATTCATTTACTGCATAAATTCCTAAATTCATAATTTATTTCATTACAATTTATAAATTCATAATTCATAAATTGAATTACTTAAATGTCAATTCCTTAAATGTTAATTCCTTAAATGTCAATTCATTTACTGCATAAATTCCTAAATTCATAATTTATTTCATTACAATTCATAAATTCATAATTCATAAATTCAATTCCTTAAATATCAATCCCTTAAATGTCAATTCCTTAAATGTCAATTCATTTACTTCATAAATTTCTAAATTCATAATTTATTTCATTACAATTCATAAATTCATAATTCATAAATTAAATTCCTTAAATGTCAATCCCTTAAATGTCAATTCCTTAAATGTCAATTCCTTAAATGTCAATTCATTTACTTCATAAATTCCTAAATTCATAATTTATTTCATTACAATTCATAAATACATAAATCATAAATTCAATTCCTTAAACGACAATTCCTTAAATGTCAATTCCTTAAATGTCAAATCATTTACTTCATAAATTCCTAAATTCATAATTTATTTCATTACAATTCATAAATTCGTAAATCATAAATTCAATTCCTTAAATGACAATTCCTTAAATGTCAATTCCTTAAATGTCAATTCATTTACTTCATAAATTCCTAAATTCATAATTTATTTCAGTACAATTCATAAATCCATAAATTCAATTCCTTAAATGCCAATCCCTTAAATGTCAATTCCTTAAATGTCAATTACTTAAATGTCGATTTCATTTACTTAATAAATTCCTAAATTCATAATTTATTTCATTACAATTCATAAATTCATAATTCATGAATTCAATTTCATTAAATGTCAATCCCTTAAATGTCAATTCCTTAAATGTCAATTCATTTACTTCATAAATTCCTAAATTCATAATTTATTTCATTACAATTCATAAATTCATAATTCATAATGTCAATTCCTTAAATGTCAGTTCCTTAAATGTCAATTCATTACTTCATATATTCCTAAATTCATAATTTATTTCATTACAATTCATAAATTCATAATTCATAAATTGAATTACTTAAATGTCAATTCCTTAAATGTCAATTCCTTAAATGTCAATTCATTTACTTCATAAATTTCTAAATTCATAATTTATTTCATTACAATTCATAAATTCATAATTCATAAATTCAATTCCTTAAATGTCAATCCCTTAAATGTCAATTCCCTAAATGTCAATTCCTTAAATGTCAATTCATTTACTTCATAAATTCCTAAATTCATAATTTATTTCATTACAATTCATAAATTCATAATTCATAAAGTCAATTCCTTAAATGTCAATCCCTTAAATGTCAATTCCTTAAATGTCAATTCATTTACTTCATAAATTTCTAAATTCATAATTTATTTCATTACAATTCATAAATTCATAAATCATAAATTCAATTTCGTTAAACGACAATCCCTTAATGTCAATTCCTTAAATGTCAAATCATTTACTTCAAAAATTCCTAAATTTATAATTTATTTCATTACAATTCATAAATTCATAAATCATAAATTCAATTCCTTCAATGACAATTCCTTAAATGTCAATTCCTTAAATGTCAATTCATTTACTTCATAAATTCCTAAATTCATAATTTATTTCAGTACAATTCATAAATTCATAATTCATAAATTCAATTCCTTAAATGTCAATCCCTTAAATGTCAATTCCTTAAATGTCAATTACTTAAATGTCGATTTCATTTACTTAATAAATTCCTAAATTCATAATTTATTTCATTACAATTCATAAATTCAAAATTCATGAATTCAATTTCATTAAATGTTAATCCCTTAAATGTCAATTCCTTAAATGTCAATTCATTTACTTCATAAATTCCTAAATTCATAATTTATTTCATTACAATTCATAAATTCATAATTCATAAAGTCAATTCCTTAAATGTCAATCCTTAAATGTCAATTCATTTACTTCATAAAATCCTAAATTCATAATTTATTTCATTACAATTCATAAATTCATAATTCATAAATTCAATTCCTTAAATGTCAATTCCTTAAATGTCTATTCCTTAAATGTCAATTCATTACTTCATAAAATCCTAAATTCATAATTTATTTAATTACAATTCATAAATTCATAATTCATAAATTGAATTACTTAAATGTCAATTCCTTAAATGTCAATTCCTTAAATGTCAATTCATTTACATCATAAATTTCTAAATTCATAATTTATTTCATTACAATTCATAAATTCATAATTCATAAATTCAATTCCTTAAATGTCAATCCCTTAAATGTCAATTCCTTAAATGTCAATTCATTTACTTCATAAATTCCTAAATTCATAATTTATTTCATTACAATTCATAAATTCATAATTCATAAAGTCAATTCCTTAAATGTCAATTCCTTAAATGTCAATTCATTTACTTCATAAATTCCTAAATTCATAATTTATTTCATTACAATTCATAAATTCATAATTCATAAATTGAATTACTTAAATGTCAATTGCTTAAATGTTAATTCCTTAAATGTCAATTCATTTACTGCATAAATTCCTAAATTCATAATTTATTTCATTACAATTCATAAATTCATAATTCATAAATTGAATTACTTAAATGTCAATTCCTTAAATGTTAATTCCTTAAATGTCAATTCATTTACTGCATAAATTCCTAAATTCATAATTTATTTCATTACAATTCATAAATTCATAATTCATAAATTCAATTCCTTAAATGTCAATTCCTTAAATGTCTATTCCTTAAATGTCAATTCATTACTTCATAAATTCCTAAATTCATAATTTATTTAATTACAATTCATAAATTCATAATTCATAAATTGAATTACTTAAATGTCAATTCCTTAAATGTCAATTCCTTAAATGTCAATTCATTTACATCATAAATTTCTAAATTCATAATTTATTTCATTACAATTCATAAATTCATAATTCATAAATTCAATTCCTTAAATGTCAATCCCTTAAATGTCAATTCCTTAAATGTCAATTCATTTACTTCATAAATTCCTAAATTCATAATTTATTTCATTACAATTCATAAATTCATAATTCATAAAGTCAATTCCTTAAATGTCAATTCCTTAAATGTCAATTCATTTACTTCATAAATTCCTAAATTCATAATTTATTTCATTACAATTCATAAATTCATAATTCATAAATTGAATTACTTAAATGTCAATTGCTTAAATGTTAATTCCTTAAATGTCAATTCATTTACTGCATAAATTCCTAAATTCATAATTTATTTCATTACAATTCATAAATTCATAATTCATAAATTGAATTACTTAAATGTCAATTCCTTAAATGTTAATTCCTTAAATGTCAATTCATTTACTGCATAAATTCCTAAATTCATAATTTATTTCATTACAATTCATAAATTCATAATTCATAAATTCAATTCCTTAAATGTCAATCCCTTAAATGTCAATTCCTTAAATGTCAATTCATTTACTTCATAAATTTCTAAATTCATAATTTATTTCATTACAATTCATAAATTCATAATTCATAAATTAAATTCCTTAAATGTCAATCCCTTAAATGTCAATTCCTTAAATGTCAATTCCTTAAATGTCAATTCATTTACTTCATAAATTCCTAAATTCATAATTTATTTCATTACAATTCATAAATTCATAAATCATAAATTCAATTCCTTAAACGACAATTCCTTAAATGTCAATTCCTTAAATGTCAAATCATTTACTTCATAAATTCCTAAATTCATAATTTATTTCATTACAATTCATAAATTCGTAAATCATAAATTCAATTCCTTAAATGACAATTCCTTAAATGTCAATTCCTTAAATGTCAATTCATTTACTTCCTAAATTCCTAAATTCATAATTTATTTCAGTACAATTCATAAATTCATAATTCATAAATTCAATTCCTTAAATGCCAATCCCTTAAATGTCAATTCCTTAAATGTCAATTACTTAAATGTCGATTTCATTTACTTAATAAATTCCTAAATTCATAATTTATTTCATTACAATTCATAAATTCATAATTCATGAATTCAATTTCATTAAATGTCAATCCCTTAAATGTCAATTCCTTAAATGTCAATTCATTTACTTCATAAATTCCTAAATTCATAATTTATTTCATTACAATTCATAAATTCATAATTCATAAAGTCAATTCCTTAAATGTCAATTCCTTAAATGTCAATTCATTTACTTCATAAATTCCTAAATTCATAATTTATTTCATTACAATTCATAAATTCATAATTCATAAATTCAATTCCTTAAATGTCAATTCCTTAAATGTCAATTCCTTAAATGTCAATTCATTACTTCATAAATTCCTAAATTCATAATTTATTTCATTACAATTCATAAATTCATAATTCATAAATTGAATTACTTAAATGTCAATTCCTTAAATGTCAATTCCTTAAATGTCAATTCATTTACTTCATAAATTCCTAAATTCATAATTTATTTCATTACAATTCATAAATTCATAATTCATAAATATCAATTCCTTAAATGTCAATCCCTTAAATGTCAATTCCTTAAATGTCAATTCATTTACTTCATAAATTCCTAAATTCATAATTCATAAATTCAATTCCTTAAATATCAATCCCTTAAATGTCAATTCCTTAAATGTCAATTCCTTAAATGTCAATTCATTTACTTCAAATATTCCTAAATTCATAATTTATTACATTACAATTCCTAAATTCATAATTCATAAATTCAATTCCTTAAATGTCAATCCCTTAAATGTCAATTCCTTAAATGTCAATTCATTTACTTCATAAATTCCTAAATTCATAATTTATTTCATTACAATTCATAAATTCATAATTCATAAATTCAATTCCTTAAATGTTAATTCCTTAAATGTTAATTCCTTAAATGTCATTTCATTTACTTCATAAATTCCTAAATTCATAATTTATTTCACTACAATGCATAAATTCATAATTCATAAATTAAATTCCTTAAATGTCAATCCCTTAAATGTCAATTCCTTAAATGTCAATTCATTTACTTCATAAATTCCTAAATTCATAATTTATTTCAGTACAATTCAGAAATTCATAATTCACAAATTCAATTCCTTAAATGTCATTTCCTTAAATGTCATTTCCTTAAATGTCAATTCTTTTACTTCATAAATTCCTCAATTCATAATTTATTTCATTACAATACATAAATTTATAATTCATAAATTCAATTCCTTCAATGTCAATCCCTTAAATGTCAATTCCTTAAATGTCAATTCCTTAAATGTCAATTCATTTACTTCATAAATTCCTAAATTCCTAATTTATTTCATTACAATTCATAAATTCATAATTCATAAATTCAATTCCTTAAATGTCAATCCCTTAAATGTCAATTCCTTAAATGTCAATTCATTTACTTCATAAATTCCTAAATTCATAATTTATTTCATTATAATTCATAAATTCATAATTCATAAATTCAATTCCTTAAATGTCAATTCCTTAAATGTCAATTCCTTAAATGTCAATTCATTACTTCATAAATTCCTAAATTCATAATTTATTTCATTACAATTCATAAATTCATAATTCATAAATTGAATTACTTAAATATCAATTCCTTAAATGTCAATTCCTTAAATGTCAATTCATTTCCTTCATAAATTCCTAAATTCATAATTTATTTCATTACAATTCATAAATTCATAATTCATAAATATCAATTCCTTAAATGTCAATTCCTTAAATGTCAATTTATTTACTTCATATATTCCTAAATTCATAATTTATTTCATTACAATTCCTATATTCAAAATTCATAAATTCAATTCCTTAAATGTCAATCCCTTAAATGTCAATTCCTTAAATGTCAATTCATTTACTTCATAAATTCATAAATTCATAATTCATAAATTCAATTCCTTAAATATCAATCCCTTAAATGTCAATTCCTTAAATGTCAATTCCTTAAATGTCAATTCATTTACTTCAAATATTCCTAAATTCATAATTTATTACATTACAATTCCTAAATTCATAATTCATAAATTCAATTCCTTAAATGTCAATCCCTTAAATGTCAATTCCTTAAATGTCAATTCATTTACTTCATAACTTCCTAAATTCATAATTCATAAATTCAATTCCTTAAATGTCAATCCCTTAAATGTCAATTCCTTAAATGTCAATTCATTTACTTCATAAATTCCTAAATTCATAATTTATTTCATTACAATTCATAAATTCATAATTCATAAATTCAATTCCTTAAATGTTAATTCCTTAAATGTTAATTCCTTAAATGTCATTTCATTTACTTCATAAATTCCTAAATTCATAATTTATTTCACTACAATGCCTAAATTCATAATTCATAAATTAAATTCCTTAAATGTCAATCCCTTAAATGTCAATTCCTTAAATGTCAATTCATTTACTTCATAAATTCCTAAATTCATAATTTATTTCAGTACAATTCAGAAATTCATAATTCACAAATTCAATTCCTTAAATGTCATTTCCTTAAATGTCATTTCCTTAAATGTCAATTCTTTTACTTCATAAATTCCTCAATTCATAATTTATTTCATTACAATACATAAATTTATAATTCATAAATTCAATTCCTTAAATGTCAATCCCTTAAATGTCAATTCCTTAAATGTCAATTCCTTAAATGTCAATTCATTTACTTCATAAATTCCTAAATTCCTAATTTATTTCATTACAATTCATAAATTCATAATTCATAAATTCAATTCCTTAAATGTCAATCCCTTAAATGTCAATTCCTTAAATGTCAATTCATTTACTTCATAAATTCCTAAATTCATAATTTATTTCATTATAATTCATAAATTCATAATTCATAAATTCAATTCCTTAAATGTCAATTCCTTAAATGTCAATTCCTTAAATGTCAATTCATTTACTTCATAAATTCGTAAATTTATACTTTATTTCATTACAATTCATAAATTCATAATTGATGAATTCAATTCCTTAAATGTCAATTCCTTAAATGTCAATTCCTTAAATGTCAATTCATTTACTTCATAAATTCCTAAATTCTTAATTTATTTCATTACAATTCATAATTCATAATTCATAAATTCAATTCCTTAAATTTCTATATGATTTTTTTTCAGTTTTTATTTTATTTTCAGCTTATTTTACCGGTCTCGGTAAAATAGACACCCAGGCTATTTTGATGGTAAATATTTTATCATTATGAAGTCAGGTAATGTTAATAATAGCAACACGGAAATTTATTTATTTTCACCACCAATTGTTAAGACAATTTAAAATCTTTTCCGTCATCCATTGTTAAAGCTTAAGTTAAAATCATTTATTCATCATCAATTATTAAAATAAATATACAAGTCTGAATATCTCAAGCATTTCAGGCATAACAGTCTCAGCAAATTTAAAATTTGCCCTTGGGTATGGTTCTCTTGCATTTCAGGTGTATCCACCGTAGACAACATTCACAGAAAAAAGAATCCATGTCCTGCCTACACAGCTCACACAGCCACTGTGCTGACGATCTCAATATAATATATTCTTAGTTCTCAGACACTATTTATTTTTACAGGCAAAATAGCCTTGGTTTCTATTTTATTAAGTTATTTTGCACCAACCTAATAACAGGAACGGCAAAATAGTCTTTGTGTTTATTTAACCAGGACCGGTGAAATAGCTTTTGTGTTTATTTTACCTGGACCGGTAAAATAGCCTTGGTGTCTATTTTACCGGGATCTAGCCTAATCGTTTTTTGTTTAATGCATGCGAATATAAAATCGTTATTATTATTATTGAGATGAGTCAAAGATTTTTTTTTGCCCATTCGGGGTACACAGTTACAGGTAAGAGGTACAGTTCATACGGATATGTGGGGAAAATAAAAATTAAACTTACGCTTGAACAGGTTAAGATTGTAGTGTTCGGGGAAGCATCCGCTAGGGATTCAGTTCCACAGGCCAACAGTTCGTGGTAAGAAGCTGTTAGAGCGGAACTTACATTATGAGAGCGGTTTGCTATAATGTGCGTAACATGGCGGGTCTCAGTCGTGAAGGTTAGAACTGGTGGGACTAAGGTGTGTAATTCGCCTGAGCACTTACCGGTGTAAGAGGTACTGTGAATATGGCTGTCATACCTGGTCTTGTGTTCGTGGTGTATACCGATATATTCTTGACAAAATTCAAAGAAGGATCTGTAATATAATCAAATCCTGGCCTGGCATTTCGTTTTCAGTCACTTTCTATCCAAACTTTCTATTCCCTTTGCTCTTTCTATAAATATTTGCATGGTAACTGTTCTGATGATCTTTTTGTTCTAGTGACTCGACTACATAAATTTAAGCGTGCTACTCGATTGGCAGCTAGCTCTCGCCGTTTTATTGTTGGACTAGCAGATGCAACCGACACTTCTATTCTAACAGTTTCTTTTCTCGCACTTCTAACCTGTGGAAATCTCTTCCAATTTCTTCCTTAACTACCAACTACAATCTTATTTTTTTTAATGTAACGCCAATCGCCATCGTTTGTCTTCCTGAATCATGATCCTTTATTGTCCATTCTTCACTTCTCCTCACTATTCTCACTCATTCCTCATTCTCCCCCCCCCCCAACTGCATCCTAGTGACATTATATCCTTGCTTTGAGTGAAATCATACATATAATAAAACCCATGTTGTGTGTGTGTGTGTGTATGTGTGTGTGTGTGTGTGTATGTGTGTGTGTGTGTGTACGTTTATATATTGGATCGGATTTCCTACATTTTTCAACCGATTTCAACAAAACTTCACAGGAATACGTAAAATTACCTTGCGGTCGTTCTGACAGCGCCAAAAATTGGAAAAACACAATTGTTTTTGCACGAAATCAATTTGAAAACACGGTTAAGAGGCATCACTATCGCCAGAATGAAAGGGGGACAACTCATATCGAGTTATACTTATAAAACCCAGGTTGTGTGTGTGTGTGTGTATGTTCGTTTATATATGGGATTGGATTTTCTACATTTTTCAACCGATTTCAACAAAACTTCACTTTTTTTTGGTAGATAGTGTTACTTATAGTCTTACACACTTTTTTCTTTATTTTTACATTCAGAATGCTTTAAAAATTCCATTTACAAGACAATTGTTTATAATAAAATTCTATTCAATCGGTAGACTCATAACGATTGAAAACAATGTTTTTGTTTCAGTTTGGGTTTGACCAATTCGGTCTCTAATGCTAGTGATTAATAAAAAGTAAATTGCTGCTGTGAACGGGGATAAGAGGATATTTTTTTTCTGATAATCGCAGACAGAAAATGGCTATTTCAAAAAAAAATGAAATCCTTCAGATGTGACACGGTAGTGATTGCAGTTTAATGCAGCCATTTTGCCTAAGTTCCTCGACAACATAAATTTAAGCGTGTTACTAGATTGATAATTAAGTATCATCGTTTTACTGTTAAACTACCTAGATGCCATTTCAATTCTAACAGTTTCTTTTCTCGCACTTCTCACCTGTGCGACTCCCTTTCGATTTCTTGCTTACCAGCTATCTACAATCTTCAAAAATTAAAAAAAAAAAAGTCATTTTATTGTCTTTTCTGTACTTCTTCTCACTAAAGTCTTCTCACACTCTGACATTCCCTGCAACACCCTGCGTTCTAGTGGGCGTTACTAGCTTGGGGTGAAATGGTTTTGCAAAAAGTAAAATCATTTTAATGAGATTGTCTTAATAAAAATGTTGCTAAGAGGTGCCGTTTTTGCTGTGTTGGGATAACAAAAAAACTAGAAAAATTAAATCGGATCATTATAATACAAATTATTGCAAGACATAAGAGAATTAAGAAAACAAATTTCAGTAGTTGCTAGACTAAATTAACAAACAGGAACGGTATTTAGGGCGATTTAACAGGAGAATGCCACTTCTAAAATTAAAGCAAAAATAAACGAAACATGCATAAAGGTAGAAATGAATTAAGTATCACAACGAAAATATTCAACAATTCAAAAATAAACCAACGCAAAAAAAAAAAACAAAAAAAAAAACTGGTCATCGTATAATCAATGGGCTTCCATAAAAAAAAAAAAAACCTGTTCGAGTGATCGGCCGAAGAAAATATCCAATAACCTGTATATGGTGGATTGTGTGATGACTTTAGTCCCGCGTGATATTTTAAACGTATAGAAGGTGTTCACTATCAAATCGTCTTTGTTGGCCAGCCGGTTATTTCGCTTGTGTGCGTCAGTAAAAGAATGAGGGGTGTTATAGGGTAAGACGCATAAAATGGATGGCCTCGGAAAGTAACAATCCACGTTAAAATGGCATTCCTAAGCTACCCAGTCATATGACTGGGTGGGGTCTAGGCCCAACTATTTGGGTGCATCTCAATAAGACGCACGCAAAACATGCAGCGAAAGTCGCGTTCGAAGATTCTCTCTCTCTCTCTCTATATATATATATATATATATATATATATATATATAGGAAAATGTACTGTGACAAACATTTTACAACTGAAGTGAAATTTTAAAATATTGCGGACACACAGTCGTTTATTTGTCATATAGAGACAGTTGAATTCGAAAGCAAAACTACACCATGCACACGCATACACAGTATATATATATATATATATCTACTTAAAATATATCGTTTATAGTAAAAAGAATATATATATATATGCGTGTGTGTGTGTGTATGTGCTTGCGTGCATGGCTTAGCGTCCTCCACGCAACACAGCGTAAAGAATATTTTAATACATTCTTAAAATTGAACATTTTCAAAATCTTAACGATATTTTCACATTATTTTATATACTGCGAAATTAAATTCGTAAATTAACTTTGATAAAGTCCCCCAGGAAACGAAACGCATTTGTAACGAAAAGTTTTCCCTTTATTCATATATATATATATATATATATATATATATATATATATATATATATATATATATATATATATATATATATATATGTGTGTGTGTGTGTGTTTGTATTCTGTTTATACGTTATTTTTATAGATATGATTTATTTAAGTAAATGTTCTGTTTTAAAATTAAAGAGTATTAATTACACTTACCGGTCTGAATGTTCGAGAAATTTCGTAAATGCATGCGCTCTCTGACAGGAATCGAACCTGTAACCCTAATGTGAACCGTCATATAGCCTGACGTGCAGTTACCATTCAGCCACAGAGAAACGCCTGAAAATTTGAAGCCGTATTTTATCGACTTCAATGAAATAAAATATCACCAATGGTTTTTAAGTGTTTGTCATTATATATATATATATATATATATATATATATATATATATATAATATATATATATATATATATATATATATATATATATATATATATATATATATATGCAGAGCGCGATGGCTAAATTGTCGCTATTGTATATTCTTATTTCGCGCATGCGCGTCGTTTTTTGTTTTTTTTTTTGTCAACTACACAGTTGGGCAACGTCTGTGAAAAAAAGAGTACCATAACCAATACACTCAGCCAGAAATTTGGAAACAGCATGCTCTACTTCTCGGCATTCTCGCCGGATGCTCCAATACGATCATTTCAAAGAACGATATTTTCACATTATCCACTGCACTGTCCTCAATCTGAGGACAGTGCAGTGGATTCGGAAAGAGTTGGATGATTAAGCCAGTCAATAAATATCATGGTGTTTTGAGTGATCGCTAGTGATGGCGACGTTATGCATACATTCACCTTCCGACAGAGCTCCAAACTCAACACAGAGGCCTTGAGGATGAAGAGGTCAAGAGTGTGGCTGCTGGAAGATCCTATGTCTAGCAACAGGATTCTGCGCCATGCCACACAAACAGGAGAACCAAGTTATGGCTGTCAGATAATTTATGCGACCACAGCACCCCTAACTCCGTAGGCTGCAACAGTCTTGCTTATTATGTGTGGGAAAGAAGATCAACAAAACTCCTTGTAACACTAAAAATGAACTGGAGGCAAGTATTATGGCAGCATTAAATTAATCACTTAATGAAGGATACCATCCAGGCGGGTTGCAGGATATTCAGAAGTAATCTGGAGATCCTGGTTGAAGCTAATGTCTATTTTATCGAGTAAATTTACTCTTTGGTATTCCAAGATATTTTTGTATAATTTTGTTAAATATACCTGTTAAAATGAGACGTCAGCCTTATTTTCATTTTTGCTTAATTTAGAGGGCAATTTATTCATCGCACCCTATATATATATATATATATATATATATATATATATATATATATATATAGTTAGTTAGTTAGTTAAACCTAGAGAGCCAGACAAACCTACCAAGGTTTCACATAAGCGGATCATCAGGGAAGGCTGGCTTTGTATTGAGCACTTTATTAAGTAATTTCGCGTACTCGCATCGGTTTCTTTTCCTTTGGGCCTTGGACTTGCATGCTGGACGATTATTTTCGGCTAACATACATGTTCTTGGTTCTTTCTTTTTTTTTTTATACCTTCCCCCTCCCTTTGGTATTGGCTTGTTTATTTGCAAATCAAGACATCGAAGATTTTCCGAGCTCGTATAGTTTCTTATACTTATAAGATTTCTATTAATAATACATACATACATATATATATATATATATATATATATATATATATATATATATATAATCTTTGAGTAATATTTTTTGTATATATATATATATATATATATATATATACAAAATAATACTTAGAATGAACTACAACAATCAACCCCAAAACTGAACAAATAGTTTTAATTAAATTCCCAAACCAAAACAAAACTGTTAAATAAGTGATATAAACAAATTTTTACTACGTTAATAAATAAATAAATAAATAAAATAAGAAACAAAAATAAAAACAAGCAATATAATTTGACCTAAATAGATAAACAAACGACTTCCGGTGAAATAACCGCCATAATAGAATACCCACAATGCACCACTAACCCGTATATATATAAATAGCCGAGAAAAATAACAGCACACGTGGCTTGACGATTGCATATAGCATGAAACAGACTGTCGCCTCTAAGTGTTGACTTCTATGTTCACTTTTATATTTACACACGCTCTATCTCTGATATTGAGCACTTTATTCCATAAATATAGCACACCTTAAGACTATATTTCTTTATATATATATATATATATATATATATATATATATACTATCATTGTTAGCCGACTTTGCAGGGTGCAATTCAATTTTCTTTGTCGTGGTACGCACTCAGTTCTTTGTTTGAGATATTTATTTTATGCCAGCAAATAATAATATGCCGATTAGTTTAAATAACTCGGTCGTTGTTATCTCATATACGGCATGTTGCCATTCTGTCACAGTGATAAGCGGGGTAGAGTGTTCATCGAACAAACCCAAATAGCACAGCCATGTAAAATGTATAATTTACTGAAACGTTACAAACTGTATATAGACAAGATGAGAGACACAAGCACATTATTACTAAATCATTGTGCTATCAAATATAGATACCTATACGAAAACGCTAAAAAATCAGCATACCATGATGAAAACATGTTCCAAACGATATGAAAACTTAATTTTATTAAAAGGAAAACTCAAAGTACTCTTTCATTATTTAATTAAATTTATTACTCCTTTTTAGAACATTCAAAATGTTGATTAAAATAATTTTCTTGCGTCATCAGTTTTTCTTTATATATTAGGTTGGTGCAAAAATAATATCGTTTTTTGACGTTAAAAAATACGTCAAAAATATAAGATATTATTTTTGCACCAAGCTAATAAAATTGAAAAAAAAAAAAAAAAAAAAAAAAAAAAAAAAATCAACATTATCTACACTTTAGCCGCAAAATATTTGGAATAGAAATTTCTTTTACTAGATATTTTTTGCAATAAAGCGTAACAAAAATACGCTGAAAATGAAAGTTATCAACTGTAATACAGGAGCGAAAGTTAAGATAATAAAAAAAGTTAGTGATCAGAGTTAAATTAAACCAGAAAACAGTAGTATTAAAGAAGTGCTCAATACTTAATACAAAAAAAAAAAATGAATAAGTCAATAAAACTTATAAAAACGCACCAAACTCGTACATTAAAAATATAAACGAGGAGACGAAAAATTACGCAGCCAAACTAGGTATAAATGAAAGGGTCAATATATTATGCTGTAAGCAAGCATTTTTAACTATAAAGAGCCATAAAGATGAACTCCCCAATAAACCTTCTTTTAGACAAATAAACCCAACCAAAACTGGATTGGGTAAAATAAGCCAAAAAGTACTAAAAAAATGTGCGATTCATTAAGGATCGCTACACAAGTCAATCAATGGAAGAATACAAGTGAGTGCATTTCTTGGTTCCATAAAATTACAAAGATAAATATGTATTTATAAAATACGACATAAATAACTTTTATCTATCTATATCTAAAAATGGTCTGCTTGAAGCTTTGGGTTTCGCCAAAGTCTTCGTAAATATAACATCTGAACAAATGGACATAATTTTATATTACGTAAGACAATTTTATTCTAGAATGAAGAAGCTTGGATTAAAAAAATCAAAAATGGACGACGTCGATGTAACACAAGGTTCGTTTGATGGTGCTGAGGTTTTAGAATTAATAGGCCTACATATTTTATATGAAATCAACAAAATTGTACATATAAAAAACCACGACCTGAATAGGGATGACGGACTGATGATAGTGCCAGAAAAACAGAACAACGAATATCAATATAAGAAAAGTGCTTTTTAAAGTCCCCAAAAGCTTCGACTTTGAAATAGAAGTCGATATGAATGAGAAAATTGTCAAATATTTGGATGTTGAATTAAATCTACAAACTGGTAGTGTCACCCCATACATGAAATCTAACACAAAATTAAAATACGTCAATGTTAGATCCAATCACCATGCGAGTATAATAAAGCAAATCCCCAAAAGAATAGAGTCCAGGTTATCTAGAAATTCCTCTAGTAAAATAATTTTCGAAGATAAAAAGAAAGTATATGAAAGGGAATATATAGAATAAGGGCATAAAACCAAACTGGGATTTAAACCTCTAATAAAACAACAAATAAAAAACAATTAGAGGAAAAGAAAACATTACTTGGTTTAACCCCCACCACTTTTAACTTAGAGGTCAAATATAAAATAGGGAAAATATTTTTCAAATGACTTAAACACGTCCCCAAAATTCCGAATTACATAAAAATATTTAATAAAGACACAATTAAATTAAGCTACAGCTGTACTAGTAATTTAGAAACCACAATAAAAAGACAAAACGCTCGAAATTTCAAAACTAACGTGCAGCAAAACATTGTAAATATGCAACGACGTCATAGAATAGCATTATGAATTTACGACCTGCATCTGCTATTCCGCGACCGTTATCGTCGTATACTTCTATGTAGGCAAAACAGGATCTTTGACGGTGCACATCTCTGTTGTTATGTCCATATAACCACTCTGATGTCGACCAATATAATAAAGAAATATCCAAATGTTGGACAGATTTTTCGTCTTTATCTTCTCTTGAAACTAAAGCCATCATACTACGAGGTGGATATGATGTGATAAGTTGTTTGATGATTTTTGTTAATTGATAAACAGGAGTGGGAATTTGCGATATAATAGGGTAGAGAGGATAGTTTTGTTTGTGTGTTTTTAACGTGCCATATATGTAACCTGGCCGATAATCCCCAACGATTTTAGGCAGTTTTAAACTGTCCTGTTCTGCATTGTTGGCAATGATTATTTTGTTTATTTTTAATTTCAATTGTATTTTGGTAGATTTTTGTTTAATTTTGAGTGGTCGTTGAGTATTTGTTCTAGTTTTGCGTTGTTTATGTCCCGGTGATTACATAGTTCATTAGCGGCAATTTGTAGATGTTTTATGAAGATTTTTGTGAATTTTTTTTTTACCTCTATCGTGGCTATCCTTAAGTGTCTCAGCCGTGAGCATGTTGTTAGGTTCCGCTGTAGATAATTTTCAGATGATCACAACAATTTTTGTCTTTCACAACAATGAACACTACAGTATTTATCCTGTAATAAACAATACACTGATGATAACATTGTGCTATGTCGAAAGTACTCGGAAATAAGCATAATATATATGACACAAAAAAGCTTATCCGTGAATATAAAAGGATGCTATCGAAAATAAATAGAAAGTATGTGTCTAAATTATTCAACGAAACCTGTCTCAATGAAAACAGGCTGCCAAAAAAATATACGCATATATATATATATATATATATATATATATATATATATATATATATATATATTATATAAATATCTTAAATTACTTAAGATTTGCTATATTTATAGGGGAAAAGTGCTCAATAACGAACATAAAGCGCTTATAGATTTAGATACTGCGAATATAGGAATCAGTACTGCATGCTGACTGAATAAATCAGTTGAAGCGTGAAATTAACAACAAGGCGGTGTCAATTCATTTGTGAACAATCTATCTATCTATCTATCTATCTATCACAGTCTGTTTCTATCTATCTATCTATCTATCTATCTATCTATCTATCTATCTATCTATCCCATTCAGTTCATCTTATTCCATCAGCTCTCTCTTCCCCTCATTATATGTGAGTGTGTATGTGTCACATTTTCCCTATCTATCTATCTATCTATCTATCTATCTATCTATCTATCTATCTATCTATCTATCTATGTTCATGATTATCTATCTATCTATCTATCTATCTATCTATCTATCTATCTATCTATCTATCTATCTATGTTCATGATTATCTATCTATCTATCTATCTATCTATCTATCTATGCACACACACAAATAAATAGCCCAACAAGGGTTGAGGTGCCGTAAAATCAACCAACCAACCCAAAATACACGAGGATGGCTTGGAAAGTGTGGCACTATTTTTATTTTTAATTCATTGGCCCACGACGTCAAAGGTGAGTGTTGTTGGAAAGGCAGGAGAGGCTCAAATTTCTCGTCTGTAAAACATAATGATATATATATATATATATATATATATATATATATATATATATATATATATATATACCAGGGAGAGATTGTAGTTGTTCCAACGAGACAAAAGTGTATATTTTAAAGAGAGATGAAGCCGCAAACGTTTTTGATTATATTGTGGATTTTTATATGCTTTATTCTATATATACATAGTAATTTTCTTCATTCTTATATACATACATACGGGCAAAAATAAATACACCAGACGGTCCATGCGCACGCACACACAAACACACGAACCCTACACACCACACAAGTTATATATATATATATATATATATATATATATGCATATATATATATATATATATATATATGTGTGTGTGTGTGTGTGTGTGTGTGTGTGGGTGGGTGTCTGCGTGTGTATATATATATATATATATAGTGGTTCCTTATAATAATACAATATATATATGGAGGAAAAAATATATACATACAAAAACACGCACACAATACACAAGAATACAGGATGGTCTGAAAAGATCAACGGCGACATAAAAAGATGAAGAAGAAAGACCACCTTTCTTTCCCTTTGTCGGACCAAATTTAATTATTTTATTGCCCATCAAGGTAAGGAACATTTTTCAGAAAGTCCAAAATGGGTTCAGATGACTATTCCTGCACACAAAAGACTTAACATAGGAAGAAGGAAAAATAATTCCTTTAAACAATATATGCAAATGACCATTCTTCACCTGATGAAGGTCACAAAAACCGAATCCCGTGTAGCAAAAATATATAGAATAAAGTATATAAAATCCCCGTTATAATCAAAAAAATCTACAGATATTCTCTTTAACACACACACACACACACACACACACACACACCACACCACACACACACACACACACACACACACATATATATATATATATATATATATATAAAAATTGGAAATTGAAGTCGACACCCACCGGCGACAGTATGTTTCGTTAAAAACGATTGACAAGGTACAGCGGTACTTTCCTTGTTAGCTGCCGGCTCATGCAATTTAATGCATTTGGGCAGCAAATACAGAATTTTTAGCGAAACTTGTATAAAAGAGGGATTGCTGCCTAAATACGCAGTTATATATATGTATATATATATATATATATATATATATATATATATATATATATATATATATATATATAAGGAAATCTTAATACATCATAAAACATTTCGATAACTTATTTCAGAGAGATAACTGACTCATCAGACCGTAGTTATAAAATGATTTAAATCAGCCAGACAATTTATTAAAAATTCCAAGAGTAAATGAAAAGATTTGACCTAGAAATATTCTTTGAGGGATATGAGGAAGTGGGGGAGAAGAAAAACAAAAAGGTGTCAACACAACGAGCAGGGCTATGGAGGGAATAAAAAAGTTACAGCCAGTGCAATACATGAAAAATAAATCAAATTTATATCGTCATCATCCTCATCTAATCTGAAAAAAAAGAGAAATGTGACAAAAGGAAAACGTCTTTCTTTTGTATCGAATTAAATATAAATCTCGTCTCATTTTCAAAATGGCTCGAAAGTAAGAAATTCATATAATCTTTTTCGAAATGAATCCATGAAAAATACTTTATCTTTATTTCAATACCAAAAAAGCTGAGAAATATATATTAACAACTTTCAACATGCAGTATGAATTATAAAAAGATACAGAATAAATATTAACGTCTTTTTAAACAGCTACTAATTTTCTTTCTTCTTCAATCACGAGAAACGCTAGCTTAGGGAAAAGTACTATAATTCATTATTTAAGAATGCGCACAAATACACACAACCAAAAATTTATTGTTTTTTTGGTTGTGATGAATCCTTGAAAGGCGAAACGCTTAGTCAAATCTAGTTTTAATGAAAATTTATTCATTTGTCAGATTTCTTAAAAACGTTGTCGGGATTCTACATACCTATTTTAAATACACATACACACACGCACACACACACATACACACACACGCACACACATATATATATATATAGTGGTGTTGAATAAATTGTCGTCTAAATTATGCAAAAATGAAAATGACACTGAAATCGCATTTTAACAGATATATTTACCAAAATTGCACAAATGTATTCAATAAATCGCCATTGGCTTAAACCACGGCCTCCAGACGACTTCGCAATCACCTGGACAGTCTCTCTGTTTAAGTTGATGAATGCTGCTATAATCCTTGCCTTCAGTTCATCTTTGGTGTTGCAAGGAGTTTTGTTGCTCTCTCGCTCAACTTCGCCCCGCACATAATAATCAAGGCTGTTCCAGATTGGGGAGTTAAATGGCCAGATGTAAGGGGTGATCTGGTCGTAGAAATTGTTTAAGAGCCACTACTGGGTTTTCCTGCTTGTGTAGCATGGTGCAGAGTCCTGTTGCCAGATATAGGATATTCCAGAAGCCATCCTCTTGAGCCAGACCAGCACTACCTTCTCAAGGCACTTGATGTAGTCCTACGTGTTGAGTCTGAGACCCTGTGGGAAGATGAATGAAGCCATAATGTCACTATCACTAGTGATCACTCCAAACATCATTATACTCATCCAACTCTTTTCAAATCCTCTAAACTGTCCCCAGATTGACATACAAATATTTTGAAATGTTCGTATTAGAGGTTCCAGTGCGAATGCCAAGCAGCATAACTTGCAGTTTCTGGCGGAGTTAATTGCGTCATACTGCGCTTTTTTTCATAGACGATGCCCAACTGACCGTGCTATACTGTGAAGTCAACAAAATAAAAAAAAAACAAACAACGTGCATACGTAAAATTAAAAAAATATAAAATGGCGACAATTTATCCATTGCACTTTCTCTCTGTCTGTCTGTCTCTCTCTCTCTCTGTCTCTCTCTCTCTCTCTATATATATATATAAATATATATATATATATATAATTATATAATTATTTATTCGAAAACTATAACATCAATAAGTGTATATATATATATATATATATATATATATATATATATATATATGCTAGCAGCATGGCCCGGCGTTGCCCATGCTTGATTCAAAAATCGTACGGCTCATACAGCAATCGCTATCACTTGACATAAAATATTTTTGCCCTTCCTTGCCTTTAAAGGAGTGACCTTTGCCGTGCTGATGTTGTTACATGCCTTACTTCTGGCCTATCTCACAGTGCGAATTTTTTCTAAGCTCTATACTAAACATTAAATCTGTTATGAAAAAAGAACTAAACAAAATGAACACAAAACGATCAGCTTTAAAAAAGGACTTGTAACTGGAAAAAGAATGTTAACAACAAATACTTTTTCAACCCAGTTCTGCGGAATCAGAATCAACGTTGAAGTTAAGAAAACGAATGAACCAATTGGAGTAAAGTACCCTGCAGATTTAAATTTTTCCCACTTGTGACGAATGCAGCTATCGATATTTTTTTGCATGCTAGCATGCTAGTTAACATTCGTGTCAATCAGCTGTTGGCTCTCACGCTGGGCAATAGAATTTTTATGCCTATTCGTTGCAGCCAGCTATAGGCTCTCACTCTGGCCAGTACAAAATGGCCGCAAACTAAATGAAAACTGTCGTAGAAGCATGGAAAAATCGATTATTTCCACTATCGATGGGAGTTGGGGAATGCAAAGTCGGTCTTGGCCTTCCTGCTAACTAAATCTGTCGAAAATTGCCGCCGTGCATTCGTTACACACACACACACACACACACACACACACACACACACACACACACACACACACACACACACACACACACACACACACGCCCTGCCTTATATTTATATATATATATATATATATATATATATATATATATATACAAGAGTAGGTAAAATCGGAAGCAGACTAAGAAAGTCGTTATTTTCTGAATTTTGATTTGAAGATTTTACTGTATTCTTTGGTATGTAATTAATATTCACCGTTGAATTAAGTGCATGGATTAGAAGGTGGTTATGTTGAAATATAGATAATTGTTGTATATAATAAATGTTTTCGTTTTCATTATGCTATACTCTATTTCAACACGTCCTACGTATGATGATATACTACAACTGGCAGCAAGGCCTCTGATCGGGAGAACAGAGGTTTTGAGGTGCGTGGAATTACCACTTAATGGCTTTTGTCTTAGCTGCACCTTGATACGGGGTGGAAACCAGCCAGGGATAAAAAAAAAACAAACACTATGAAAGTATACAAAAAAGTATAAAAAAATACATTTTTATAGTAAAAATGCCAGCAATAAATTTTTATGTAAAAAATAGCAACAATACATTTTTAAAGCAACATGACAAGCAATACATTTTATCTGCAGTTGAAGGCTACTATATATATATATATATATATATATATATATATATATATATATATATATATATATGTATATTCGGTTGGTGCAAAAATAATGTCGTTTTCTCACATAGTAACATATGTAAAAAAAACGACATTATTTTTGCAAGAACCTAATATATACATATATATATATATATATATATATATATATATATACAGAGAGAGAGAGAGAGAGAAAGAGAGAGAGACAGACAGACAGACAGACAGAGACAGACAAACCTAACTTTTCTATATATATATATATATATATATATATATAACCAACCAAATATATATATATTTAACCAACCAAACCTTTATATATATATATATATATATATATATATATATATATATATAAATTTGGTTGATTGCATTGCCACACACACACAAATATATATATATATATATATATATATATATATATATCAGTGGCGACTCTAGGTCATCAATGTTTGTCAGGCTCATTACAATCTTTAACAAAATATAGTCTGTTTATTGACCTTTTTCCATATTTTTATTGATTTATAGCCTGGACATCAAGTCACTGATAATCGAAATAAGAATAGTTTTTGTAGGATCAGAAAGTAGAACTGCATATATTTCACTCATTGAGTGGATAGAGGTGGCTTTCATTTTTTAAAGTCAGGAACTTTGTGTGTGGGTTAGTGTATATGTGTACGTGTGTCTGTGGGCACGTACGTAAATCTAATTAGTGTGTTTATGTATCTCTCTGTCAGTAAATTTTTAGTTTAATTTATTGTGCGTTTATGGTCAGTACTGCTGACTGATATCATATTTCCTCAACACCACCTCAGTGACACTTTCCACCTCAAACCTCTAGCCGATGATATAAGGCTGCCGCATTCTTCTTTGATTTTCGCCGAATTTAAGTTGGGCTAAATTTAATTTGTTCTCTTTTAAATTGATATATTCCATTATAAAACCTTATATTGTACGGAATAAATTATTTAAAATGAACGTTTGAAAATAAATAAATAATAAAAATGTGAACTTTGAAAACGGGTGATGAAAGTCGTTTTTTTTAAAATATTATTTATAAAATTAAAGCAAGAAATACATTGCCTATTAAATAGATGTCAGCTTGATCTACGCAGCCCGACTAAACGCATTAATTTTATTTCACTCTTTTTCTACTTTCTTTCTTTCTTTCTTTCTTTCTTTCTTATGAACATATCAATGAAATATAATTCGGTCAATAATTTGAGGCCGTTTGAGTTAAAATAATTAATTTTAGATCCAGCTGAAGCAAAGAATGAAAACGATACACTAGAAAAGATTTTTGTTGCTTTGAAATAAATATATCTAGTCGGACGAGCTGAACCCGACAAGCCCGACCATCATTTTTTTAATGCACTTTCTAATAAGACCCTCTAGCTACGGTTAGCAAATCAGTCGAGAAGAACAAAACCGGTTGGGTATGTGGCTAGCAAAAATTATTGCCATATCTGATCTGGTGTCCTGTTGTACAACTCGATATTCTTGACAAAATTCAAAGAATCTGTAATGTAATCGATCCTGACCAAGTGGCTTGACTTCAGTCAAATTCTCACCGACCGGACGTGGATTTCTTCTGTCTTTTCTACAAATATCTTTATGGTTACTGCTCTGACGAGCTTTTGTTCCCTGGTGGCTTTACAACATTAATTTAAGCTTGTTACTCGATTGGCAACTAGGTCCCACCGTTTTACTGTTGAAATAGTTAAATGAAGACACCACTTCTATTCTAACAGTTTTTTTCTAGCAATTTCCACCTGTGGAACTCCCTTCTATTTTCTTGCTTCCCTGGTAATTATAATCTTCACAAATTGAAATGCAACATCAATTGCCATCTTCTGTTTCTTGATGTCTGTTCATATTTGACCTTCGCTCACTCGACCCTATCACCAGTCTTCTCATTCTTTTTTACTTTCACTCCCTGTAAACCCTTGCGTACTAGTAGCATTAACGCCTTGCTTGCGGTGAATTGATAAAAAAATGCCACCATGTAAACCTACATGCTACAGCCATCATAGCAGTAAACACCTAGAGTGTGGCCCATCGGGGAGTCTACAGGTTAGTAGATTGGTCGATTGATATCCTCTGTTAAGGTTGAGAATTCATGTACCAGCTTTTTATTTTACAATTGCCGCGTGTGGCACGAGAATAGTTTGTCCAAAGATTCTCCTAGAAGCATCGTGGCATTTCAGTGAAAAAATATTCTTATGCCAAGATATGTAGTGTTAGTGTACAGAGAGGAACAGATTTATGCCATTCTGAAGGGCCTCAACGCCATCTCAGCAACAATTCATGCATTGTCAGCTATTTGTTTATCGTGTCGGTAGCTATTAAGTCACTCCCGCAATGTCTTTGTCAGTATAAGAAGAAATACACACACGTGCTTAAATTGTTTAGCTGTTTCGGTTAATAGGAGCAAATGATAAACTGGGTAAAATTAATCATTTCCAGTTTTACCTATATAAACCGGAATCTAACACACGCACACATATTCATGCACACACACACATACATACATATATATATATATAATATGAAAGGCTCAAACACTATAATATTTAATGGTTATAATTTATTACATTGGAATCGTAATCACAATCCAAATCATCAGACCGACAAAATTCCAAAAGAAATCGGCCGGAGTTATATTTTCTGATTTCTTTTTGCATTTGTAGGTCTGGTGATTTGGGTCGTGATTACGATTCCAATGTAATAAATTATAACCATGGAATATTAGTGTTTGAGCCTTTTATATTATATTCTTACTCTGTCCTGGACATTGAGTTCTACCTCGATTCTATCCTCTTGGGAATATATATATATATATATATATATATATATATATATATATTCGTTACAAAATGAGCATAAATGCTGAAAAAATGCCGGAAACTTAAGAAAAAAAAAATTAATTGTCAAAATCATTATGTTATTATTAAGATCAAACGATTTTTCATTATTAAATTATATTTTTAATACATTTTAAGACCTTCGAAAATTATGTTTTAGAGGGTGACCATAAATTTGTATGACAATGTTTATCGTCTTTTTATGGTGAAAAACATATTAATTTGGAAATTTCTGAAACAATCAAATAATTGTTGGATTTTAATGAAACTCTCAGGTCTTATTTACAAATGAAATATTTGGCAAGCGTTTCTTTAAAAAAATCTTGATAAAAATATCTTTTTTCTTTTGTTACCCCCCGCTTATTTAATTTTATGAAATTTCGATAAATTTATTTTTAACTGCTTAATGTTTATATTAGCTATAAGCACAAGTCCTTGTAGAATTTACATCATCAATTACTTTTGTAAAACAGGAACCTCAGTTATCGAAAATCTGCTCCGAATCGTAAAATAAAAATGCAATAAAACTAAGATATTATTTAGTTAGAAAAGCTTTTAATTTTTATGAATAAAATATATTATGGACACTATTGTCTTAAGAAAACCATTTTTTCGATGAATTTTGACAAGAACTGGTTTCATTTTTTTAAATTTAATTTCAATTAGAATAATTTATAAATTTTTTAATCTTTTAAAATTCTGTATTAATTTGTAGCGATTAGGTGATATTGTTATTAAGTAAAAAAGTATATTTCCTACAATTCAACGACCCCAGTATTTTAAAAATAATTTTGACTTTTTGTGTTTGTATAAACGAGCCTGTTTTTGTAAATATGGACGTCTATACACGACATTATCAGAAAATAAGAACGATAACTATAGTAAATTGAAAGCCCAAATACCTAAAATTGAATAAAATATTTGATTACTTACAATATTTTCCTAAATTTACACGATAACTAGATAAACAGGGCGCTCACGTTATATACGTCAAGTAATCTTGACAGGTATGTCTTCCATAGAAAAATTCACAACACCTCATAAAAGCACCCATCTCTGTGTTAATAATACTTTTCTGTGATATCTTAAACTAAGAGTAAGTAATATTTATTTAATACAAGATTAATTAAAGTTAAATTAGCTAATATTCCTCAAATATAGTTTTAGAAAAGTAAATTTCATTTTTGAAAGATATTTAATAAAGCGAATTACATTGTGCTGACAGATTTGTAAATAACGCTAATATTGAGCCATTTTAGCGACTTAGAAAAGTAATCAATTTTATTTTACATATGGAAATATTAAATTTAATCTGTTAGTTTGAAATAAAAACTAAAATAAAAGCTTCAGGAAAGATTTCTCATTTTAAAAGTTTATTTTAAATCTTAGGTATCGCTTTTCTGTGGAGGTACACACACACATACACACACATACGCACACACACACACACACACACACACATATATATATATATATATATATATTCAAATATGAATGAAATGTAATCTGTAAAAAGACAATATGAATAAAGATAAAAGAACATTTGTTTTAATCAACGCGTTTAGTCCTCTGATGAAATTTATGAAAGCAAATGTAAGGATTTATTTTGCAACATGTACCTATAAACACACACACACACACACACACACACACACACACACACACACACACACACACACACACATATATATATATAATATATATATATCTAATGGACTCTCCCGTCGGCTTCGACGTATGAGGAACCGACAGCTTAATTGAGTTATGAAATTTTGTGCGATAATCTTACGACGAACTTAAAATCCGCTAGTGATTTACAAAGGAGGCCTCATATGGAGCAAGAGTGAGGATTGTGAGATGTGATCACTCTTAGATTGGCTGACCTTTTAGATCTTGCTCTCGCTTCGTGAAGATAATTCAGACAAGCAGTCCACTAAAACGCGTTGGTCCCCATTCTACCCGCTCCAAGGCTAAGCGCTCAATGTGGTATATTGACAGCTGACAAGTTGCTTTTCAGCTTGTCTTTGTATATTAGCCATGACCGTCCTTCATTGCTGTAGCCCTGATCTAACTGGCTGTACATTAGGATCTTGGGTATCCTGTCATCAGACATTCTTACGACATGACCAGTCTACTGTAATTGAGAGTATATGAGAAAAGTCTCGGTTTCTCCAATATTACACCTTTTAAACAGGTCTACGTTAGATATCCTATCTTGAAGGTTAACTCCACAGATTACACGCAGACAGCTTTTATGGAAAACATCCAGCTGGCGTATATGGTACCTGTATGGAGACCACGACTTTATTATACCCAATAATAATTATATATATATATATATATATATATATATATATATATATATATATATATATATATATATATATTTGTGTATTTGGATAGCAATCCCTATTTTATACAAGCTTCATAAAAGACGACTGCGATTAAGCTATTTATTCATTTTTCTTGAGTACGTGAAAGCGTTTACTTTTCTGGATACAGTCAGTTCTGTGCCATGCGTGAGACACATTTAGGCGACCATGTATCTTTCGATATATGCCTGACAAGGCGGATCTTTTCCCGCAGTAGGCTGCCATTTCCTTCTGCGGTAGACCAGTAGCCATCCAAGGCTACAGAACCCGGTCTGTCCTGCTATTTACTGGAAAAAGATTACATACTAATACCATTGCCCAAGGGTATTAACACCTAAGTGAATGTAATGGATTTGACCCCAATTCGAACTCGACTCTCTGATTACTCAATTCAAGCCGCTATAAATTATACCACGGTGCTTCTCCTGGACATAATGTGTGTAAAAACTGTCCGAATGTTCTATATATTGAAGCTCTTTCGACTATTCTATTAGCCATTATTAAGGATGGCTTTTTAAAAAAATATTTTTTACGGAATGTGCAGATTTTTATATATGTGTATCTAAGGTGATGGGAATATTTCTTTTTAATTTTATCTTCCAAACAAGATCAATTGGAAATCATCTAAGCACACAGGGAAACCTGCCAAGTTCGATCCGAAACTTATTTACATATTATCGTGGGAAATAAAACTATAATATCCTCACCCACATGGAAAAGTTTAAAATTAATGGAAGCATTAAATGGAAAAAAAGCCAAAAACATCAAATATGAACACGGCCACAATGTGCTGACTGTGTTTGGAAAAAATATAAACATTCCCATCACTCTAGATACATATATATAAAATTTACACATTCAGTTAAAATAAAGAAACATCTTTTATAATGTCTAATAGAATAGCAAAAAACGCTCGGATATACACTCCTGGTCAAAATCTTAAGACCAGGTACAAAAGGGTAAAAATAAAATAAAATTAAATACTATAACTTGAATCGAAATATATTTGCGAAACATTTACATTTAATTAGAAAATGCGGTTCATCAACAAACAAGTGAACATTGTAAGCTTTTAATTGATTAATTTTGGTTGGCCATAAAGATAAGAACATGTGTAAAAGAAAAAATTAATGGATAAAATTTTTAGAACTAGTCAGTGTGCTCCTAGATTCAGGCGTGTAGACATTTCCAGCATTAAATTTCAAATTTTAAAATGGCTAAGGGTAAAATTTTAACAAAGTTCGAACAGGGCAGGATTGTTAAACTTGAAAGACGTGGTCTTTCGCAACGAGCCAATGAAATTGGCCGTAGCAGAACTGTCATTAAAAATCCGGATGCGTATGCTTCTAAAAAATCAAGCGGTCGCCCCCCACAAATTTCACCATCTCTAGACAGACGCATTAGGCGAGAAGTTAAGAGCGATTCAAGCCTGACATCAAATCAGATAAAAGCGAATCGAGATGCTGAGTGAAGCTTTCGAACAATTCGACAACATTTAAATACAAAAGGCTTTAAGAACGAGAAACGGCTGCAGAGGCCTCATCTCCTTCCTTGCCATAAAATCTTCCGTTTACAATTTGCTTCCGATTATTAAACTTGGGATTTGGATAAATGGAAGAAAGTGTTGTTTTCAGACTAGAAAAAATTCAACCTTGATGGCCCAGACAATTTTCAGCATTACTGGCATACAAAAGATTTTCTCAACGCGACACAGTGGAGGTGGATTAATTATGGTTTGCGGTTCATTTTCGTACAGTGGTATTCTTGAGTCACAGGAGCTAAAAGGTCGTCAAACAGCTGCTCGTTACATTGACATGTTAAGAAAGACATTGCTAATTACTGAAAGCCCACGTCTATTTGAAGAAAACTGGATTTTCCAGCAGAACAATGTTGCAATCAGCAACACTAGAAGGTCGAAAGAGATTTTGTATTTTTTTTTTTATCAAAACCAACATTCAGCTTTTGAGCCATCCACCGTGCTCTCCAGATCAAAACCCAATCGAGAATGTTTGAGGATGGATGGCAAAGGATGTTTATAAACATGAATCGCCATTTGAAACTGTGGGTGTTCTTAGTGTTGCAGTTTATGCATCCTGGACAAGCATTCCAAGCACACTCATACAGAAGATAATGAGTACGCCAAAGCGAATTTTGGAAGTAATTCGCAAAAGTGGAGGATATACTGAGAATTAAATTGTCGTTGTGACTTATTTGTTCTGTATTTGCTATTTTTATTTACATGGTCTTATCTTTCTGACCAACCAAAAAATCCTATTTTTCAATGTTTGTTTAAATTAATCAATTAAAAGCTTAAAATTTTCATTTGTTTGTTGATAAACTACATTTTCTATTTAAATGTAAATGTTTCGCAAAAATATTTTGATTAAAGTAACAGTATTTTATATTTTTTTACCCTTTTGTTATCGGTCTTAAGATTTTGACCAGGTGTGTATAGAACATTCGAACAGTTTTTACACACTTTATATCCACAAAAGAAAACACATATACGAATACAAGAAAAATGGAATAAATCGTTTTCAGTCGTTTTTAATTAAACTTTTATATATACACACGCTCTATCTCTGATATTGAGCACTTTATCCCATAAATATAGCACACCTTAAAACTATATTTTATACTATATATATGTGTGTGTGTGTGTTACTACCTCAACGGCTTCCTCATAACTATAAACTAAGCTTTAAGAACATCTTACTTATTATAAAACCCAGGTTGTGTGTGTGTGTGTGTGTGTGTGTGTGTACGTTTATATATTGGATCGGATTTCCTACATTTTTCAACCGATTTCAACAAAACTTCACAGGACTACGTAAAATTACCTTGCGGTGGTTCTGACAGTGCCAAAAATTGGAAAAACACAATTGTTTTTTGCACAAAATCAATTTGAAAACACGATTAAGAGGCATTAATTAAAGGGGGACAACTCATATCGAGTTATACTTATAAAACCCAGGTTGTTTTTGAGTGTGTGTCTGTGTTCGTTTATATATGGGATCAGATTTCTTACATTTTTCAACCGATTTCAACAAAACTTCACTTTTTTTTTTTTTTTGGCAGGTAGTGTTTCTTATTGTCTTGCACACTTTTTTCTTTATTTTTACATTCAGAATGCTTTAAAAATTCTATTTACAAGACAATTGTTTATAATAAAATTCTATTCAATCGGTAGACTCATAACGATTGAAAACAATGTTTTTGTTTGAGTTTGGGTTTGACTAATTCGTAAAAAAAAAAAAAATAAAAAAAAAATAATTAAGACATGCGTGTCCGACAACCTTAAACAATAATCTTTGTCAATTTTATTTTTCAGTCTTTATGATGGTCGATACTTGATCTATCTCTTACTGTTACATCCCCGGGCAACGCCGGGCTCTACTGCTGGCAACAAATGAATATTTAAAAGAGTAAAAGTTGTCTATAGTTTCATTTTCCTTCGTCTAACTTAGGACTATTCAATGCATTAAATTCCACACAACATATAATAGATACCAAACGTGTAAGGGAGATAAGAAGCAAGAGTAAACAAAAGTTATAATGACAGAAGATTGCACAGAGAGAGAGAGAGAGAGAGAGAGACAGAGACAGAGACAGACAGACAGACAGATGAGGAGGAAGAGAGAGGATGGAAGAGAGAAGAAAAGATACAGGAGGGAGAAAGTGAGTGAATAGAGCGAAGAAGAGAGGAAGTAAAAGCGGGTGAGTAATGAAGGTGTGTGTGGAATGTATCTTTCTTCTTCTTTTTTTTTATAGGTAAGCTTAATTTCCCGCCATAAAATCCTCCACTTTATAATGTCCGCCTCTTTCAATACTTCATGTCTTAGTGTTGGCGATCTTTTGTTGGGCAAAGAAATCTAGCGTGCTTATGGCTTCACTAACTTGGTTTCTTTTCACGGGGACTCATTTGTATTACGGGCGTACACAGATCAAAGGCTCTTGTGAATAACCTCAAACATCTACAGTAGCCGTAGTAGTTATGGTCGTCCCAGCCTTACTTCTTCTATAGGCAATAATTCTACTATTATACTTCTTTCAAACACTGCCAATAATTGTTATTGTCAGAAACCTCTGAGGTTAGTGACAGAAACCTGAAAGGTCTGGCGTTATATGCCAGATTTGAAATTAGTTAAGAAAGAGTAACATATGTGTATTTCCTGTCGAAAACGTTTTTTTTAGCTTAGATTTAGTCGTTTAAAAATGTAAGGTATTTTAAAGATATTATTCTAAAATATAACAAGTTAGAAACAAGTTTGCAAATCTAAAACACACAAAGATATCACCTTCAACAGCGTGTGAGACTTACTCGGTAACAAGTAGGCTATTGTGATTTCTCGTATGCAGCCGTAAGTTCTATGCTAATAGTTTCTTCTTAAGTACTTCTCGCTTGTGGAACTTTGCTATGACTTCTTGCTTTTCAGTTAACTTTGATTTGCAAAAATTTAACTGCAATGTCAATCGTTATCTTCTGTTCTCTTAATTCCTGTTCTTTTATTGTTCTCTATATAATTGTAATGAGTAGACAACCCCGAATATCAACTTTAGAAGCTTTATTCTGCTAATGTATTTACTAACCTCCCCACGCGATCAGATCTGGCACAGGGCCGAATTTAATGTGGAGCAACCGAGCCCGTAGGCTCGGCCAAAAATTCCATTAGAACCTGAAGCTTTATTCTGCTAAATTGAACTGTTAGTAATTATACGACTTTTATACAGAATGGTTAGTATTGAAAATGGATAGGTCGGGATAATTCATTATTATCAAAGTAATGTTTTCTTTTCTCCTATTCTCTCACACTTAGTAACCTCTTGAATTTTAGTGGCTATATTGTCTTGTTTGGAGTGAAAAGATGACAAAAAGAATCTAAACTATTAGTTAAAGTTAAAATAAGTTTGAATGTGCAAGGTTTTAGGTCAACAGTAGAAACATTATGAGGGTTAAGGATTTGGGTATTAACAAAATCCTTAGAAAAAATAGTGCATACATTTGACTTTTGAAAGCTGGAAATAACTGGAAATGTCCAATGAAGAATTACCGAAGTTGTACTATGGGACCCAAACTATGGGAAAAAATCAAGAGGTAGACCAGAAAAAGAAAACCTTCATCGAACAATTCTTAAACGAAACTGGAATCAGAACGGAAGAAATGTGTAGATATATGGAGAGCAGAAATGGCTGGAAGAAATGGTCAGAAGTGTTTGTTTGAGAACTGTCGGCTAGATAGATAAATAATGAATGATTGAGATAGATAACCATATATATATATATATATATATATATATATATATATATATATATATATATATATATATATATTCAGTAAATATTTAAGTAAATGCTCTGTTTATTTCTCGGATATTCTGGTAAATGTTGTTAATACTGTTTATCATAAACGGAGCATTTACTTAAATAATTGTATCTATAAAAATAACGTATAAACAGAAAATATACACTATTTACATTATTCGAACTATTGTCCTCATATTTGTTGCCATATTTATCACAATGTTTCAGCCGCTGTACGCTCCGGTCTACTTCAGGTGTTTGGAATGTCGCTTTTATTTCGCTCACTAGGCAAGACTGTTCTAGTTCCACGTGCCATGTCATAAAGTCATAAGTGGCGACACAGAGACATTAGATAAAGAATTAGTCAGTATAAGCAGTACCCTACAACGTAACAACTACTCTGGGTACATCGTAGCAGCCCCAATAAACTGAGATGGGCGGGAACAAGAGGATGACAACAACACTCAGAAAAGAGTCTGCTTGCCTTATGTGAAGGGGTTATCGGAGAAAATACAAAGGATCCGCGGTCCATATAACATCGGGAAAACCTTCAAAAGCTGGACGACTCTTCGCTGATACCTCTCCCGAGTAGGACACCTAATAGAGGAGAACATGACTAAAGACTCTGTTTACGCCATCCCATGCAGCTGTGGAAAGAAATATAAAGGGGAGACAGTCCGCCCCCTTAAGGTAAGGCTTCAAGAACACCAAAAAGTGGGGAAGTGGAAAATATATGCAGAGAAAAGGAAGATCGCCGCCCTCTGTGGGGTCAGGTTGAAATCATAGACAAAGAACATCATTGAACAATTCGTAAACTTAAGGAATCAGCACATATGCTAAGCCACAAAAATCTCCTGAGCCGACCAAGCATAGAAATGAATACAATGTGGGAACCAGTAATAAGGAGTGCCAGAGAAAAGAAATAATAACAACAAAAATCGCATTACGAGCTCTGGTAAAAAAAGGCAATAATAACAGCAAAAATTGCAATATGAGCACTGGTAAAAAAATGATTTCTGAAGACATTAAGATTATGTCCCAGAAATTCATACGCAGATATCCTTAAGGTCACATGACACAGTGGATAAAGGCGTTGGTTAGATCCAGTGATAGGAGCTAAAGAGTTGTGAGTTCAATACCTGATTAAGGCAGTGGAGAACTTGGAGTTTGCATTAGGTGATTGTGGGGACCATGGCATAACTAAGTCCTTGTTGCTGAAATCAAACCATTATGGATTAGGGCATTATTTTGCTGCAGAATGTAATTAAACTGAACAAGATTATATTATGACTGTCCTGCAATAGCTGAAGGATTCAAACGCTTAGGAATTTCGACAAGTTGGCCAATGTTGTCGCCACGGAAACAACCCAAGTATATTATCTTGCTTCCTCCACTGTGAATCATTCGTGTAGACATCCCCGGTTGAAACACTTCTTTTTTTTTATAGCAATGGACATATCGACGTTGCTTTGTTTGAACAAAGTAGATAGGCACTTTAGTGAACAACACATTGCAATATTGGTCGACAGTCTAGGTGATATCTTCTCTAGCCCAACTTGTCCGTTTTTCTTATTTCAGGCTTAAAATATTTGTGACTTGTTCTATATTAAATTGTTAAGTCATTGCTCGAGAATTAGCAGTTGGTTGATCACTTTGCAGCATACACAGACGTCGATCCTACTGGGCAGTAGTGGTACGAATATAATAATGTTTGGAAGATTAAAAAGAATACCAGTTTCTTTAAATTTGGAGTCCATGCGATTTATATTGATTGGGCAACGTTATATCATTTTGCAAGATCGATAATAGATACATCTTTATTGTGCCGGGCACAATTTGCGCTTCAACAGTCAGATCTCGTGTTTTGGGCATTCTGTAAAGATGTGGTTCTACAGAAGGATGCTGAGAATAACGTATACTGAACATGTAAGCAACGACGAAGTTTTGGAGAAAATGGAAGCAAAAAGGAAACTAATACTTAAGATCGGAAAGAGACAGTTGAGGTTTCTGGGGTACATGAAGAGGAAGGAGGGCTTGGAGAATGTGATACTCACGGGACAGACAGAAGGCAAGAGAGATAGAGGAAAACAATGCATAACATAGTGAGTTTGAGTAAATGGATGTCTTGTGAGAAATAAGACGAAGTTTATTAAAAGTTACAAGGGAGTTGAAGTTATGGAGAGCAATGATCGCTACGTCGTGAGAGGACACGACAGAGACAGAAAAAGAAATGACTTAACAGTGTAGATAGAACGACAGAAACCTGTTTGCAGTAAATGTGTATTCCCATTAGCGTTTGATGTTTTTCAACCTTAAGAAAAAGCAAACATTTTTATGCTCATTTTAAAGCCTTTTGACACTTGAAATGCAGCTCAAGGCAATCTTCTTTATATTTTTTTTAATTAATTCTCTCCCAGATTATTCTATGGTGAATAGATATTTATCAAATCTGGTAACCACTTCCCTCGGTCTAGTTATGTAGAAGTTGACCAATGACCCATGAAAAATAAAGAAAAAGAATCTACGTCTGTTAGAGAAATGTCTCTCTCTTCGATTGGTCAGTTGTAGTGTTGAATTTTCGACCAATCAGGGATCAATAGACAGGTGTCAAAGATCTTAACAGTAACAAAAAAGTCGAAAGGGCTGTACACTTGGACATACTTGGTTTCTTATTGTCATCAACGACCTTCCCGAGGTCATCAGTTTACGACTCGGTGTCAATACTGATATCACTATTTAATCCTGTTTAATATATTCGGTAAATTCAAATTGGTAGCTGATCTCGAAGATAACCTCCTTTTCTGTTGTTAGATGAGGCAAGTTAGCGCCTTTAAAACGAGAGTGGTCTGTATTAATCCTCTTAAAGAATATATACTTTTTGCCTTCCATCAGCATGGCGGATGCTAACACACTGTGCTATATATATATATATATATATATATATATATATATATATGAAGAAAAATATACGGAAAAACAAACAAAAATCCTTATATGTAATTATGCTGTTTTAATGTTAATATAATGTCAACGTCGAACGTTTCGGTCTAATAAACCATCTTCCGAACATATTCATAAAATATAATTAACATTATCCATTCAACATGACAAAGACGATGGACATAAGAACAAGACTTATCCAAACAGATAACTGAAAGTTTTATATGATCAGCGTTCCGTTTAAACATGGTCACGTTGTCGTCACGTGGGCGACGCTGTGAAAACGTATTCCTAAAATTTGGGTATTTTGAATGAAAAATGAAAAGAATTCTATTTTGATCTAAAATTTATGTGTACGCTTGTCGAGCATTAATCTCGCTAGAAATATGTCCTGAAGATGGTTTATTAGACCGAAACGTCCGACGTTGACATTATTATATTAACATTAAAACAGCATAATTGCATATAAGGATTTTTGTTTGTTTTTTCCGTATTTTTTTCTTCCTATTGTCGGATCTATATCCATATATTTGCTTACATATATATATATATATATATATATATATATATATATATATATATATATATATATATATATATATATATATCTGTGTGTGTGTTTGCTTGTGTGTGTATGTGTGTGTGTAACATTTCAGATATGACTAAAATATATATCTGTAAAAAGAAAAATATGAATAAAGACAAAAGGTAAACATGGCAAATGTAAGAATTTTATTTTATATTTCTAAAAAAAAAAGTAAAAATAGTTATTTAAAAAAAAAATTTAAATTAAAAAACGCTCATAAATATTCATCAGACAAACTGAAAAGTTACAGGGAATTATAAAGTATGCTAAGCTGTGTAATTTAATGTCTTATAAACAAAGATGAGGAAATGTTATTGAATTTATTTAATGTAATTATTATTTTCGTTTGGGATTAATTTATCCATTATGTATTTTAAATAATAGGAGGTTATGAGTCTAACCGTTTTCTTTGAATTTTTGAACATTTTTATAGTCATGCATGTCGGGTTTGGAAAAGATTATTTCTTTCAGAAAAGGAAATATTTGAAAAAATCTTGGGCGCAGATTTATATTTTGGTAAGATACGATAGCGGTAGTCCCCCTATATATATAGTGATTTACTAAGCCCGGCTTAGATGTGGCACAAGGCCGAAAGTATGGGGCATATATATATATATATATATATATATATATATATATATATATATATATATATATATATATATATATATATGCCGGGCTTAGTAAATCACTATATATATGGGGGGACTACCGCTATCGTATCTTACATGGGTGTGTTTGTGTGGCATATACTATATATATATGAATAAATATATATATATATATATATATATATATATGAATAAATATTAGGTTGGTGCAAAAATAATGACGTAATAATGTCGTTTTTTGACGTATTTTTTAACGTTAAAAAACGACATTATTACGTTATTATTTTTGCACCAACCTAATATGTGCTTATTCATTTTTACATGTAATCAAATTTCCAAACTGGATTGTTACTATTCAGTGAACCAATCGAACAGTGTGTGTCTGTGCTTTTCTGTGTGTATATGCGTATTCGAGCGTTTGTCCATGTGTTTATATGTGTGTGCGTGTGTTTGTCTGTGTGTGTACGTATCTGTGGGTGTATTTGTCTCTGTGTATACATGTGTGTGTTTTTCTATGTGTATGTGCGTGGGTGTGTTTGTGTGGCATTTCACAATTATCCCAAGTATATATTCTATTGTGCGTGCGTTAAATGAGAGTATATATCAAGTCCATGTCTCTGTGTGTGGCTAATGCTATCGGATGTAAGTATGTATATATATATATTTTTAGTTGTTTCATATGATTGCTTAAACTTCTATTATTTCAGTATGATGACCCTTTTTCGCCCAAACCGGTCGAGGACAGGAAATTGCTTTTAGTCAAAACTGTCGTTCAAATTAACGTCTTGGCCATACAATTTTGGTCAACCACTGCACCTCTTACCCGAGTGGGCCCTATCAAAACTGTCAACAAGTGTAACAGGCTTTTACTGTTATTATAACCAAGGCAGAAAAAAGGTGCTTTGATATCTTACCTAAGACAGTCACAGAAAGAGAACTGTAGGATCTACTAGATAAGGTAATAAAAAAAAAAGCAGGAAGAAATGGCTACTGATAAATTGTAAGAGGACCAAATATAGTCGTCAGTAAGAGGAACAGGCCAAGATTCGAGTTACAAATTTCCAAAAACAAGCAAGTACAGTAATTTAACTATCTGGGAAATGTGACACTAATACCTGAAGGGGTATTGGAATAGCTAAACAAATTAGGATAATTTCATTAGAAACGAAAACGAGACTGCTGAGATGTTATATAATATAATTTCTCCTTTATGGCAGTGAATGCTAGGCAATTTCCTCACAGATGAAGAAGAAACAAAAGGGATGTCGTACTACAGAAGGCTGTTGAAAGTACTATGGACAGCAATGAGGAAGTTAACAGGAAAATGAAAACGAACTGGATACTTTTTAAAAAATCATTTCACTCCAAGCAAGGCAATAAAGTCACTAAAACGCAAGGGAATTACCGAGTATTAGAGAATATGAAAAACAAAATTATTAAAGTGAAGAGAACAATAAAAGAAAATGATTGACATTGTAGTTAAAATTTTTAAAGATCAAAGTTGACAGGAAAGCAAGAAGCCAGAATAGAGTTCCAAAAGCGCGAAGTCCAAGAGAAAAAATTATTAGCATAAAACATTTACTTAGAATCAAAATGAGACAGCTGACATGTTTTTTTTTTTGTTTTTTTTGGACAATGAATAAAAAGGGCTTGGAGAATTTGACACTCACAGGAGATATTGAAGACAAGAGGAAAAGATGTAAACAGCTAATAAGATTAATGGCAGAACAAGGAGGGGTAAGGACGGTAAATATACAAATATTGCTAAGAGCTACAAATGAAAGGAAGTTGTGGAGAGTCCTGATCACTCACGTCACATAAAGCATGAAGATCCTATAATTATAGCTTTCTACACTTTGTAGATTTCACTTCGGCTCAATAACACGGAAAACTTTTCAATGGGGGTATCTAAAAGCAGGTGCTTACCGAAACGAACATGTAAGGTTTAAAATGAATTTTTTAAAATGAAAACGTTTTCTGAAGCTTTCATTTTAGCTTAAATTGAAATTTAAAGGGGGACAACTCTTAAAACACGGGCCCTTTTAATGATAAGGTTATACGTTTGGACATCCATAGTTTGAAATTCTGCACGTATATCACGCATACAAGAACAAATCGAAATTCTTTTAAAAATATTCGGGGTCGTCAGATTGTAACAAACTTTAGAATATATGATTAGTAAATACAGTTTTAATTAATAACAATATTTTCTAAGAGTTAAACCATTGAAACTCAATTTTAAATGATTTAAAATTTTATGAATTATTCAATTTAAAATTATAAGAAATGAAAACAAATCTTGTAAAACTTCATTTTTGATCAGAATTATATTTTCTTCAGACAATATTGTTTTAAATTCTTAAAAGCAATTAAAAGATTCTTCAATTAAATAATGTTTTTTGCGTTTTTTATTTTTCGATTCAGAATAGAATTTTTGTAAGACGGAGTTCGATTTTGAAAAAAAATCGGTGATAAAATTCTTCAATGAATTCTGCTTTTAACTAATATAGTCACTAAAACATCACGTTGAATTTCTCAAGTTTTCATAAAATTACGTAAGTGGGGGTAACATATTCGAAAAAGAGGGATTTTTAACAAAGCTTTCTAAAAAGAAAACTTTCAAAAATAATTTAATTCATTTGTGAATAAGTCCTGAAAATTTCATTAAAATCCGACAATTATTTGATTTTTGCAAGAATTTTCAAATTAATGTGTCTATCACCGCAAAAAAGAGGTGAAAATTTGCAGTTAAAAGTTAGCACAACCGCTGACGCAAGAAAAACAAGTTTTCACCAAAATGTCGAATGTTCTAAAAAGGAGTAAAATTTTAATTAGATATTAAAAAAATATTATGATTATTCCTCTTAATAATAATATACAGATTCTGCCGTTAAAACTGTTTCCATTATCTTTGGAGCTTGTTTTCATCACTATATGCTGATGTTCTAGCGTTTTGTGTAGGTACCTATACAACGAAGAGATGCATTACGGTGTTTATCGTCGTTTAAAAACGTAGGCCATGTCTGTTTTGCGTACGGTTTGAAAAGTATATCGTTGTTCATTCATCAGGAAAATTAATTATTTTTTTTTATTATTTTGTATTGTCTCATCATTCATCCATGTTGGGTTGAATAGAGTCTACTATAACTGTAATTATCAGCAGAGTTTTACGGGTAATTTCATCAGGAGGAAGCACTGTGCTATCAAGCGAAAGACTCGTATCACATTTTCTTCTGCATGATTTTGAAGTCATAAATGTCTTTCTCTTAGACTGGTTACCTTTAGACTACTCAAGAACTTAATCTTCAATACTGTTTTACATTTGTCTATATTTCTGAGATGAGGTATCGTGTACACTATTTACATTATTCGGACTATTGTCCTCGTCTTTGTTGCCATATTTATCACAACGTTTCGGCCGATGTACGCTTCGGCCTTCTTCAGGTGGTTGAAATGTCGAACTGAACCCTTTATTTCGCTCGCCGGGGTAGATCTTTGAGAGGGGAATTAACAGGAGATAACTAACATCTATTAGACATGACACGTGGAACTAGAACAGTCTAACCCAGCGAGCGAAATAAAGGAGATAATAAGATCGACATTCCAACGACCTGAAGAAGGTCAGAGCGTACATCGGCTGAAACGTTGTGATGAATATGGCAACAAAGATGAGGCCAATAGTCCGAATAATGTAAATAGTGTTTTTAATTTACCTATGTTTCCTGTATACTTATGTTTCCATACAAAGAAATAGGTTTGCCTATCATTCAGTTCATACTCCTCCCCGTTTTTTAATAAAAGTGGAGGCGTGTTTCTTGTTTAGTACCGGGCTTCTTGTTTCTTCTAAATTCTGCTTCTAACGTCTCCGACTAAAACTCTGAACTTTTATTTACTATTGATTTACTTTTTCTCTCAATAGGAGTAGATAAGTTCGCCTATCTTCCGGTTCACACTCCTCCCCGGTTTTTTGAAAAAGAGTAGAAATTTATCCCTTTTTTCCTGTTTAGGATTGGGTTTCCAGTTCTTTCTAAGGCCTTTTCCTTCTCTTTCACTTCCGGTAGCCATTTGCGTTTTGGTGGCATAATCTTTTTGCTTGTGATAGTGCCTCTTATTCTGACACCCTCTACTTCGAGTGGTTCTTGGGGCTTGTACAGCGGGAACATCATTGTAAAAACATTTTGGTGCATTTTACTAGAGCCTTTAGTCATAAGTTAGGCAACAAAACTCTGGGACTTTAAATATGTGTTTTTTTATTTTTATTTTTTTATTATAGATACCTAGATGGTATCCATGTCTTTGCTAGACCGACTGGGTAGATAAAAAAAAGTCTTTTCGAAATACTCGAATGGTTTTCGACAGCAGCAGACATCAGTAGAATCCTGGAGAATAAAGCGGCTGAGATGTTGTGATAAAGTCGGGAAGAGTGCTTCAATAAATTCAATGTGTAATATTAACAGCATTTCATTACAGAAACAAAGAGTATATGTGATAAAGATGAGGAAACCTGTTCGAAAGAATCAATATATAATAGTAACAACGCATAATTTCAGAAAGAGATATGAGAAATGGTTAGAAAGTAAAGCAACCAAAATATCGGATAAAGATAACTAAGATCCTGAAACTGGTCTTTAGAGTTATATTATTGTTATACAGTTATATCTCTATCTATAAAAGACAGGATGTGTGTGTGTGTGTGTGCGTGTTTAAGGAATGCACGGCTGCAATTTTCGACGGATTGGCACCAAAATTTACATGCACATACTCCAAGTTAGCGGGAAAGCCAAGACCTACTTTGCATTTCCCAACTCCCATCGATAGTCGAAATAATCGATTTTTTCATGCTTCTACGGCAGTTTTCATGTAGTTTGCGGCCATTTTGTACTGGCCAGAGTGAGAGCCTATAGCTGGCTGCCACGAATAGACAGAAAGATTCTACTGGCCAGCGTAAGAGCCAACAGCTAACTGACACGAATGTTAATTAGTATGCTAGCATGCAAAAAAAAATCGATAGTTGCATTCGTCACAAGTGGGAAAAATTAAATTCTGCATGGCACTTTACTCCAATTGGTTCATTCGCTTCCTTAAACTCAACGTTGATTCTGATTCCGCAGAACTGGGTTTGGATGTGAAAAAGTATTTGTTGTTAACATTCTTTTTTCATTCGGTTTTTCCAGTTACGGGTCCTTTTTTAAAGCTGATCGTTTTGTGTTCATTTTGTTTAGTTCTTTTTCGTAACAGATATAATGCTTAGAAAAAATTCGCAGTGTGAGATAGGCAAGAAGTAGGGCATGTAGCAACATCAGCAAGGCAAAGGGCACTCCTTTAAAGGCAAGGAAGGGCAAAAATATTTTAAGTCAAGTGATAGCGATTGCTGTATGAGTCGTACGATTTTTGAATCAAGCACGGGCAACGCCGGGTCATGCTGCTAGTTATTGTTATAATGATTGTTACAGTTATATTATTGTTATAATGATGCATCTTTATAACAAAATATTGTTGCAGAAATAGTCATAGAAAGATGTCCGGAAATAAAGCATCCGAAACCATCTGATAAAGACAATAACGATGAGGATATTAACCTGAACGTATCAATGTATAATGACAATACATAGTTCTAGAAATAAACATAGAGAGATGGGGGAACAGTAAACCGGTACAAACTTTATCATAAAGACTACAAAGAATAGGAAAATGGTCCTAAAGAATCAATATATAAACCTAAATGTAATATTAGCCGTTTCCTTATAATCTTTCTATTAAAACAGTTCTTCAGGAGAATAGGTTTCTCAAGTCAACTATCTCTTATTGCTTTTTCTCGTAACGATACTGTTTCTTTCCTAACCTTTTGTTTGAAGTTGTGTGGAACGTCGAAATGTTAATTTTGCCATTACTTTCTATTTGAGTTACATGTGCTATTCATTTTAGTTGCTGTTGATGTTTAAAATCCTCACGAGGTGTGGTTTTTGTTATTTGGTATAGTTCTTTGCTTTATTATTGCAACAGTATAGTAATTATAGTCCTAGAAAGAGACATAGGAAGATGGCCAGAGAGGAAAACACCCGAAACGTTATGATAAAGCGGAAACTAGTCTAAAAAAAAAAAAATCGATGTATAGTAGTATGAAAAAAAAAAGGTGAAAGGAATATCAACGGATTAGAGCTTCCGTGATTCTGTTATAAAGACAATATCCACGATTAAAAAAGGGGTACAACAATGTCATTTCCATAATGGAAATTATTACTCCCTCAATAAAAAGAAAGAAGAAACATGTTATAATATTATTATACTGGAACTCATATTTCATTTTTCAACTAGAAATTTTTCGTAAAGATGATTCAAAATATTTGTAACGCCAACAAATCCATGGTTGTATTTGTTTTCTGTCCTGAATGGTGTAAACTTGATTGAGTGTAAGAGCAACGCCTTTCACCTTTTTGGTACCCAGCAACAACAGCAGCAGCAAAAACAGCAACAACAACAACAACAACAACAACAATAATAATAATAATAATAATATCAAAACAAACAATATACTCCTGTGTACGGGTGAAGCGTACTTATTGACTGAGTGACAAAGTGCATAGAGTTTTTTTGAGGAATGAACCAGAAAATTAACAGAGCATGTACGCGATATTTTTTTTTTTTTTTTTTTTACAAATAATCTTTTGTGTATTCTCGCCGTTTTCTGTCAAGTTATATATATATATTTTCGTTTTCCTGTTTTTGTTGTTTATTTTTTGTCACATATTCTTAGGAGACTCAGGAAGTGAGCTCAACTGCTTAACTAGGAGTTTAACGGTCTGTGCCGACAAAGCACAAAAAAAAAAAACATAAAAAAAAACTATATTTCTCTTGATTTTGATTTATTTTTAGAAAAAAATCGCGTGTGTACAACACACACACACACACACACATATATATATATATATATATATATATAGGGAAAGTGGAGGCATAGAAGTCAACACTGCATGTTTACTGTCAGTAATACGCTTCAATGCGATCCTCAAACCAAACGCCACCCATTGGAATGAAACGTGAAACTGGCAAACATCATGCAGAGTTTGTTTCTTTGTGAAAGCAAAATTTGCCTGGTCACGATTGGCTACTGTCACTTTCAAAGTAATCCTCTTGTGAACTCATGCACTTCTTTGTGAGAGGACTGTGCCATTGCTGGAAATATTCTTGGATCTCATTTTCTCGAATACCTCTGGCACTGATAAGAAATTGCAAGTATCTCAGTGATGAGGAAGTATCAATGTTTCTTATTATTGCTGGAAATATCCATGTCTATGGGAAAATTGAATCGAATCTTCTGTATTTTTTTTATTTTCAGTTTCCTATTTTCTTTTTACTTGTATTTCTATCTCATTCATAATTAGTCATGATTTGATTTAGATTCACATTAGAACCCAAAGTAATTATCATTGCTTAATTAAGTCATTTACTGGACCAATGAAATTAGCAGCAGAAATTGAACAAGTTGTAGTCATATGATTTGATAACTCTTTAAAGTGCGTCCTGGGTATGACGATAAACTACATCCGCGTCCTGGGTATGACGATAAACTATATCCAGCAGCAAGGCCTCTGATCAGGAGGTTTTGAGGAGCGTGGAACCACCTCTTAATTGCTGGTGTTCCCGGGTCCACCCTGACCCGGGGTGGTAGCACCTGTTAGGGTCCCAGCTATGGGCAAATAGTTAACACCCAAACTTGTGTAAAAATAGGTTTTAATTCCAGAAATACTTTGTAATAAAAAATTATTACCAGCAATAATTTTTGAAGGACAAATTATTATCAGCAATATTTAAAATAAAATACCAGCAATACAGACGGTCATACATTCTTTGAAAAAAATATGACTAGCTATAGATTTCTTCAAGGAGAAATATTGCTAGAAATAGATTTTTGAAGAAAAACATATTACCAGCAATAAAAAAAATTTGTCGGCATTGAGGTTGATATGCCGTAAAACAAAAACCAAACCAAACAAACTCTTTAAAGTAGACATTTTTTTTAATCATTACAACCTAAACAAGGCTGTAATGCAACTAGTACGGAGCGGGTGGGGTACAGGGACTGAAAGTAAAAGATAAGAACGGTGTTCAAGAAGACAGAAGATGGCGATTGACCTTGCATTTAAATATCTGATGGTTTTAATTATCGGGGAAGCGAGTAAACTGAAGGGAGTTCCACAAGCGGGAAGTGCGTGAAAAGAAACTGTTGGAGTAGAAGCGGCGGTTGCATTTAGCTATTTCAACAGTAAAAGGGTTGGAACGAGTTTCCAATCCAGTAGCACGTTGAAATTTATGCAGTCGCGGCCCCAGGGAGAAAAAGTTCGTCAGAGCAGTTGCCATGGAAATATTTGTAGAAAAGACAGAGAGAAGCCACGTCACGTCGGTGAGAAATTGACTGAAGTCGTGATGCCTGGCCAGGATCGATTAAATTACAAGTCCTTCTTTGGATTTTGACAAGAACCTCGAGATGTACAGCAGAAGCACCAGACCAGATATGGCAACAGTATTTAATTCCCAGGCGAATGGTAATTTTATAGATGTGCAAATCCGACGAGAAAAATTTTCTTTCACGATACAGTGACATAGACTTTCCTTGCAGTAGATGCAGCTATTGATTCCATATAGACGCTCCGCCTCATGAGTCCAAGAAGGTTTCGTGTGTTGATTTAATTAATAAATCAAGAAGACATTTAAATATTAACCAGAACGTTACTGCAAAGAAGGAAAGAAATACAGAGCTTGATGAAGATATTCTTTGATTTAAAATGGGAAACCCGTTCAGAACTGTGATGTGTGAGAAATTAATTCCAGAATGATTCTATGAAAGGAAAGTGTGCTTACCTGTTCATAACTGGTTGTTGTCACCTTCAAAATATAATTCTTGTAAAGGCATGAAGCTCATGAGATGTGGGTTCTATTGCTGGAAAAATTCTTGGAACACATTTACTGGAATAATTTTTCACAGGTGGCTGAATCTCATGGGTCTCAATAAATTATTGTCCCTTTTAGGGCATTCTTCAAGTTTGGAAATAATAAAAATATCATGGTGGTGTCACGCCGGGTGAATAAGGTGGATTGTAATGAATTC
>OZ010576.1:54851264-54881264 GCA_963932145.1 Acanthosepion lycidas
AAGCATAACCAGTAATTTCTAAATCGATTTTTTTTCCTGTTTATTTCCTATTACTATAAACGTTACTTTCATTGTGCAGACGTATTTGGCTTGGCATCCTTGTTTTTTAATTTCTTAAAACAGTGAAATTAATGTCAACCGGACTAGATCAAGAAATCTTACTTTAGAAAATGTGCCTCTCAGCAGAAATCAATCCTTTTCATCAGGAAATGTGTCCTTATCACGGGAAACCATAATAATAATGTAGGGCTTAATTACTTATTTTAACAAAAGAAAAATGGCGGATTAAAAAGGAAACAGTAGAGGGGGAAACTGTATTAGTAAATTACAGCAGGAAGAGAGATCATCATTTAAACATAGAGCTAAAGGGATCAATTAGAAAAGATCCAACTCAACCAATAAGACGTTTGGCACACGAGAGAAGAGTTTCAACTATGACAGTCCAAAGAGCAGTGAAAAATAGTTTTGAAAATGAAATCGTATGTGAAGCCTGTAAGGTAACTTGTTACTCCAGGACAGAAAGTTAGAAGGTAGAGAGGGCAAATATCATTCTAATTAAGTTTGAAAATGATCCTAAAATAATATATATATATATATATATATATATATATATATATATATATATATATGAACTTTATTTAAATTTTTCATGAGCTTCCGATCCTTAGCTATGATTAATTAACGATGAACATGACATTTTCTTCATGATCGATTTCATCACAATTATTCTGTTAAGCATGCAATTATACATTCTTATTGCTCAATGTAGAGTCTAGTAGTGTTATAAAAACTTCGGAAAATTCCAGTAAGATTTCTTTAATCATGTCTAAGATACAACGGTTCAAATCCTAATCTAACAATTGAACAATTTTGCTGTTACACCCTATACATATATATATATATATATATATATATATATATGTATGTGTGTGTGTGTGTGTGTGTGTGTGTGTGTGTGACACTATTTACGTCGCTAGAAAGAAAGAAGAAAAAAAAGAAAGGCGAGAATTAAATTTAGGTGATAAGAAGCCATCACGAAAAGGACACTAAGCGGTGTTATTTTTCTGATAGGGAAAGTGGTAAGATTTTTATTTCCATTGTTGAGAAGGTGAAACACAGAATTTAATCTGATTTATGTTACGGGGCGGAGAGTAAGATATGTTCAATCTGCCTATGGCAATGGTAAAGGGGATTTTCAAGTTGGACAAGTTACCTCCCGCAGAATTCTAAAGAGATAAAAATAAAAATTAATTAAGCACGCACTGTCCGAGAAAAACAAAAGTGTCCGCTGACCACCATGAAGGAAAGGTTAAGCCTTTGTCTATATGCAGAATATCATTGAGTGGAGCATCTGTTTATCGTCTGGGCCGGCTATGATAGCAAATCTATTTTATCGGATCAGTAATTGGCACCAAGATTTTTTAAACCGAGGCTACTCTGGGCACACCCACGCCGCTGAGCGCCCATTGGCTGGATGGTGGCATGAGTGTTAGGCGGAGGTAATCATGTGAAGAAGGAGAGGAGGCCTGTTGCGCCCCCTGTAGGGATAGGTGTGAGATGCCACTGTGAGAGAGAGGGGAAACCCGTTGACACCCTCTGAGGGCATGGTGAGATACCAATATGAGAACAGAAGAAGGTGGGAAGACGAAAGACTTCCAAAAATGGAAAATAATAAAATTTTCCTGACCGAAAACAAAGAAGTGGATTGTGGGTTTAGAATTATCAAGCAACCTCAAACCCCGACAAGCTCACCCCGGTTTTGGTCGGCGTCCATATAAGCAAAGTCGCAGCGAGTGAAAACCAGTTCAGTTCGAGTTCCAGCTAAGTTGAATGAAGTTCGCAGTTGGGGTTGGAGACAGACAGGCAAGCAGTTGCAGTGAGCTGAGAGCTCTGAAGACCAGCCTCGCAGAAGCTGACTAAGATTCACGAAATTCCGAACTCAACTTCTAGCCAAGAAAAATTTATTTTTGAAGAACGACTTAGACTCATGCCACCAAAACAAGTTTTACGAATATCGCCTGAAGATACACCAAGAACCAGTTTCTTAAAGAACAAACAACTTAAGATGTTAAGACTCGCCTAACAAACACAAAGTGTCACGAATTCATATAGCGGGTTGGGAAGAAGACGCAGTCCTGTATTCAGCAACCAGATATAAAATATTGTTATGTTTCTTTTAACACATTTGAACTTTTCGAGTTATTATTTTCTTTTCTTTTACATATACTTGTGTTACTCTTGATCGAACTCGGCTTGCATTACGGCCCGGCGACTGATTGATTTCGTCTGCCTAAGATCAATTCACAACGTGAGTAGGTTAGACTGGAAATCAAAACAGTTACTTCGGTAACCAGACGTTGGAGGCGAGCTGGGAACGACAAAGCTTATACCGAATCAAACCAGATTCCCATCCGAATCACCAAAAGATTAGAACGTCACATTTGGTGCCGCGACCAATACCAGGCCAGTTGGTCGTCACAGGACAGGATAGCACGACGGACGCGGCTAGGCAGACGTCACATTTGGCGCAGCGACACCCGGCGGACGTCACAATTTTCTATAGGCTGTATTTCAAACCGAATTTCAATTGACTGAATTCTGTTTTGATCTTCAAAATTGCTAAAAATCAGTGATATTATCGAACACAATTCTCATTTTCAAAAAAAAAACAAAACTTTTCTGAAAATTTATTTGAGGAAGATTAGCTGATTTACAGTTTAATTAATCTGATTTGAGAGACACTGCTTTTTGTTTAAAATATCTCAGAAAAGTATTTTTATCCCGGAGGTGAGTGTTTTTATGTGGGTTTGATAGACTTATGTTTGGGAATTTTTGTACGGAAGATTTAACTGTAAAAATTACTTGACGAATATAATGTGAGCGCTTTTTTATGTTTAACTACCCAGTAGTCTTACAAATTTAGGAAAATATTCTAAGTAATCTAATATTTTTTTTAAATACTTTGGTTTTATAGTTTTTCTTACGAAGACCCTTGCTGAGGAAATATAAGAAAATCTCCAATAAATTTTAAACTTACTATAGTAACCGCTCTTATTTTCTGATAATGTGAATGATTCTCCGTATTTACAAAAATCGACACATTTATACACACAAAAAATTCAAAATTGTTTTTAAAATACTGGTGGTCGATGAATTGTAGCAAGCTTTTCCCTTTATGATTAGTAAATATAGTTTTACATAACAATCATGTCACCAAACCGCTACAAATTAATGCAGAATTCTAAAAGATAGAAAACTTTATAAATTATTCTAATTAAAATTGAAAAATTGAAAAAAGAAATTCTTGTAAACATTCAGCAAAAGTTCTTATTTTCTTTAGAGATAACCTTTTTATTTTCTTAAAAAATAATATTTCTTATTATACTAAAGCAATTGAAACTTTTCTGATCAAATAATGTCTTAGTTGTATTTCATTTTTTAATTTAGGATTCAACGCAGATTTTCTTTAAGTGGGGGTCCAGTTTTACGAAAAGAAATTGATTCTCCAATTCTCCAATTACTTGTACTTATAACTAATAAAAACAATGAATGTTACAAAAACGATTTCTTCAAAATTTAATAAAATTAAATAATTGGGAATTACTGGAGGTAAAAAAAAATTTTTTTTAATTTTCTGCAAACGAAAAATTACTGAAATAATTACATTCCTTTGTAATTAATTCCTGAAAGTTTCATTAAAATTCAACAGTTGTTTGATTTTTGCAAGAATTTCCACTAGACGCTAATATTCCCCATGCTAATTTATGGTCACGCGCTGAAGCAAAAAAATAAAAATAAATAAATAAAATAAAATAAATAAATAAAATAAAATAAATAAATAAAATAACCAAGATTTTGAACGTCATATTAAAAAATATAATTTAAAAATCAAAAAATCATTTGATTTTTCCTCTTCTTAATAATAACAAATATTTTTATGATAAGTTTTTTTTTTTTTTTATTAATTTGGGTGCATTTTTGCATTATGTATATTTTTTACCGAATCTTTGGAGGTAATCTCCCTATATATATATATATATATATATATATATATATATATATATATATATATATATATATATATGTGTGTGTGTATCGGATTGATTATAAACGTTATTTATAGTATGCACACTTATTTGACTTGTTATCCATATTTATTTTTTATTGTATTCTTAAATAGTGAAATTAATATCAACTGTCGAGGTTCAGAAGTCCTACAAAAGAAAGATTATGCCTCTGAGAGGAATCGAACTTGTAGTCCCCTTTTTCTTCAAAGAAATTGTTTCTATACCAATTTGGCCATGATTGCATTGATAGGTTTTTGATTACCTATTTAAGTAATGTATAATTCTCACTGAGAATTTTACAAATCTAATATCTGGTGGCAAAATTTTGTTTTAGTCGTACTTCACCATATAGGACATTTTTTTTTACACACACAAAATATCACAGGGCTATACGGATTTCTTGGATGGGTGTTCAACACCTTCCTCTGCTGCTGGGTATTAATCAAACCTCTTCAAGAGTAAGAGTTGATTAGTCGAAATCAATAAGAACAACGAACGTTCGAGTATTTGGCTGACATTGATTGCTTATGGGAACAAGTCAGGCGACAGTTGTTATTGAAACAATTCACTTCATCTTCGTCAAAGGCGGTGAATGCCGGTGACTGGACCCTTTTCAATACAGCTGGCAATGAGGGAGATCGCAGGGAAAAGGGGATTCGGGCCATTGAAATTTTTATAGTGGAACACACATATTCTATAGTTAATAGACCCTCCCACCTATAATAAGTAGGACTAGTAAGAGTAACGAGGGGGTCGTTCAGTGGGTCGGTCTGAGTTCAGTCTGAAGTCGGACGACCGGCTGACCGGTTGAACTCTCTGCCTTCGGGGGTGAAGGAGGCCGAACGGGGCTGCGCTGAGGGACGGTTTACCTCCCCGAAAGTCTCTTTCGGGGAGGTAAACCGTCCCTGAACCCGTTTATACGGGTTTTAAAAGGGCATATTTTTGGCCGAGCCCACGGGCTCGGAGATCCCACGTTAAACCGGCTTTGTGCCACATGATGCCTTCGTGTGGGAGGGGTGACTGAATATCGCTCAGTGGGTCGGTCTGAGTTCAGTCTGAAGTCGGCTGTCCGGCTGTCCGGTTAGGCTCTCTGCCTTCGGGCGGGGAGGAGGCCGAACGTGGCTGCGCCGAAGGGCGGAGTCTCTTTCGGGTAGGTAAACCGTCCCTGAACCCGTTTATACGGGTTTTAAAAGGGCATATTTTTCGCCCAGCCCACGGGATCGGAAATCCCACGTTAAAACGGCCTTGTGCCACATGATGCCCTCGTGTGGGAAGGTGACTGAATATTGCTCAGTGGGTCGGTCTGAGTTCAGTCTGAAGTCGGATGACCGGCTGACCGGTTGAGCTCTCTGCCTTCGGGCGGGGAGGAGGCCGAACGGGGCTGCGCCGAGGGGCGGAGTCTCTTTCGGGGAGGTGGACCGGCCCTGAACCCGTTTAATGGGCATATTTTTGGCCGAACCCACTGGCTCGGAGATCACACGTTAAACCGGCCTTGTGCCACATGACGCCCTAGTGGAGGGGTGACTAAATACCGTCGCTCAGTGGGTCGGGCAGTCAGTCGATGCCGGACGACCGTTAGTCGGATACTAATGTATCAGCGACCACAACTAGATTTTCTATGCGTCATACCTATTATATCAAGTTCCTAACGTTTTGTACGTCGAACCTATCTTAGGACCGACTTAGTACAATTACAAGTCTCCACTGTGAAACCACTACATAACAGAAATAAAACATAAAGTGTTTCATCGGAAACCTTCGATCCGATTAAAAAAGAAATATTGTATGTGTTAGCCATTACGTTACGCACGTGCTCACGTGCACATATACACAAGCATAAACATGCACGCTTTTTCAATATCTCTTCATCATATATATATATACATATATATGTGTGTGTGTGTGTGTGTGTGTGTGTGTGTATCCGGATGTAATTCAGATTTTAATTAACATTTCACAATTAAATATAATTAGATGTGATAACTTCCGAATCAAGTCAGAATTTTTTACATAATAATCACACACCTTACGTAGACTTTTTCCGATTCTCTCTCTCTCTTTCTCTCTCCCTCTCTTTTTATCTCTCTCTCTCTGTATATATATATATACATAAAGATAGATAGATAGATACATACATACATACATACATACACGAGATGAAGGGAAGGGCTGAAATATATTCGGCCCAATCCATTTCACAAAATTAGTATTTCAATAACAAAATATCAGAATTGTCATATTTAGGACCAATCACACCCATCCACACCACACACACACATACAGACGGAATTTTTGTTATGATACAGTTAAAGTAATATTAAGCGTTCAGTCGCTTGATGCGCTGTATACGCACACCCACACTCATATATGTATTAATCACAAAACTATATATATATATATATATATATATATATATATAATACATGTATATTTTTCCTCAACTATAGCACAACGCTACGTTTCATGTACAACGCAATCTTCGTCCTGTGAGTATCAAATTTTCCAAGCCCTCTTTCCTCATTAGGTGCCCTATAAATTTCAATTCTTTCTTCCTGATGTTAAGTATAAGTGTCCTTCTCATTGCCATTATCTCTAGAATTCCATCGTTTCTAACATGTCCCCATCCATGGTACTCTTAGCATCCTTCTGTAAAACCACATTTCTATTACTTCAAGTCTATTCTTCATCTGTATTGTAGCATACCTACAGACGATAATGGGAAAACCCCCATTCCCATAAATACAGTAGTGCATACTGTATCTGTTGGTCGGCCGGCCTGCAGTTGGAAATTCGTCTTCAGCTAGGCTGGTTAAACTCTGCCTCCGGGCAGAGAGCATCCTCAGACGGGGCTATGTAGAAGGGCAGAATCTCGTCTCAAGAAACACCTACCCGACCTCGTTCTATACAGGGTCTACGGAGACTTTTTGGCTGAGCTTACGGGCTCGGGAACCCCACATTAAAATCGGCCTTGTGCCACATCTCACAGCGTCGAGTAGTTGGTAGATACCGTCTGCAGTCTGCAGGTGGAGATTCATTGTGGAATTCTCTTGACTACTAGCAGTTGACTACTTCTATGCGCTGCTGGCGAATCTTATATGTGTTGTTCTTGTATTAAGTATTATCGTTCATTAACAACCTTCGTGTGATTATTCTATTCAGTAATCTTCGTTAGGTTACAACAATCTGCCAGATACGAGGATTGATATTACATAAGAGTTCAGTACTGTTTTCTTTGTTTCTAAGGATATTTTCCTGTTTTTTAATACTTTGCTTTGCTTTTGGAAACTCTATCCCAATGCGCCTTCGCATTTTCGTGTTTCACTTTCTGTATAGGAACAAAACAATACAAATTCGAATATTCGTTTCAGTAGTAGCTGGATTAATAATATGACTTCATTACAGAGCTTTTTATAAGTCATAACGAAGCCTAAAGAACGAGTCAGTAGAAACAATAGGATGGATACATGAAAAGTTACGACACTCGAGTATATAATTCGTTGAATGTTGGAATGCAAATTCGAGTCTCAAGGATTATTCCGATTTAATATAATTTCATTTAACAACTGTAGATCGGTTTAAATCGGTGAAATAAAGACAAATAACAATTAGTCAATAATCAGACGAAAGCAGTTAATTAAAAATATTTACATAAAAGTAAACAAATATCATAAAAGACTTTAATCATTTTTATTTAAGATGTTTTATTAATAGGATCTTTGTTTTTATTTAAATTATGACATGGCGAATATTCAAAATAGCGTATTTGTTCTCGTGTTGTAGTTTATTATGTTTTAAGTCAAATACCTTCCGACTGTTAAAGTAACGTGAGATTTGATTAAACATATAGCTTTCGGCGAGACTTGAACTCACGCGGCATATCCTTTGGAATTTGTCTTTCGTGAATTAACCATAACCAATTTGTCAAAAAGAGACAATAATAAAATAAAGAATTTACTCTTAAAAACGAATATTAATAATACTTCATCCCAGAATTCTAATGCTGCGTTGAGTCATAAGTAATTTCCGTTCGTGAAGTAATAACGAATGCATCATCCTTAACTTAATATTCCTTCTTTAAATATATAATAACAGCTGATGATATGTGGGTTTGTATACGACAATGTTCAATGTAAAAAGGCAATGGACGGCCAAGGAGAAATCGCTATAATCAGATTTTGACCTAGAGACGAAACACATCATTTTGTTCTTTTACTTTGGGATGAATATTGAGTTCCAAACAGATCACCTAATCACGTTTCGAAGATTGTAGGAGGTATTTGCAAACAAGAAAAGAAAGTGTGAGATAGTGGATTTGGCTGTTCCTGCAATAAAGTGGATAAGTATCTCAACTTTGCCAGAGATATGAGGAAAGCGTAGAACATGTCACTATTACCCGGAGAACTGGGAACATACCAGAATAGCCACTACTAAAAATAGATTAGAAATACTGAGGAGGATCCTGGAATATTGAAGAGACATGGTGACACTTGGGTACCAGTGAAAAAACACATTTTACTAATGGTATGAAAACACCAGTGAATAATAATAATAATAATAATAATAATAATAATAATAATAATAATAATAATAATAAATACTCTGATCCTACACGGCATAACTCTCGTGGCTTCTGATCTTAACTGATTGAAGTCGTTAACACGTACATGTTTGTCTTGGTGAATTAAGATGGCTAAAGTAAATATTATTAGGTTGGTGCAAAAATAATGACGTAATAATGTCGTTTTTGACGTTATACGTCAAAAAACGACATTATTACGTCATTATTTTTGCACCAACCTAATATATGTAGTACAACAGAATTGCTTGTCAGTTGCCTAACCATAACCGGTTGGGTATATCCCCTAGGCACTAACACATTGAGCATCTCTAGGCTTACGGCCATATAGCGTTGAAAAACCGGTTCCCGTACGATTGCCAAAGTTAAACAATGTCGATCCTCGTCAGTACCTAGATGGGTGATCGTCTGGGAATAACATGGTCTGTAAGCTTGGATATGTGAGTGTTGTAATGGATAATGGCTTTGAATTGTTAATCGAAAAGCCGAGTTCCATTTTCAGTTGGGTTCGTTATATTCACTTACACGCAAATGACCTTGGCATGAATCCACCTCTTTTCCCCAGCTATGGGTTAATTAGTAAGACTTGTATCACTAAATCACTATTATCTGCAAAAATATCCTTACAATTTAAAAATATTTTCTAGTTTTAAATAACCTGCAAGGAGCTGTTGAGCTGCAGAAAACGAATCAATCAATCATATACTGATTAGTTTTACAAGCATGTATTTTAGATTTATTTACATTCTCTGGTATATAAATCTATAGAAATTACAGTGGCCACATAGTAGGGTATCAATTTACATTCTGACTGTTATATAGAAATGATCCCCCACTTTATATCCATATTTATCAAATTCTAGTTAGGCATGAATCAGCCTATTTTCCTTCCAGCTATGGATTAATTAGTAAGACTTGTATCACTAAATCATTATTATCGGCAAAAAAAATTTCTTACAATCTTAAAATATTTTCTGGCTTTAAATAACCTGTAAAGGGTTGATAAGCCGAAAAAAAAACGAATCAATCAAATTAAATCGTTGTGCATCTCTGCGGGAGTAGTGGCGACACATCATGGTCAGATGCTGAGAGTTTTCCTTTTAGTTTGGAGGTGGAGGCAGCCTAGGCTATTTGGGATTCACATCTAGATACTCAGAAACACTTTCGGTGACTGTTTAAACTGAATAGGTTACCTGGCATGAAGTTATTTCTAACTGGGCCCCAGTTACGCTGCTTTTATCAAAACCTGTCGCCAAATCGGGTACACTTGGCTGTGATGCACATTGCTGGTATATAATGTTACAATAGGTACACTCGCCTTTGCATGTTGGCGTGATGCTCTCTCAAATAATAATAATAATAATAATAATAATAATAATAATAATAATAATAACGAGTACAGAAACAATATCATTGAGTAAGCCAGATTACTAAGGAGAGTATGAAATTATTGAGGAGACGTTACTTGAACTTCAGTGAAAGCCTCCAGATATTGATTCATGTATTTGGGTCTTTACGGCTTATCAACCCTTCGTGGATTATTTAAAGCCGAAACATATTTCAGATCATAGGAGCTTGATTACTGTAAACTGTGTTCCCAAGCTGTCCCCATTCTATGTAGTGTCCGGGCTCAACACTGCGGAACTTAACTCCAGATTCTAATGGTTTGAAGATTCACATATCGCATTTAACTATTATTTTTGTTTGGCTCAGGTCTATAAAACTTTACCTGTCCTATGTTTTTAATTGTGATGATTGAATTTCTCTTCTTTTTTTTTTTTTAAATAATTATTAAGCTACTGAAATGTTTATCATGGAACGATCATCATTTACGCTCTCACTGAAGCATACACGTGCGCATGCGCAAATAGACATACACATAAAGCGACAGGCACACGAAGAAAAGCCCACTAAATCACACCCGTTGAAATACAACACAGTAATTGGGGCTCCTTGTCATCTGTTTATTTTTTACGTTTTCATCTCTCTTTCCCTGTCGTGTTTTTTCGAGAAAATCCAAAGTTTCCTAAGCAAACACCACTTAAAATTGCCATTATAATGATGAAGTTGGTAATGTTTACCTGCCAAAGTCTAATTTGGCCCTTATTGATGATCTGTTTGCTGGAGATCTTCGGTTCGCTGTCGGGGTCCTTTGGATTAGGGAACGACTCAATTGGTTGTTAATGGCTTCTGTGTTAAGTCATTACCGCTGGGACGAGCAGTATCAATAACGCTTCGAATTTGTGGCAATGAAGTTCACGATGATGGCAAAAAAAAAAAAAAAAAAAAAAAAAAAAAAATCAACCAAAAAGCAGCAGTTTCAGTGATGGTCATATATATTTGGCTTGTATTACTAATACGATCCATATTTAGATTTATTAAGTTTATCTAAGTCTGGCACAAGGACAAAAGCTTATGCAGCCAGTTAAAATTGAACTCGTTACCGTAGTCCACGAGATTATCTTAAGGGAAGAAATGTTGATTGATTCGCTTTCTACAGCTTATAAAATCGCAGTGTTAAGATAGGAAGAATTTTCTTTTTTTTTGGGGGGGGGGAAATAATAATGGTTTAGCGATACAAGTTTTACTAATTAACCCATAACAGTGGGGAGAAGAGTTTGATTCATACCTTTGTGCGCGTAAATAAATATAACGAATATAATCGGTTTTTCGATTTACAATTTCAAGCCATTATCCAATACATATCACCAGCACATCCAAGTTTACTGCGCTGGAATTCCCAAACGGTCAGCCATCTGGGTACTGACTAGTCTCGTTAACGGAAGAATGTGTTTGCGGAAGAAAGTACTGCGACAGAGAAAAATGCAGAATTAAAGAATATGAATTTATCTCTTCTTCCCATTCTTTATTTTTTGCACGCCCACCAATTTTGACTAATTCGGATTTCTTAGTTCCACATATTTTCACTATTTTCAATCAATCTTCACAATCATTAATTCCATATTTTTCGCCATCTAAGGAATAAAACTGTATGTTGTTGAATTAAAACCTGAGATATTACTTTTGATGTGTGTATTATTTCCTGAAAATGTGCACAACTTGCATGAAATTAGTCCCTTTTCAGAGGGATCCCAGATAATTAATACTTCGTGCATCTTGGTTTTAGGGAAAGTTAGTTGAGTATTAATATGGCTGTGTATTGTTCTCTTTTCTTTTTTTTTTTAAACTGGGGAATGCATTTTAAATCCTTTCGGCATTTTGTAAAAAGGATCGCGTCCAAATTGTGTAAGGCGAAATCGACTTTCCTGAAAACAGTCCAGGTTACTCATTCGCCTTCTTTAATCTCGCTTTTTGAAAAGGGAAATGATGCGCTACGTTTCTCAAACAAAAGGCACTTAGTTTTCACGGAAGCAAATTTAGACAGGGGAAAAATTCGAAATAAATTTCCGTTGTACGCATCAGTCATAAATAAAATGGTAAATTACTAGATGACAATTTGAAGTAGAGTTGGAATTGAAACCTGGGAACGCAAAGGAAGAAAACCATTGATGTAGACCTTATAATTTGATGTTTTTCTCAAACAAATAGCCGTTGGTTGAAAAGGGAAGAATTTTAGTTTGGGGAGAAATTACCGAAGACTTTTAGTCGTATATACAATTCTTAAGTATAGGCAAAACCACTTGGCTGCCAGGGAAGGAATTTCGGTCACATGTAATAGAAAAACATTTGTCGACAATTTAAAATAGGGGAGGAATTGAAGAAACTAGGGATCGTGACCTGTGTCTCTGAGAACCAAAGATTATAAGATGATGTCGATGATACATTATTCAGAATAATCTTTCTCGAATAAAAGACACTTGTCTTCCAAGGAAGGAATTTTAGCCAAGGGAGGAATTGGCGAGATTTCAGTCGTATATAACAGTCCAAATAAGAGAAAAGGCGAGGAGACATATGAGCACAAAGAAAAGAATATGACCTGGAACGCTAAGAAACAGTGTTTTAGATAGAAACACATATTTAAAATAAAGCTCCCTAGTTAATCCCTGTTGCAGATGCCTGCTCAGGCACATTTGTGTTTAACATTCAGAGAACCAACCTGTGGTTTATACTGTAGCCATGTTGAACGGACATTAGTTATAGTTTCAGAAAGAGAAATCTGGTGTGATTGATAGTTGAATAAATTCAAAATGCTTTAAACTCTCTGTCACGATGACTTGGAAATTCGTGCTAGGAGATTCGTTGATTGCGGCCAAAGAGCTATTTCCAAAAGGCTGGAAACAACCGGTGATATGGTTTTTCCACTTCCCAACAGTGTCGCAAGTAGTGATCGTCTCACAAGGTGGATATTATCAAGGAATCACATCCCTGTCAAATTGAACTGTGGTCTCATGGTCGGAACCCTAATATTTTAATTATCTGGTTTCACCGAACTGGAACTCTTTGAATAAAAAGTACTTTAGTATCTGTCTATATTTCCGAGATGAGGTATTATGTACATTATTTACATTATTCGGACTATTGTCCTCATCTTTGTCGCCATATTTATTACAACGTTTGGCGTTTCAGTATCTGTCTATATTTCTGAGATGTGATATTATGTACATTATTTACATTATTCAGAGTATTGTCTTCATCTTTGTCGCCATATTTATTACAACGTTTCGGCCGCTGTACGCTCCGACCTTCTTCAGGTGGTTGGAACTGTCGAACTGAACCCTTTATTTCGCTCACTGGGGTAGACTGTTCTAGTTCCATGTGCCATGTTTTAATGGATGTCAGTTATCAGTTATCTCCTGTTAATTTCCCTCTGAAAGTTCTCCACTGCCTTAACTGGGTATTGAACTCACACACTTTGGGTCCTGTCACTGGATCTAACCAACGCCATGTGTCCTTGAGGACTTTTCAGATAAAATTACACATATTTCAAATAGAGTCCAAGTACTGTTTGAATAAATCATCTCATATTTTTTAAATTATTTCTGTATCAATTGGGAATGGGTTTTCATTAATTTTCACGTATCAAATCATAGCAACCAAAATGAATGTTCTTTCGTTTATTGCAAGCGCAGTCGAACATTTATATTTGCAGGTTCGAGATGGAGAAAGAGAGCATTATGTGATTTATTAAATAATTTATATGCAATTCTCCCAAGGGAGAAAACGCAATTTATTGACGTTGTTTAATTTGTTATTAACTACGGTGGCCAAATACGGCATTGAAAGTTAGGGGTTCATGTAAAACCCGAATGAAGAAATGAAATGAAAGTTTGCTGTGCTAACAATTCCTTCCTTACGAATAGACATTTACAAATACACCAACATACTACACACATACACACACACACACGCACGCCTGTAGCATCAAATAAATGTAAATAAATTTATAACAATGTGTATGATTTTATACTAGACCCCGCTACATGTCACGCCCTTCTACAGTTTCATTAGCGCAGGGCGCGAATTTGACTTCCGAGCGCAGCCAGTGATTTAGACGCCCTGCCACAAATATTGCATACACGCTTGTCTCTATCAACAGGAACAAACTTACTATGTATTCATGAGTGACATTTCAGCGGCCCAAACCCGGATATAAGAATAACCCGGATATAAGAGAAACCCGGATATAAGAGACCTCTTCTCCGGCCCCGACAACTTTTATGCTCTTTAGCGCATTCACGGTATATAGCTTCACCGTACATGGCAGAGTTCATAGCAACTCTATTAGGATTGATATTTTGAGGATTCTTTAAACATCTTCTTAGTAAGTAACTCTACTGCAATTATTGCAGATCAACCCCACTCTCTCTCTCATATCTATCTATCTATCTATCTATCTATCTCTCTCTCTCTCTCTCTATATATATATATATATATATATTAGTAAATATACATAACGTCGATAGCACGACTCGGAATTTCATACAGTTCTTGTAATCTTCAGTTGCATATATGTTTTTACCGTTCGCGTTGATGATTCAAAATTACGTAAAATATTAGAATTCACCTTTAATAATTTATATCATTCAAATTCATAAGTTCGGAAGTCGAAGTATTAAAAATAGTATATGTACGTGTATGTAGATTTTTTATGCTACCATTCCTATATATATATATATATATATATATATATATATATATATATATATATATATATATATATGATTAATTAATACAAATATAAAATTTGTCACTTAACTGATTGATGTTATATTCATCACCTCAACTCCGGAGATTCGTAATGAATCCTATTGCAATTATTCAGTCAACTCGTCAGGAGATTCAGTGTAACCCGGATATAAGAGAGATCGTATCTGGTACCAAATTAGAGCCTGTGTTAATGTATATAAATTAGACCAAACCCGGATATAAGAGAAACCCGGATATAAGAGACTTCTTCTCCGGTCCCGACAACTCTCTTATATCCGGGTTACACTGTATTAGCAATTCACAGCCATTTTTTGTAAAAAATATTTTATTGTTCCTAGATATTATGTTACACCAGAGAAACAGCAGCTTAAAACTTAGTGTCCACCAAAAACCAACTAATGAAAATGATCTTACAAATTTTTATTCCCATCATAGCAACAAAATAAAACCCGGACTAATTATCGATCACTCAGAATTTTCAGCTCTCAATATTTGTATGAAGAAGAGAAATACATTTTAAATTACTTGTAAGTGCCTCAGATACCCTAACTAGTTCATATTCAATGCAAAACAAAAGACTCATAAACTATTCCAAAGGAGAAAAGCGTCCCCTACCCGCAAACCTAACAAATCAAAAATATATTGTTCTATCCATTGACTATATCATAACTACAACTGAAAATAATTCATCTAAACTCAGCATAAAATTAGTTACAACTAAGTTTAAAAGATTAAAAGAATTAATCAATACAAAACAAAAACAATACGTAAAACCTGAAGGATGAAGTTACTCTATTAACTGTAATGGCTGCCACAAAAATACATCGGAGAAACGTCAAGATGTTCAGATAAAAGATTAAATTAATACAAAAGGGATATTTTGCGAAACAACACATTAAGTTCGTGCGCATGTGTAGTCAAATCAACGTAAATAAATTTAGTCCAAGGAAGTCCCAAAGTACGCAACGCGTCACACAAAAATATTTTCCACTGTCATACATCTTTGCCCATATATATATATATATATATATATATATATATATATATATATATATATATATATATATATATATATATATATCAATTAAAAGGTGCAAATATAATTTATAAATTCCTGAATCATTCATACAAAAAACAAATTTCATTTTCATTCACCTCTATATTTGTTTTTTGTATGAATGATTCATGAATATATATATATATATATATATATATATATATATATTACGGCGTTAAAAACATAAATATTTTTACATTGGACCATGATGTTATTAAAATAAAATACCAGCCGACCGGTTTCGCCCCCTCTCTTCAGAGCTGTAAACGGGGGAAAATTATGAACAAGGAGAAAAAAAAAAAAAAAAAAAAAAAATTTATATATATGGGTGACGTGAATGAACGGAAGGGAAGTTGTTACACCTAAAGATGCTAGAGACCCAGAAGAGCAAGCCCAAGCAAACAATCTCTCTGTTTACAAAGAGAAGGTCGCCCAGACTTGATAAACAGCGTCTCCAACACCTTCAGATGGAACAACGAGTGTGAAGTGGACACCACAGAAAACCAATTCACACTGAAGTCCACCGCACAACCAGGACTATTTATGAGATGATCCGCTATAGATGACCCGTATGTGTTTCGAACGGAATCACCAATCGAAAAATTTTTATTATAAATTTTAGCAGGCACGTGTTGCTTGATTCTAACATCCAAGCGTTGTGTAGTTCTACCTATGTAGTCGGCACCGCAACTACATTTAAATTTATAAATTACAGAATTAATATGATGAGGAGGTAGAACATCCTTACTCATGGATGGAAGAATAGATCTTGTTTTAAACACAACACGTACATTCGCTGCAAAATAGCATTGATTAGAACTCGATGAAATTTGCTTAGCCAACATTTCGCTATCCCCACCAAAATATGGAACTCGTAAATACACGGGACATTTTTTAACAAGAACTGGTTTTACTTTATTAAAGTCCACCAACTTTTGACGAATAACCATTTGAACGATATCATAAGGATAACCGTTACTAGTAAAGATGTTAGTTAAAAACTTAATCTCATCTTTCAAAGTGTCATCTGAGCAAATCCTCAATGCCCTATGGGTCAAAGACTTAATTAAATTGATCTTTTGCTGTTTGGGACAAAAGGAATCCCAACGAGTGTAAAGACCCGTGAAAGTAGACTTCCTATAAACTGTAGTAGTATATAAGGAAGGTGTTCTACGAACTAGAACATCAAGGAAGGGTAAAGTGTTATCCTCTTCCTTCTCTACTGTATATTTAAGGGCAGGATGAACACTATTTAGTAGGGAGAAAAATTTGTCTACCTCGAATTCATTACGAAACACACAAAAAGTGTCGTCAACGTACCGGAAGTAAACAGTGGGCTTAGAGGAATCTGTAAACAAACTCTGTTCATAGAAACCCACAAAAATGTTAGCTAAAACAGGACCCAAAGGGGAACCCATAGCAACACCATCAATCTGTCGATACATAATATTATCAAAACTAAAATCGACAGACATGGTAGCAAATTTCATGAGTTCAATAAAAACATCTTCAGGTATTGTCGGAGGTGTCAAATGACTACGATATAGCAAATCACTGCAAATATCTATAGTCTCCGACAATGGAACGCAAGTGAAGAGGCTACAGATATCAAAGGAACACATAAATCCATCAGTGGTCTCAAGATTCCTAATAGATTCAGAGAACGAGAAGGAATCTTTAATACAAAAGGAGCTATAATGCTGCAACACTGGTTCCAGCATTATAGTTAGCCACTTAGCGACTTTATGTTGAGAGGACCCAATCATAGATAATATGGGTCTCAACGGAACACCCTCCTTATGAATTTTAGGTAATCCATAAAGACGGGGTCGAATCGAGCCAGACGGTCTCAATTCCTCAGATATTTCAGAAGAGAGAACACCACTTTTTACCCTTGTTCATAATTTTCCCCCGTTTACAGCTCTGAAGAGAGGGGGCGAAACCGGTCGGCTGGTATTTTATTTTAATAACATCATGGTCCAATGTAAAAATATTTATGTTTTTAACGCCGTAATAAAGTTTTGTACCACAAAAAATATTTTTAAATATATATATATATATATATATATATATATATATATATATATATATATACATACACGACTTTACGTGGTCTTCAAATTCTGGAGCGGCTTCCACATACCAAAATTGTGTGCTCCTTTCTCGGGAAAGTTTGAATATCTATAGGTACCAGTGTATATCGCTACATGTGTGTCTATGTGTGTAATTGCGCATGTAAATGAACGTATGTATATATAGGATTTGCATAAGTATGTATGTGATATATATAAGAAGAAAGCAAAATCTTTAATATTACCCTCAAATATTACTCCATTTTAATTCGAAACCTAAACTTTAAGCAAGAAAGATTACCCATGTAAAATAATTACAAATTACATTCATGAATTAGATTCAAACCGATAAAGCTGTTACCGTAACTGTTTTCTACAATATTAAAAAAGTACTATTAGTCGGGTAAAGAAACTGTTATAATTTAAAATTTCTTTGATATGTACTCTATAAATGTGTTAATAAATATAGTATTTAACTTATATTAAATCCCTAAACTATTTGTTTAAAAAATTTAAATATTTAAATTGCTAGCTAGAATCATATTAATTTCTTCGGTTATTTTTAGACATCTAAATTACTATCAAGCATTAAAATCTATTCTTTACATAAGTTGCTAAAACCCAGTTACAGCCTCTCTCTCTTTACTTCCCTCTCCCTCTTCTTTCTTTTTCCTTTTTCTTTTCTCTCTTCTCCACTCCCATATCAAAATATATCACTTCCGTTAAGTTAACCGTTTAAATATTTCAAGGTCTGATCATTCCTCCCCACCCAATATTAAGTATGATTCAGAGAGATATTAAATTAATCCCTCCCTAAACTCTACCATGTCTCTCTGACAAACCCTTATTACACTCTCTGTTAAATTACAAAAACTTACACTACCCATCAATTTTAATTTCATTTTTCGTTTCATTTCATTTTTGGAAGTGCTATCTGATGAACCAGCGTCCTTTAAAAGGGCTCTGGTGAAATAAATTATTATAATGGTACCTTAAAGTGGTCTGTTTTTCTTTAAAATATTAGCTCTGGATTTACATTGAGCTCTCAGGATTTCATCCTCCTTGGGATTACCCATACGGATTACCAAGTTTTTCATAACTTATATATATATATATATATATATATATATATATATATATGTTATAATTATTTTTTAAAAACATGATTCCATCGCTACATAAGAGTTCTCATGTTTCAAAAATAGAAGCTAAAAAGACAGCTCTATTTCATCCTCAAAGGAATTCTTGGAATCAATATACTAAATACCATTGGATTATTAACCTAACGGTTCTTTCCTATTTTTCAATTTATTTGCACACACACACACACACACACACACACACACACATATATATATATATATATATATATATATATATATATATATAGGGAAAAGTTTACAGATGTTCCAACGAGAGAAAAATGTATATTTTAAAAAAGAGCGAAACCGCAAACGTTTTTCGTTATAATAGGAATGTGTTTTAGTATATATATAATATTTTATTCTTCATATTTCTGCTGCACACGTTTCCGGTTTCGTGACCTTCTTCAGGCAAATAAAAGGAACAAATTTTTAAAAGAAATAAATTTTCCTTATGCTCTTTTAATGTCTAATTGTTCGTTTTCTGCATTTGTTAGTGAGGCTTGTATTCCTTAGAAAGGAAAATTTATTTCTTTTAAAAATTTATTCCTCTAAAACAAATCTATATTATAACCAAAACATTTGCGGTTTCTCTCTTTTTTAATATATATATATATATATATATATATATATATATATATATATATATACTTAATACATACATGCATACTTACATATATATATATATATATATATATATATATATATATATATATATATATATATATATACTTAATAATGATTTTATCCTATCTGTCCCCATTACTAACTCCGACCCACAAACGCTTTCCTCGTTAACAAATGGTGGGAGGTTAAAATTTTTATTTTACACTCATCGGCGAACAAGTATGTATACAAGTCTGTTTTGGTGGGACACACACACACACACACACACACACACACACACACACACACACACACATATATATATATATATATATATATATATATATATATATAAGTATTCAACTATTGGCGACTAAACCGGCTACCTCAGTCCATGTTCTTTTGAGTGAGGCGGGTTATTAGCAACTCAGTAGGACGAAAAATAAGACCTAACAAAGGGTGGAAAAACTCTCGATGGGTCAATGACCAGCTAACAAGAGGCGGTGTCTCCATAAACCACCAACGGGAAAACACTTCAATATTAATCGCAAGATGTATCATGCCAATTAACAAGCACAATTATGAAACCTAACGGCGTGAAGTGGGTTAAGTTTATGGGACTTATCTTCTCGCCCGCTAAGGACAGGCATATGCAACATGTATCACCTGACCGTCATCCAACGACTGCTTGCATAAAGGGGATAAAATTCCTCGGAAATTATCCCTCGCCCGAAAAGAAGCGACATGTGTCACTGGATCATCATCCAACGACTGCTCGCATCAAACAAAAAATAACTCTTAGGACATGGGACGTTACTACGTTAAACAACTGTGACCAGTTAGAAAATGTAAAACAGGAGATTAAATATTAACATTTTAGTTGTATGTGAAACTAGGCGGCCAAATAACGGACATTTTGTTAGTGATATGATTATGTATGCAGGCGGAGAAAAAGTGAAAAAGTATGTAGATTGATACTACATCAAAACATCAAGAAATACGTTCTGTGATATTGTGAATTAACTAAAAGAATTCGTGTAGTTAAACTAAAAGGAAAGCCTTTCACTATATCTATAATAATAGTATATTCCCCGACAGCACAAAATAAGGAAGAAGAAATCAAACCTTTCTACACTATGGTAGACAACGCCAAGGCTCAGTGTAAATCCCAAGAAGTTATAATTATCATGAGAGACCTGAATACCAAAGTAAGCAAGGAGAGGGTAGGGGAGATATTTCGTAAATTCGAACGCAGAAAAAATGGGTCCAATGATGCAGGGTCAATGACCAGGTAATAGCCATCACCTGGTTACAAGAACATCCAAGACGATTATGGACATGGAGAAACTGAAAACCAAATTGACTACATAACTATCAAGAAAAGATTGCAGCTATTCATTGCAAAACCTATCCAAGTACCAACTGCGGATACAACCACCTGCCTGTTATATGTAAACTAAGAGTGAAACTGCAGAAAGTGAAGAATCCTAACGCAGCACCCAAATTGCAATACAACAAACTCCTGAACGACCCTAACCTGAATGAAAAATATATGGACAGTGTGAAAATACGAAGGACGAAATGGAAACTCGAAATGGGACACATCAAGAGAAGCTTTAGTGACAACAGCAAACGACTTCATCCCAAAGCAAAATGGACGAAGAAGGAAAAACGAATGGATTACAGATGAGATTCTGGACATGATGCAAAAGAAACAGTAAACAATGGCAAGACATGGAACGGAATAAAATAAGGAACAAATGTAGGTATGCTAGAGAAGAATGGCTTAACGAAAAATGTATAGAAATAGAGAGAATGGGTATCATAGATAAAGGAGATATGCATAAAAAAACATAAGGGAACTAACAGGATAGAAGACATGCTTGTAAACAGGCTGCATAAAATTCTAAAAAGGAACGCTCATATTAGAGAAAGAAAAAATTCTTCAGCGCTGGAACGAATATATTAGAGAAATCTTCCAGGATGAAAGAGAACAACCGGTAATATACAGAAATCCTGACGTAAGCTGCACTGGCCAAATTAAAAAGGAACAGGGCCAGATGGAATTGTAATAGAGTTGCAGACTGCCTTAGATGATTTCGGCATAGACAAGATTACAGAAATAATCTACAACAGTGGCGTTATACCGGAAGATCTAAGCAGATCTATTTTCATAGCACTGCCTAAGAAACCAGGCGCAAACAAATGTGAACTCTACCGAACAATCAGCCTAATGAGCCACATAACAAAACTCATCATCCGAATTCTGATGGATAGAGCGCGCAGCAGAATCAGGCTTCCAGAGATATGACAAGAACAATGCGGGTTCGTTAAAGACAGCGGAACAGGGGAGGCAATATTTATTCTCAGAATGTTATCACAAAGAGCAATACAAATGCATAAAAACCTGAACCTCTGTTTTATCGACTACGCAAAGTCCTTCGACAAAGTACGCCATAAAGATCTGTTAGAACCGCTCAGCAACCTTGACATATTCAGGAAAGACATTAGAATAATTAAAAATCTCTACTGGCAGCAAAACGCCTGAATACGGATAAAAAAATGAGTTCAGCAGACACACAGAAATAGAAAGAGGTGTAAGGCAAGGATGTGTCTTCTCACCGGACTTATTCAACCTATACAGCGAGGCAATTCTAAGAGAACTGGAAATCTTACCAGGATTTATCATTGTCAGTCACTATCTTAACAACATAAGATATGCAGATGACACTGTGCTGAAAGCAGACACAGAAAGGAAACTACAAAACTTTCTACAGAAGGTAGTGAAGGAGAGCAAGAAGAAGGGACTAAGCACAAACTGTAAGAAGACAGAATGCATGGTTATCAGCAAAAAGATGAGCCCAAATGGAATTTACGTGTCGGGGACACTAAAATCAAGCAGGTTCAGAAATTTAAATATCTTGGTCGTTTTCTGGCAGAGGACAGAAATTGTGACACTTAGATCCGAAGACGTATTGGGATGACTAAAGACGCATTTCAAAAGCTAAGCACAGTATTAGGAGACAGGAAAGTTTCGTTGGAAACAAATAAAAGACTACTGAACTGTTACGTGATATTTGTCCTCTTTTATGGCAGCGGACAATCTTCACAAAGATGAAGAAAAGCCTCAAAGCAACAGAATTGTAGTTCTACAGAAGGATGCTGAAGATACCATGGGCCGAACATGTGAGCAACGACGAGGTTTTGGAGAGAATGGAAACAAAGAGGAAACTTATACTTAACATCAGAAAGAATCATTTCTGTCAAACCGTGAATTGAAGGTTGTTCTCAACAGATTCTTCTCCAGCTCCTATCCCATGAACGTAGGTGTTCCCCAAGGCTCCGTCTTAGGCCCTACTATGGTCCTTATCTTCATCAATCATCTTCCTGACACCATTGATTCCCAAGTAGGCATCTACGCGGACGACACTACAATTTACTCCTGCCTCAAAAACAAATCTAGTGTTGCTGACAAAACTAACCTGGCCGTTCGTCTGGAAAAGGACCTCCAATCAGTTGTGAACTGGTGCAGGAATTGGCTCGTTAACTTTAACGCCTCCAAAACAAAACTGATCTCTATTAATCGCCACAGAGATCCTTCCCTGTCCGCCCCCCCCCCCATTAGAATGTCTGACACTCAATTTCCCGAGAGCGCCTGTTTGCGGCTGCTCGGCCTCACGTTGTCTACTGACCTGAGATGGAACAAATACATTGAGTCAATTGCTTCGTCCACCGCAAGGAAAGTTGGCTCCCTGTGCCACGCCAGGAAATTTTTCTCCCCGGGATCGATCCTTCAAATCTACAAATCAACCATTCGCCCTTGCATGGAGTATTTCTGCTATATATGGTCTGGAGCGCCTTCTGTTTGCCTCTGGGTTCTTGATAAGATCCAGAGGCGGATATGCAATGTAATTGGTCCTGCTCTGGCATCCCGTCTACAGTCACTTTCTCACAGACACGCCGTCGCCTCTCTCTGTCTTTTTTTACAAATACTTTCATGGTAATTGCGCCAATGAACTGCTTTCGCTGGTTCCAAGACTTCGGGAATTCAAGCGTCCTACGAGGCTGGCATCCCGCTCTCACCCATTCACTGTTGAAACTGTTAAATGTAGCCGTCTCTTCTACTCCAATGGCTTCATGTCTCGCACCACTCGCTGTGGAATTCCCTTCCCTACTCCTGTTTCCCTGATAGCTTTAATCTCTAACTATTCAAATGTAATGTCAATCGACATCTTCAGTTGCCTTGATCTATCCTTTCCTCTATCACGGTGGCTAGGATCAAAGTGTAGTATCTGTGCTTTGTGAGCTGCCGGGTCGGGTGTCTGTCGAACTCTCTGCTTGCAGGGAGGAACCCTGACGAAGCTCCGCCGAAGGGTAGGGTTTCGTTGGTGGGGGTTGACGGAACTGGCCCCCCTCGGGGGGTTTGGATGGTTATTTATTTTTCGCTGGGCCTACGGGCTCGGAGATAACCACATTAAAAAGGCCTTGTGCCACATTCAGTCCTCGTGGGGGGGATTGATAAATACCATCTATAAAAAGAATACCCGCTCGGCCCGGTGGCTAGGATCAAAGTGTAGTATCTGCGCTTTGTGAGCTGCCGGGTCGGTTGTCTGTCGAACTCTCTCCCTGCAGAGAGGAACCCGGACGAAGCTCCGCCGAAGGGTAGGGTTTCCTTGGCGGAGGTTGACGGAACTGGCCCCCCTCGGGGGGTTTGGATGGTTATTTATTTTTGGCTGAGCCTACGGGCTCGGAGATACCCACATTAAAAAGGCCTTGTGCCACATTCAATCCTCGTGGGTGGATTGATAAATACCATCCATAAAAAGAATGTATAAACATAAAAATGTCTTTAAAATAATTGTCGGACTATGCCCATTTCATAATATATATATATATATATATATATATATATATATATATATATATATATATATTATTGTCAATCTGGAAATATTTTTTTGGAAATTTATAAAATTATATAATAAATGTTATATAACAAGCATTTAAAAATAACCACATTAATTAATCAGCAAATAAATTCTAATATATCAACTATCTCAAATTATTAAATTTGAGATAGTTGATTTATTAGAATTTCTTTGCTGATTAATTAATGTGGTTATTTTTAAATGCTTGTTATATAACATTTATTATATTATATACATTTTTACAATTAACGTATTTTCAGCGCAATATAATCTAAAAAAATTCAAATGTAAATCTAATGTTTCATGCTTGTAATTAAACATCTGAAATCAATATAAATAATTTCTATCTTAAAAATATGTTTCTATATCAAAAGTCTGTTCAGTCATACCAATAACAAAGCATTTGACAAATGGCAATAAACTGGGGTACGGAATTTTAGGCATTTTCATAATCACACTGATATATCTTGTTTTTATTTTCTTTTTTTTTTACCATTTGGCAGGTTCCAAATAAATTGTATAATTATTAGTTTGGTGCAAAAATAATGACGTAATAATGTCGTTTTATGACGTTAAAAATACGTCAAAAAACGACATTATTACGTCATTATTTTAGCACCAACCTAATATTTTAAAATCAGGTTTTAAATCAAATTTATTTTTAAACAATCGTGAAGTACTGAAAAAAAAAAGCAAATTTGTTTTTAGCAAAGTAAAAGGACAATTTAGTGATGTTAAATTTTTTAGGGGGAGAAGAAAATCAGCGTTGTGTGGTTGTGGCGTTGCACCCAGCACTTGGTTGAGGGAAGAATGCGTTGTTCTGTTGAGTGGTGAGAACATTGAAATGACTTGGTAATTATCTCGTTTTTCTAGTTTCTGGGAGAGTGGAGTTCAAAAGAGCTTTCTCCAAAACTTCCTAGAATCATTTTTATTGCTAGAAACATAATTTTATTGATCCCTATTAGTTACTCCAAATATTTTGGAAAGGTGTTAATCTCGCAGGAAAAGTTCATAACGTTAATGTTATAGTTATTTAGCGCCACAAACGAATGGTTAAACTAAAAAAAGTTTGTTTAAAAACACGTTAACTTACATTATTAAACAATTGCATGTTTTAATGTTGAAAATAAATACAAGCTAAATTAAAATGTCTGCTTCCAAAAGTAAATATTTTAAAATAAATAAATTTAAATAAATAAATTGACCTTTTTGCATCATACCGCAATTTAAAAAAAATTATCTTTAAGAAGCTTATTCTAACTTTAATATTAACCCAAATAATTAAGCTTGGTGAAGACAGCAAAATGATGTGAAAGTCTAAAACATATTTTTAAAAAGAAAGCTGAATTAAGATTCAATGATTTCTTTCGTTTCAATTATTTCTGTAAACAAAAACACAATCTTTAATTATTTGTAAATGAAATGAAACTCGTATATTAACTTACACAGATACGCAAAATGAGAACTTTCTTAGACTGTAGCAATTTATCTGCCATTTTAATCTTTAGCTTTGAATCAGATCAAAAGAAAAATGCCGATACCGTCTAAAAATATTTCAGCATTAACAGCTTAATATATATATATATATATATATATATATATATATATATATATATATATATATATATGTATGTATGTATGTATATATATATATGTATGTATGTATGTATATATATATATATATATATACCCGAATCAGACGGCAGCCCTTGAAATTTAATAAATTCAATTTTTATTTTATTTTAGGTGAGGCAAAAGGTGTGGTTTATCACTCCTTTGCTCCTATAAAATGGAGCAATTTCCGCTCTAGAACCTTGGTAAAAAGGAGCCCTCCGCTGCTTGATTCCAGCAAACAGGAACGCGATCCTTTCAGGAGGGTTCCGTAAAGCCATATATATATATATATATATATATATATATATATATATATATATATATATATATATACAAGGTGCTCCGAAAATCTTGTCACCCCCTACCAAACAGTAATGAGAACAATAGAAGAACAAGTAATACAGTAATACAAAGCACATGTACTGAATTCAGTTTATTCATTTTCATTGGCGCTGTCACACATCAGGAAGATATTGTGACAGTCATCTGAAGTAGAAAATTATAATAAGCAGGTGTGACACGATTTTCGGACCACTATGTATAGGGTATAACGATATTTTTTTATATATGAAGAACAGTTTGGGAATGAAGATGTAAAACGAAGTTGAAAAATTATTCGCGTGACGCATTTCGGGCCAAATAAGTCCTAAGGGACGAAAAGTGTTGCACGAAAACTTTTTCCATTTTGTCATGCATCTTTCCTCCATATATATCGACATATATATATATATATATATATATATATATATTGCGATGGAATCCTATTTTTAAATAAATAATTATATTTAGGCTCTTGCACTGTTTTTTAGAAATAATAACAAAAATACTAAAGAACTTTGGATTATTTACCTAACGAGTTCTTTCCTATTTTCTATATATTTTCATATATATATATATATATATATATATATAATTATTTATTTAAAAAATATGATTCCAACACGCTACATAAGAGGTCTCATGTTTCAAAACAAGAGCCGGAAACTTCAATATAATTATTTGAGTTAAATTGAATTAAAGTAAGCTCTGTTCCATCTTCAAGCGAAATTTTTTGGGAATAACTTATTTCTGAAATTTACGTGTTTTAATAGCATATTCATAATTGAAATCAAAATTTCCATGGTAACAGCCAGGGCGATTGTTTAAATAGGTAGGCGTGTTGGGTGTTGATATTTCGTATCAGTATAGAGTTACATTCATACATGTCAAGTCAGGGTAAGGTGGGGTGTTTAAATTTAAAACGGAAGATGTTTTCGCCTAGTCTGGTTTACGTGTCCATGGAGATTTATTTTTATTTTTATTTTATTTCTTTATGAAAGGGTTTTGTGTATATAAAAACTGCCGTAACATTTGTTTTTTGACGACTTTATAAAGGGTTATCTTTTTTTGTAGGGTATTAAAACTATTTATTGGGGCTATGGATTATAAAAATTATTTTATTGTATGTTTGTTTTTAAGCTAATTATTCAATGCAAAAATTTGATGATGTCGGGAAAACCGTTATCTCATGTCTATTGTTTAATAGATTTTTATTATTAGAAACTTAATAATGTGCAGTTTCTCATGGAGGCACAAAGGGCATGGGTCATCCCAAGTTTTACAATTTCTAGTCCTGTTTATAATTTTCCATTTTACTTTAAGTGTCCTATATATATATATATATATATATATATATAAAACAAAGATTTGTTAAAAGTGACCATAAATGATGAATAGTGGCCTCAAAATGACTAAAAACAAAGTTTTATTGTCGAAACCTTTCTGAGGAAAGTCGAAAGAATCGAAGCAGGGTTTATTCATAAAAAAGCCACAAGAAAAAATAGGGAATCGAAGAAGTGCGAGTCGATGGAGTGCTGAGATTAAAAGCAACATTGTTAATTTTTTATAACTAAAATTCACCCAATACAAGGTAAAAGGTTGATGAGTGCTGCTCTTGTATGAGCATGTAGGGGAGATAATAAGTGCAGCTTATGAGATTATGCAGGAAAGATAACTGTTAACCATATCAGAATTTTCAAAATGAGGAATTATTATTATGCTTCATTTTATTCGGACCTGGAAATTCAGACAGAGTGATATACTCAAAACGTTTCGGCCGTTACACCCTCCAGCTTTTTTTGAAAAAGTTTCTGACATATACAGTGATCACCCAACTGACAGAAAAAAAATAAACAACAGCAACAAAAAAGCAAAACTAATAAAAAAAAAACAAAAAAAAAAAAAACAACGCAGCAACCCATGTGTTACACCGATTGTTCCAGTTGGGTAGTAGAGAAAATTCATATTCTCTGTTTCAGCAGAAGACACGCACAAGCAACACAAAAGACAATGGAATAATGAAAATTAACTGATATGATTAATCACCCCTAAACATAGCAAGCGGAATAAGAACAATCTAGTCCGATGGATTGCATAAAGTGTTAGGCTCGAAATTCCGATAAAGTTACGATGACAGAAAAAACCTGAAGCAGGCCCGATGTACTCTGGTTGAAACAACCAAAATGCTAGTTCGAATAGAAATACATGTAATACGAGAATAAAATTAATAATTATTTGTTGCTGCAATGGCCTCTTTAGAATGTAGGCAATCGTTCCCCACTGCAAATTCTTTTTTTTTTTTAATAATTTTCTGTGAATTAACAATCATGAACAAAGTACTGGAGTGACTACGACTTGGCCTTCGCCGCGGTTTTGAATTAAGCGTTTCCCCTTCTCTTACACTGGCTACCAAGCGAAGCTAGAGAGCCGAGTGTACCCTACTATTTAACTTATAGCTGAGTAGGAAAGAGGGGGATTACAACCATTATGAAGAGCATCTGTGCGGGAGTGAACGCAACAAAATAGCGAGGAATTTGAAATCGGCCAGCCAATTCCTTTTTTTTCAGCGCTCATGTCGGTCACACTATCAGTAAAATGGATATTCCGAAGAACGAAGAATATAATTAAAGAAATAATTGTTGAGGGGTCCTCTCCTTTTTACACAAATGGACTCACCCAGTATATACATATGCTACTGCTACGTGAAGACCCGACAGAGCAAGACCGGACAAGAGGGGAGAATGAAAGGTTGTAGGTAACTGGAAGAGTGAGGGCGAGGTAACCGACAGAAGGTGAAGGTAACAGACAGACAGAACAAACGTAGCGAGCAAGAGTCACAGTGAGCGAGCACGTAGACGCAGTAAGAAGTCATACAGCGATACTTCAATACCAAAGACTGTATATATATTAGGTTGGTGCAAAAATAATGACGTAATAATGTCGTTTTTTTACGTTAAAAATACGTCAAAAAACGACATTGATACGTCATTATTTTTGCACCAACCTAATATATATTGCTACTAACCCGTATTCCTGGAATTACTAACCTGCTTTACCAGTTTGTATTATTACGTTAATACATTATTTTCCTATATTCATTCCTGGCGTTTGTTATTTATTGATACCGGATCTCATCTCGGAATCCACAACAATAATAATAAGCCAAAAGGTTAATTTTTTACAGCAATTTATTTGCCGACCGAAAAGAAATTATCGCTCTAAATTTGCAATTTTTATGATTTTTCTTTCATTCGTCATGTTTTTCATGTCTTTTCATGTTTTTTTGTTTTTCGCTTTCGTCAATATTACTCAATTTAAATGTTTTAATGTGTCACAACTTGGAACTGTTTTTATCGATTTCGGAACTTTACTAGATTGTCGTCACTTCCGCTTAAATAAGGTGCGAATGTTTTCCTTTGTGAAATTTTCTTTTAATCATTTCACACCAAGCAAGGCAATAAAGCGACTAAGACGCAAGTAGGAGTGGGTCACTGGGCGTAAGATAATATAAA
>OZ010576.1:54888764-54943764 GCA_963932145.1 Acanthosepion lycidas
GTGATATTATTGGAAAAACATTAGTGGGCCCATGGAGAATACCAGATGGCGTTAAAATGACTGCTGATGCATACATAGCGTTTATGAAGAAGCATCTTGAACCGTGGATGAAAAGGCAAAGAGTGGCCTTTAGAAGGGCCATTGTTTTTATGCAAGATAATGCTCCCTCACATGATGCTCACATGACTACTGAATATTTGAAACAGTTAGGCTTCGATGGACCTCGAAATATGAAGTGGCCAAAAAATTCTCCGGATTTGAACCCAATCGAAAACCTTTGGAGCATCATGAAGACTGTACGCCAACGGACGACAATTCAGGAGCAACGCTGAGCTGTGGAAAGCAATTCTTGACATATCTCACGGCATTACAGCAGATGACATCCTACAATTAACAAATTCTATGGATCGTCGACTTCAAGTAATTTCAAAACAGGGAAAGCACATTCCCTAATAATTTGTTTAAAACTGTGCCTTTGTTTGTATCTGTTATTATTTGTTTGATTATCTTATTTATTAGCTTCTTTTGATCATAAACATTCATGTGCAACATTAATAAACGTTTTGTTTGCTCAATTCTGGGAATTTTACTAAACCTTTATAATAATTTGGCACGCTCAAATCACCGTGCTGATAACAAATATGGCGCCAGTTTGTTTACATTGCGCAGATCAATACGAAAATTCCAGTGATTGCGCAGGTCAGTGTTGCCAACATTGTGTGAAAATGTTGTGTGAATAGATTGGACGGTTTTCAAAATATTAGAAAAAAGTTATCTCAATAATAATTTGGCACGCAGTGTATATATATATATATATATATATATATATATATATATATATATATATATATATATAAACTACGTATAAATAAACTATATATATGTAAACTAAATATATATATATATATATATATATATATATATATATATATATATATATATATATATATATATAACTATATATATATATAAACTATATATATATATAAACTATATGAGGATGCCAAAGAGTTTATATGCTTCCGCCTCCGGTGAAACGCCTCTTTACAATTTTACACTTTGTCTCATTGTTTTTATTTTTGTTTCGAATACTATTATACATCCAATAAACACAAACACACACACAGAGGCATACACACACACACATATATATGTATGTATGTATATATATATACATACATTTGTAAGTTTGGTTAAATACCAGTGAAAGTTCCTTATTAGTTATTTTTTTTATTTATATTTAGGTGCTCCTGATTATTATTATTTTTTTTATTTCAAAATATATTTTATTTCTGTAGATATATATTCAGAATTACTTATATTAAGGGAGAAGATTGATCACCATTGTAAGTGTAGTGTTTGTAAATATACCACATATTGTGAACATTGGGCATGTTGTGTATCAATGTTACTGTCTCAAGTGATTTTCTGACAATGTCACGTGGAGAGATTATTTGGCCATATCTATGCCAGTCTCTCTGGTTCTGTCTGTTTGTATCAAACAAACAGGCAGGCAGGTAGAAAGAAAGTGAGATAAAAAGATATATATGTATATATATATACATCATACTTATTATAAAACCCAGGTTGTGTGTGTGTGTCTGTACGTTTATATATTGGATCGGATTTCCTACATTTTTCAACCGATTTCAACAAAACTTCACAGGACTACGTAAAATTACCTTGCGGTGGTTCTGACAGTGCCAAAACTTAGAAAAACACAATTGTTTTTGCACAAAATCAATTTGAAAACACGATTAAGAGGCATCGTGAGAATGAAAGGGGGACAACTCATATCGAGTTATACTTATTATAAAACCCAGGTTGTTTGTGCGTGTTCGTTTATATATGGGATCGGATTTCCTACATTTTTCAACCGATTTCAACAAAACTTCACTTTTTTTTTGGCAGGTAGTGTTTCTTATTGTCTTGCACACTTTTTTCTTTATTTTTACATTCAGAATGCTTTAAAAATTCCATTTACAAGACAATTGTTTATAATAAAATTCTATTCAATCGGTAGACTCATAACGATTGAAAACAATGTATTTGTTTCAGTTTGGGTTTGACCAATTCGTAAAAAAAAACCCCAAGAAAACCCAAAACAAAACAAAAAAACAAAACAAAAAAACAAAACAAAAAAACAAAACAAACAAACAAAAAAATAATTAAGACATGCGTGTCCGTCAACCTTAAACAATAATCTTTGTCAATTTTATTTTTCAGTCTTTATAATACTCGATACTTGATCTATCTCCTACTGTTACATCCCGGGGCAACGCCGGGCTCTACTGCTAGTATATATATATTTTCTACGATTTATCAAGTCTTTGCAGGTTATTTAAATCCGGAAAATTTTTTTCGATATAATAATAATTTACTTAGTAATTTACACATAGATGGGGGAAAGATGTGTATTCATACCTTGACTATAAGTATTTGCACGTAAGTGAATATAACGAACCCAATAGGGACTGGAACTCGGCTCTCCGATTAACAATTTCGAGCCATTACCCATTACAGCATCTGCACATCCAAGCGTACATCACCTGGTATTTTCAAGCGATCACCAATCTAGGTACTGACCAAGTTTGACGTTGCTTAACTTCGGCGGTCGTACAGGAACCGGTCTTTCAATCTGATGTGGCCGTAAGCCCAGATAGATAGATAGATAGATAGATAGATAGTGTTGTGGGGCTCTCCCCTTTTTACGTAAGATCGACTCGTCCAAAGTATACTTATACTGACAGAGAGAATACCTGCCGTTGGGATACGTGGAGACACGTTGAGATACGTGGAGATAGGTTTAGAGTTACGGAGACAGACACAGGAGAGAGAAAAAGAGAGAGAGAGAGAGAAAGAGAGAATCGGAGACAGACACAGGAGAGAGAGAGAGGGAGAGAGAGATTACGGCTTTACTTACAGAGACTTGTACATATACTTTCTACTAACCCGCATCCCTGGACTACTAATCTTCACTTTAAGTCTGTATTCTTACGTTTAATATACTTATTTTTCTATCTCAATCACTGGCGTGTTATTTGTGCAGGATTCCATTCACGGAATCCATAACAGATAGATAGAGTTGAACATACTGCGATAGATAGATAGATAGATAGATAGATAGATAGATAGATAGTAATATACAAATGTTGATACAATCAGATACCTAGCAAGAAGACCATAAAAATGAGTCATTTGTTTAGATTTTGGGAAGTGGGTAGGGTCGATAATTTTTCACACTCAGCCCGTATATAAAGAGATAAATAAAGAAACTGTGAAAAGATTTAGAGAAAAATTCAAGCAAGCAGGTAACTCAAATTTTATATGTCCATTTAGTCAACCAGTGCCAACGACATACTGGTCCATTGGTCAGTCTTCCATTTGAGCCAATCGAAGGAAATGGAATTTCTTCTGCCCTTTGACTTCTGTTTCAATAATGAGCCATCCGCACGCGCTCACAGTCACCATCACGTAAAAGTTTCTAGTTTTTTCCTTTTCGTCAATTTTTTTCCTTTCCCATCTCCGATTCTGCGTCTGACAGTGCGTGTCAAATAAGTTAACTACTTAATTTCATCAGCGGTGCGCAAGAGAAACATCTCTACGCCTTCTTAAACGTCAAACCGAGAGAGTACAAATCGTTAGCACATGTAAGCATTGGCGTAAGACGGGGAAAAAACAAGGACATAACTAAAAGAGTCAATAAGGATGGAATCCTTTTGATTTTAATTTAAGCAATCATGCGAAAAATGGGCGGTTTGGTTTCTTTCTTTATACTTAAAAAAAAAAAAAATAACTTTTTGGCGGGTATACAAGTTTAAACTTTGAAAGATCCCGAAAAAAAGAAAGCTTGCGAATTGAATGTAGCTCTTTAGAAATAGAAAACGATTGTAAAGATAAGAGAGGCATTTGTCCGCTCTTTTTTTATATAATCAGAGTAGATTAAAGCCAGTCAAATAAAAGGAAACCAAGTGCTGGAAACTATATATATATATATATATATATATATATATATATATATATAGGTGAGGCAAAAGTCTTGCACCATAGGGGTTAATTGATTAATCAGGTTTTAAATGTTTAATATGTTTTATATATTTTCTTACTTTACAGAAACAACTTTGCCGATGTAAAATGGTTGAAAAAGGAAGAAATATTGAGGAACTTAGAGAAAAAATTGAATATGAATGCAGTAAAATGGCGTGTTGATGAATCATGCAGGCACAGAATTTAAACGTGTTTTTAAAAAAGGAGGACATTTTGAACATAACATTTAACAATGAAATAACTAGTAAATAAAATGTTCACGTGTAATTATTCTATTAATAAATTCTCCTTATTTTGCGCGTCTTTAGTCTCACCCTGTATATTGCATATTTTGGTAGCCATCTTTCTTTTATACACGTTTCGTTAAATGTGACGGATAGGAAACAAAATTATAGTTTTTTTTTAGCTTTTCTAAAGTACTTAATTTTTCTTTTATGGTAAGTAAGGGAGTATAGAATCTGTCTGTAGTGATTATGGTCCCAAAAGCTCTCGGCCATTTTCAAGCGTTTCATTGTTAGTATATTTCCTGTGTTTATGTTCTAAGCAGTATTCTCTAAATGTAATAGTAATTTTAAGCCATACTAAATAGGAAGTTATAGAAATAACTGCCGATGCATTTCGCCCTGTTTCAAGGAAGGTAGGATTGAGGCTTGGCTTAAACCGCTCGATATAAAATGCTTGATATAAGTTAACTACTTAATTTCATTAAAAGTCCTCAAGTCCTCATTAAACGTCTTTCACAATTAGATGTTCTTAGAATTACAGTATTATCTACAAGGACCTTTCTTATAGAAACAGTTAGAAGGACGTTTACCTATGTTTCATAGACTACGCAAAAGCCCTCGACAAAGTATGCCACAATGATCTGATGGAACTGGTCACCAACCTTGATATATTTAGGAAAGGTATTGGAATACACGCGAACCTATACTGGCAGAAAACAGCATGTATGTGCGTAGAGAATGATTACAGCAAATATACAAAAATATAAAGGGGTGATGGAGATAAGGTTCTACAGAAGGATGCTGAGGATATCATGGACTGAGCGTGCGAGCAATGAAAACAATAAAGGAGAGGATGCAAACAAGGAGAAAGCAGCAGCTGGAGTTTCTGGGACACGTAATGAGAAAAGAGGGCCTTGAAAAACCTGATACTTACAGGTCGAATAGAAGGAAAGACAGACAAAGGAAAGCAACGCATGGTATATCTGGCGCGCTTAAGCAAGTACATGACAGAACGTGATCTAGGGGAGATGACAAAAAGACGAAACCTATTGGGAGCCATAAGGGATAGGGAGAAGTGGAGAGCCATGATCGCCTACGTCTTGAAAGACACGACACAAAAAGAGAGAAGAAGTTGTGTGCGTGATTTTACGTGCTTCCTTGTCGGATCATTGAAGTGGTTTTTCAGTCTACGACTGAATGTCTTCATCGTGTATCCGATGTTAGGATGTTAACGTTTTTTATTGGTAATAATGAGGTTGTTAAATTTTAATTTTCTATAGTATATATATATATATATATATATATATATATATATATATATATATATATATATATATATATATATATATATATATATTATTTACATTATTCGGACTATAGTCCTCATCTTTGTCGCCATATTTATTACAACGTTTCGGCCGTTGTACGCTCCGGCCTTCTTCAGGTGGTTGGAATGTTGAACTGAATCCTTTATTTCGCTCACTAGGGTAGACTGTTCTAGTTCCATGTGCCATGTTTAATGGATGTCAGTTATCAGTTATCTCCTGTTAATTTTCCCTCTGAAAGTTCTCCACTGCCTTAACCGGGTATTGAACTCACACTCTTTAGGTCCTGTCTTTGGGTCCTGCCACTGGATCTAACCAACGCCGTTATCCACTGTGCCATGTGTCCTTGAGGACATCTGTGTACAAGCACACATGGCACAGTGGATAAAGTCGTTGGTTAGATCCAGCAACAGAACCCAATGAGTGTGAGTTCAATACCCGGCTAAGGCAGTGTAAAACTTTCAGAGGGAAAAGTAACTATATATAAAGAGATTGGGCGCTGTTTTGTCTACACTATTGATTAAATAAATAGTTATTTGCTCACCTGTATGTGCACGTAATCATTCACATATATTTACTTAGAGCAATTCTAAATCTATATATATATATATATATTGTTAGCTCTTGATAGCCCTATTGTTAGCTCTTTTCCGATACGCTCAGACAAAAACTGTTTAAAAAGAAAGACTTAACTCTAGAGCCGACTTTGTTCATATAACGTTCTCTGAAGTGTATAACTTTAACTTTCAGAAAAGAGGTAACAATTCGTTTTTAAATTTCCTTAAAAATCATTTAATCGCCAGTTACTTGCCATCGCCCCGAGAAGTACAATCATGGTATTGAAACATGATAACTTTTGTATAGCGATTTCCATAGGTTTTTATTATAATCTTTTATAATCATAATAATAATAATAATAATAACAATAATAATAATAATAATAATAATAATATATATATATATATATATATATATATATATATATATATATATATATATATATATATTACTTGAAACGTTATCTTTAGTGGATAGCGGAATTTAAGGTTAAAATCTGCGCCCCACTTTCTGTTTGATCCTGCGTGGTTAAGATCACATCATTAACATAATTAGCGAGGCTCTTGACAACAAACCCACCTCGAGGACCATAACATCAAAATATCTCGAAGGCCTTTGACAAGCTGTGTCACAAATGTTTGTTACACGAGATCTCCAGCTATGGAGTCACTGGAAAGGTCTTCTTGATCATAAAATCTTTCATAACGGGTAGGTCCCCGAAGGAAGTTATTAACGGCCAGTCTTCCGGAGCACAAGAGATCATCGCAGGAGTCCCCCAGCGGTCATTCCTCGGACAAACGCTCTTTTTGATTTTTATAAATGATCTGCCTAAGAATATACTCAGATTATTTGAAAATATTGATGCTATTGATATGTAGGCGCACTTCTAAAACTCTTGACGGTCAGAGATTGGCCACTTATCTCTCTTTCGTTCTAGCACAAACTACAAAGTAGCGTAACAACTGGCTGGTTACAATTAAATACCCCGAAGACCCAACTAGAATTAATAGATTTATTTTTTTAATCCGACATTTTTAAAACTTCAAACGTTACTTTTAATGAAGAACCCGTGTTTGAAATATACTACCAGTTTTTATTTTAAACACTGTATATTACTTCTATCGGCTTGCGCACTCGAGAGATTTTTTTAAACACCTCAAACGATGCAAACTTAAAGAAAATGTACTCTCCAATAAAATGGATAAAAAAAAAAAAATAAATCTATTAATTCTTTCCGAATATATATATGAAGATTCCGTTCAAGTAAGAAACAGACGGTTGCCGCTTGGTGTTGACCTCAGTATCCAATTTATATTTATATTTTCACGTGTTCTATTTCTGATAATGAGAGTCCTGGGTATGACGATAAACTACATACAGCAGCAATGACTCTGATCGGTAGATTGGAGTTTTTGAGGATCGTGGAACTACCTCTAAATTACTGTTGTTCCCAGGTCCAACCTGACCCGAGGTGATTGCAACTATTAAGGTCCCAACTATGGCCAAATAGTGAACCCCCAAACAAAATAAAAATACAATGAAAATGTAAAAATATATTTTATGGTAAAAATACAAACAATACATTTTGAAATAAAAAAAAAATGTCTGGCAAAGGATGTTATGAAGCTGAAGCTGGCAATTGCGTTCAAAATATTTAGATTTTGGCATTAAATGACCCATAGAGATTGACAAGCCTCTAAACAAAAATCAATCAAATATCTGATATAAAGCACTTCTATCCATGAATATAAGATACCTTAAAACTATATTATTATCATTGGGGTTACAGGTTCAATTCCTGTCGGAGAAGCACATATTTTCTACGAAATTTCCCGAACATTCAGAGCGGTAAATGTAATTAACATTGGTTAATTAAAAAACATAACATTTACTTAAATAAATTATAATTATATCTATAAAAATAATATATATATCATAATATATATATATATATATATATATATATATATATATATATATATATATATATATATATATTGTTGTGGATTCCGAGTTGAAATCCGGTACCAATAAATAACAAACGCCAGGAATGAATATATGAAAATAAATGTATTAACGTAATAATACAAATTGGTAAAACAGGTTAGTAGTTCCAGGAATACGGGTTAGTAGCAAAATATATATACAGTCTTTGGTATTGAAGTATCGCTGTATGACTTCTTACTGAGTCTACGTGTTCGCTCACTGTGACTCCTACAACGCTGTTACCTCACCCTCACTCTTCCGGTTACCTACAACCTTTTACTGTGTCACTCTGGACTCGACGGTCTTGCTTGGTATTTATCAATCCACCCACGAAGACCGAATGTGGCACAAGGCCGGTTTAATGTGAGTGTCTCCGAGCCCGTAGGATCGGCCAAAAATATAGCTTTTGAACCCGCCTAGACGGGTTCAGGCTCTGTCTACCTCCCCGGACGAAACCTTGCCTTTCGGCAAAGCTTAGTCCGGGTTCCTCTCTGTTAACGCAGATAGTCCGACAGCTGTCGCTTACAGTAAAAGACTGTATCACGACTCAGCTAGACTCGGAGGTCTTGCTCTCTCGGGTCTTCACGTAGCCGTAGTATATGTATATACTGGGTGAGTCCATTTGTGTAAAAAGGGGAGAACCCCTCAACATATATATATGTGTGTGTGTGTGTGTGTGTGTGTGTGTGTGTAAGTAAGATGGCCACATAGCCGAGTGGTTAGAATATTCACATTCTGGCCATGAGACCCGGTTTCGAATCTCACCATGGTTGATTGGAAAGTGCTTGAAAACCATACCACGGGTTGACGAGTGGAGTTGGGTAGACGGAACCCTTGGTCCCGTCGATAGTTTTGCTAACACGAGGGATTGAGCGTGCTGGCCTTGTTCAAATTGTTGATCACGCTAGATAACACGCTATTTCCCAGAAACTGTAACTAAGGTCTGCTCAGTATAGTTGCAGTATAAACCACAGGTAGATTCTGTGGGTGTTGAATAAGCACAAATGCACCTGAGCAAGCGTCTGCAACAGGGATTGGACAGTCGCCTTAGTAGACGGGTGTCCTCGGATACGAATGGCCAGCTATACATAATATCCATACGTACGTATGTGTGTAAGATATAATTCGTGAAAACAAGTTGACTGTTTAAAATTTATATATACAGTGTAACCAGGATATTAGAGAGTTGTCGGGACCGGAGAAAAAGTCTCTTATATCCAGGTTTCTCTTATATCAGGGTTTGGTCTCATTTCTATACATTAACACAGACTCTAATTTGGAACCAGAGAAAATCTCTCTTATATACGGGTTTCTCTTATATCCGGGTTACACAGTATATAAACAAACTAAGATTTATTTATTTAAGCAGCTTAGTAGGTATAGTGATTTTCCAAGCGTAGCTTAGATGTGGCACAAGGCCGAAAGTATGGGGCACCCAGTGAGGATCGAACTCACTACTCAGTTGTAATTGTTCCAGCGAGACAAGCTTGCTAACCATTACACCGCCTCGGGGTGCCCAGCTTAGTATGTGTAAACAGCAGAAGGACTTGTGTATTATGAAAATTGTTTAAAAAGAAAACACGGAACTCTAGTGCCGAGTCTCATTAAGTTTGTTCATGTCAACAATTACTTTCTTTGAAGTGTATAACGTGTCTTGTTTTTTTCTTCGCTTTTCTTACAAAGCAAAAATATTCCTCACTCTATGTTTCTTTTTTGTATTTAAACAATTTCTTTCATTTACCGTCTGCCCGACAAATCAACGCTCGCCATTTTCCGCCTCAGATTATGGCCGCGTTGTTAATTTTTGCTTTTTGATTGTAACGCCATCTGTCAGACTAACAGTGCTTTAAATCGTACTAAGGAAATCAATAAAACGTTACATTTAACAGATTTGTAATTGTGTACTTGTCGTAGCTCAATGGTTAGCAAGATTCCCTCGCGGTTCATTAGATGTGTCCTGGATGCTCCACTAATTCTGTCTCCAGCTAGACTTAGCTTAGTAAATATTAGTGCTTACTATGATGTAATTGTAAGTAAGGCTAGTCTTCCAAATAAGTTTACAAGTATTTGCCTATTCTTTGTGTTGGACTAAGGTAGTTTTTAGTAAATGTACAAACTGGGACTTCTCTCCCATACTACTTCTGAAAATAGGGAATTGTGGTTAGAAGGAGTATTGCTTGTGTAGTTTGTTCAATCCTCATTGGATACTCTTTTTTTTTTAATCATTTCATCCCAGGCAAGGCGGAAATGGCCCTAGTACACATGGAGGTTACAGGGAGTAAAAGTGAGAGAAAAGACTATAGGGAGGATTGAGGAAAGGACAAAAGATGAACGGGATTCAAGAAGATAGAAGATGGCGATTGACGTTGCATTTAAATTAAATTTAAGCAAGTGAACGGAAGAGAGTTCTACAGGCGGGAAGTGCGTGAAAAGTAACTGTTGGTGTAGAAGTAGCCGTTGCATTTAGCTATTTCTACAGCAAGCAGGTGGGACCTAAATGACAATCTAGTAGCACGTTTAAATACATGTTGTCGAGGCACCAGAGAAAAAGATTGTCAGAACAGTTGCCATAAAAATATTTGTGGATAGACCAAGGAAAGCCACGGAGAGAAAGTGACTGAAGTCGAAATGAAGATCCTTCTTTGGATTTTGGCAATAACCTAGAGATGAATAGCTTCTATTTATAAAACTTCAATTACAATTAAAATGTACAATTTTTTTTTTATCAGGTGCGAATTATGGTAACCGTTAAAACTTCACGTTTTTCCTAATTGAATATTCGGATGAATCTTAATTTTTAAGTTAATAAATAAAATCATTGAGTTCTACGACAATATACCCGTGAAATATCCCTATTACATCATTAAATATTTAAGCTTAGCGTTAACAAAATATTGCAATAACAATCATAAGTAGAAATACAAGTCATTATTTAAATGAGTAAGAGGATACAAATGAAAAGATAAGGAAATGAGGTTTTCTATTTCACTGACGCAGGCGTTAAAGGTATGGGAGCGTTATCACCTGCTTTTTCTTTCTTTCTTGAAACCAAACTTGGATTCTGATATATCTATTTCTTCCACTTTTTTCTCGCAATCAAACCGGAATGGACAATTACGTATCTGAGGCAATAGTAGAGCGTAACATACCTGCTAAGTAACTTACTAATTGGCGCGGTAGCAAGTAGAATTATAATACAACAATATAGTCCTTTATGCAACTTCATTCGCCCCAAAAAGATGGATCTGACATATTTATCCTTCAAAAGTCTGACGCTGACCCACACGCAAGAATCCATGTCTTTCTGAAGTATCACTTCCTTTATGGAAATGTTAAGTTCTTTGGAATGCAAGTTACGATAGTGGCACTTATACGATATCAAACACTGCTGGCGTTCAACGAGTCAACTGCCTTCGGTTCGCAGTCTTCCTTTTCTGTTTTTCTTTCTTCTTCATTCGTTTTCCAGATGTTTCTTGTCTTTGTCTGAATCTTCGTTTCTTAATGAAATATTGTAAAAATAAAAAAGAACGCCGATTTCAGCCAAAGGAAAAAAAAAAAAAAAAAAAAAAACAGGTTGAAAAATATCAAGAAAAAAAAAATCCAAGGCTAAAGCAGAACTCGAAATTCATCCGTCATCCAACCTATTCTCATACTTGTAAAATATACAATATACAAAGGTACACAGACCTACTTTATTTGTATGTAAGGGCCCTCGCACTTGTCATCTGAAGAAAGGATAAATCATTATTTTCAACTCCCACTTCGCTTAGAACACGGGCCAGACAAATGCTCAAATTCACATCACGTACGCAATCTGTGGGATTCCGAACGTGATCCTCTCTGTTCTTAACTGACTTTTAACCTGTTTTACATATATATATATATATATATATATATATATATATATATATATATATATATATATATATATATATATATATATATATATATATATATATATATCTTTTCCCGTCTGCAATGGCGCCGCATGGATTACTGTCATACTGTCTTCCCTCTCTGATATTATGATCGAGCGCAGCGTCTCACACACTTTTAAAAATACTTGATTTTTAGTCTACAGCTGGGCTCCTAAATTTCAAACGAAAAAGAAACAAATATGAAATTACTGCCCTGGTTTAAAAAAAATATATCAACAGACAAAAGGATATGTTTGCATCATTTACAGTCGGACTTATATCATCATCTTTGTTTATAGGTATGAACAGAGATAGATAGATAGATAGAGAGAGAGAGAGAGAGAGAGAGAGGGAGGGGGGAGAGAGATTGATCCTCATCTGTCACAACGATTCAGCCGTTGTGCTACCCCGGCGTACTTCGATTCACGTAACCTTCAGCGAAGTTTTATCTGAACCTTTTATTTAATATACGGACCTACATTGTTCTCGTGGGTAAAATAATGTAATTACCTTGTTAAACAGAAGTTTTATTTCTCTCTGAATATTTGGGATGAGGAGTTATCACTATTTACATTATTTATTAGGTTGGTGCAAAAATAATGTCGGTTTTTGATGTTAAAAAAAAAAGAGTCAAAAACCGACATTATTTTTGCACCAACCTAATACATGCGAACTATTGTCCATTATTTATTTTATTCTTACAACATTTCGGATATTGTTCCCTCCAGCCTTCATCAGATTCTTGTCGACTCAACATCAGACTCAAAGTTATCAGCGCATATGCTAGGCTAAGAGGACCTCCTTAGTAGATTTAGCATAGAAACAAATACGATATGGGAGCCATTAAAAGAAAAGAAAAAGATGAATAGAGCAAGGCTTAAAACGGCAGCTGTAGTATAAAAGATAAACCTTTGTGAGTGCAGTTATGTGTAACAAGTAGCAGCAGCAGCATTCATTTATGACTAGGTTTCATGCCACAAGTTCTTCACCCAGGATAGTCCCACGGGAAAACAAACTAGTAGATTAAAACGCTGGTTCGTAAATTTGGTGACATAGTAATTGTGATTTCAATTACAGGCAATTTGTACTTGGACTCAATGGCAACAAGGCGAACAGTATTCTAAATAAGAAGTAGACGAGATATTCTTAGACATAATCAGCGAAGCAAGAACTGTCTTTTACCGAATAGTAAGTAAAAAAAAAATGTTTGGGTTCGAAATTCCCTGGAGATTAGCCGGATCGATAAGCACCTGGTGAAGGCCGAGGAGCAAAACAGACTAAATGTTGTGATAATAGCAACAAATATGTACACAATGATCCGCACTTAAATAATGTAAAAACGGAGTTGATACAACTTTGGCATCAATCACAAAGGAATCGACTTGTAACAATTCTGAAAAGTTAAACGAATTTTCTCCCATCCTTCAGATAAAACCTGCTTTATTCCTTTCAGTGATGTATGAAGAAGGAAGCCGTTTTCCATTTGCTGCTCCAAAATGCACCATTTTGTTTAATGGAAGTTTTTATAACCAAACTTTCGACGACAATGTTTTACGGTACAGAAATTCAATGATTGTAATGGTTAATCCAGATGCTATTCTGCGCTTTTGTACCAATTTTGAATAAAAGTAGCCGTGAAAATAAGTGTCTTATTGTCCAGAAGTTTTGTGTTACAATCAGGGAACAATGTTCGTACCATCGGATGGACTTATCGGCCAAATTATTCAGATAATCCTTGATATTAATTCTGTCATATCGCAAAGCTAAAGGGCCAAGTGAATCCCGTTATATAGCTTCCCATGCTTCATGGGTCAAACAGTCAGGCTTGAAAACCTCCTTAGGTTGTCACCAGACATAAACTCGACTTGAATTGGAGAAAAAGGTTGAATGATGATTTATCAGTGGACAAAAGTTTTCTATGGAGCCAATGACCATTTGTGGGAGACTAGACACGAATTTTTTATGCTTGTCACTGTTAATGATGGCAAGAAATGTTTAACAATTGCATTTCAGACATCGTATCCAGCTTTATGGAGCTCGTGATGAAAGATTTTGGTTTGTACATGCTTGGCAAGGCTGTGGTGGTCACTTTTGAATTTCACCCATCGTATCCAGCTTTATGGAGCTCGTGATGAAAGATTTTGGTTTGTACATGCTTGGCAAGACTGTGGTGGTCACTTTTGCATTTCACCCATCGTATTCAGCTTTATGGAGCTCGTGATGAAAGATTTTGTTTTGTACATGCTTGGCAAGGAGATGGTGGTCACTTTTGCATTTCACCCATCGTATCCAGCTTTATGGAGCTTGTGATGAAAGATTTTGGTTTGTACATGCTTGGCAAGGAGATGGTGGTCACTTTTGCATTTCACCCATCGTATCCAGCTTTATGGAGCTCGTGATGAAAGATTTTCGTTTGTACATGCTTGGCAAGGAGATGGTGGTCACTTTTGCATTTCACCCATCGTATCCAGCTTTATGGAGCTCGTGATGAAAGATTTTGGTTTGTACATGCTTGGCAAGGAGATGGTGGTCACTTTTGCATTTCACCCATCGTATCCAGCTTTATGGAGCTCGTGATGAAAGATTTTGGTTTGTACATGCTTGGCAAGGAGATGGTGGTCACTTTTGCATTTCACCCATCGTATCCAGCTTTATGGAGCTCGTGATGAAAGATTTTGGTTTGTACATACTTGGCAAGGAGATGGTGGTCACTTTTGAGTTTCACCCATCGTATCCAGCTTTATGGAGCTCGTGATGAAAGATTTTGATTTGTACATGCTTGGCAAGACTGTGGTGGTCACTTTTGCATTGCACCCATCGTATCCAGCTTTATGGAGCTCGTGATGAAAGATTTTGGTTTGTACATGCTTGGCAAGGAGATGGTGGTCACTTTTGCATTTCACCCATCGTATCCAGCTTTATGGAGCTTGTGATGAAAGATTTTGGTTTGTACATGCTTGGCAAGGAGATGGTGATCACTTTTGCATTTCACCCATCGTATCCAGCTTTATGGAGCTCGTGATGAAAGATTTTGGTTTGTACATGCTTGGCAAGGAGATGGTGGTCACTTTTGCATTTCACCCATCGTATCCAGCTTTATGGAGCTCGTGATGAAAGATTTTGGTTTGTACATGCTTGGGAAGGAGATGGTGGTCACTTTTGCATTTCACCCATCGTATCCAGCTTTATGGAGCTTGTGATGAAAGATTTTGGTTTGTACATGCTTGGCAAGGAGATGGTGGTCACTTTTGCATTTCACCCATCGTATCCAGCTTTATGGAGCTCGTGATGAAAGATTTTGATTTGTACATGCTTGGCAAGGAGATGGTGGTCACTTTTGCATTTCACCCATCGTATCCAGCTTTATGGAGCTCGTGATGAAAGATTTTGGTTTGTACATGCTTGGCAAGGAGATGGTGGTCACTTTTGCATTTCACCCATCGTATCCAGCTTTATGGGGCTCGTGATGAAAGATTTTGGTTTGTACATGCTTGGCAAGGAGATGGTGGTCACTTTTGCATTTCACCCATCGTATCCAGCTTTATGGAGCTCGTGATGAAAGATTTTGGTTTGTACATGCTTGGCAAGGAGATGGTGGTCACTTTTGAGTTTCACCCATCGTATCCAGCTTTATGGAGCTCGTGATGAAAGATTTTGATTTGTACATGCTTGGCAAGACTGTGGTGGTCACTTTTGCATTGCGCCCATCGTATCCAGCTTTATGGAGCTCGTGATGAAAGATTTTGGTTTGTACATGCTTGGCAAGGAGATGGTGGTCACTTTTGCATTTCACCCATCGTATCCAGCTTTATGGAGCTTGTGATGAAAGATTTTGGTTTGTACATGCTTGGCAAGGAGATGGTGGTCACTTTTGCATTTCACCCATCGTATCCAGCTTTATGGAGCTCGTGATGAAAGATTTTGGTTTGTACATGCTTGGCAAGGAGATGGTGGTCACTTTTGAGTTTCACCCATCGTATCCAGCTTTATGGAGCTCGTGATGAAAGATTTTGATTTGTACATGGTTGGCAAGACTGTGGTGGTCACTTTTGCATTGCACCCATCGTATCCAGCTTTATGGAGCTCGTGATGAAAGATTTTGGTTTGTACATGCTTGGCAAGGAGATGGTGGTCACTTTTGCATTTCACCCATCGTATCCAGCTTTATGGAGCTCGTGATGAAAGATTTTGGTTTGTACATGCTTGCCAAGACTGCGGTGGTCACTTTTGCATTGCACCCATCGTATCCAGCTTTATGGAGCTTGTAATGAAAGATTTTGGTTTGTGCATGCTTGGCAAGGAGATGGTGGTCACTTTTGCATTTCACCCATCGTATCCAGCTTTATGGAGCTCGTGATGAAAGATTTTGGTTTGTACATGCTTGGCAAGACTGTGGTGGTCACTTTTGAGTTTCACCCATCGTATCCAGCTTTATGGAGCTCGTGATGAAAGATTTTGATTTGTACATGCTTGGCAAGACTGTGGTGGTCACTTTTGCATTGCACCCATCGTATCCAGCTTTATGGAGCTCGTGATGAAAGATTTTGGTTTGTACATGCTTGGCAAGGAGATGGTGGTCACTTTTGCATTTCACCCATCGTATCCAGCTTTATGGAGCTTGTGATGAAAGATTTTGGTTTGTACATGCTTGGCAAGGAGATGGTGGTCACTTTTGCATTTCACCCATCGTATCCAGCTTTATGGAGCTCGTGATGAAAGATTTTGGTTTGTACATGCTTGGCAAGGAGATGGTGGTCACTTTTGCATTTCACCCATCGTATCCAGCTTTATGGAGCTCGGGATGAAAGATTTTGGTTTGTACATGCTTGGCAAGGAGATGGTGGTCACTTTTGCATTTCACCCATCGTATCCAGCTTTATGGGGGCTCGTGATGAAAGATTTTGGTTTGTACATGCTTGGCAAGGAGATGGTGGTCACTTTTGCATTTCACCCATCGTATCCAGCTTTATGTAGCTCGTGATGAAAGATTTTGGTTTGTACATGCTTGGCAAGGAGATGGTGGTCACTTTTGAGTTTCACCCATCGTATCCAGCTTTATGGAGCTCGTGATGAAAGATTTTGATTTGTACATGCTTGGCAAGACTGTGGTGGTCACTTTTGCATTGCGCCCATCGTATCCAGCTTTATGGAGCTCGTGATGAAAGATTTTGGTTTGTACATGCTTGGCAAGGAGATGGTGGTCACTTTTGCATTTCACCCATCGTATCCAGCTTTATGGAGCTCGTGATGAAAGATTTTGGTTTGTACATGCTTGGCAAGACTGCGGTGGTCACTTTTGCATGGCACCCATCGTATCCAGCTTTATGGAGCTTGTGATGAAAGATTTTGGTTTGTACATGCTTGGCAAGGAGATGGTAGTCACTTTTGCATTTCACCCATCGTATCCAGCTTTATGGAGCTCGTGATGAAAGATTTTGGTTTGTACATGTTTGGCAAGGAGATGGTGGTCACTTTTGCATTTCACCCATCGTATCCAGCTTTATGGAGCTTGTGATGAAAGATTTTGGTTTGTACATGCTTGGCAAGGAGATGGTTATCACTTTTGCATTTCACCCATCGTATCCAGCTTTATGGAGCTCGTGATGAAAGATTTTGGTTTGTACATGCTTGGCAAGGAGATGGTGGTCACTTTTGAGTTTCACCCATCGTATCCAGCTTTATGGAGCTCGTGATGAAAGATTTTGATTTGTACATGGTTGGCAAGACTGTGGTGGTCACTTTTGCATTGCACCCATCGTATCCAGCTTTATGGAGCTCGTGATGAAAGATTTTGGTTTGTACATGCTTGGCAAGACTGTGGTGGTCACTTTTGCATTGCACCGATCGTATCCAGCTTTATGGAGCTCGTGATGAAAGATTTTGGTTTGTACATGCTTGGCAAGGAGATGGTGGTCACTTTTGCATTTCACCCATCGTATCCAGCTTTATGGAGCTCGTGATGAATGATTTTGGTTTGTACATGCTTGGCAAGACTGTGGTGGTCTCTTTTGCATTGCACCCATCGTATCCAGCTTTATGGAGCTCGTGATGAAAGATTTTGGTTTGTACATGCTAGGCAAAGTGATGGTGGTCACTTTTGCATTTCACCCATCGTATCCAGCTTTATGGAGCTCGTGATGAAAGATTTTGGTTTGTACATGCTTGGCAAGACTGTGGTGGTCACTTTTGCATTGCACCCATCGTATCCAGCTTTATGGAGCTCGTGATGAAAGATTTTGGTTTGTACATGCTTGGCAAGACTGTGGTGGTCACTTTTGCATTGCACCCATCGTATCCAGCTTTATGGAGCTTGTGATGAAAGATTTTGGTTTGTACATGCTTGGCAAGGAGATGGTGGTCACTTTTGCATTTCACCCATCGTATCCAGCTTTATGGAGCTCGTGATGAAAGATTTTGGTTTGTACATGCTTGGCAAGACTGTGGTGGTCACTTTTGCATTTCACCCATCGTATCCAGCTTTATGGAGCTTGTGATGAAAGATTTTGGTTTGTACATGCTTGGCAAGGAGATGGTGGTCACTTTTGCATTTCACCCATCGTATCCAGCTTTATGGAGCTCGGGATGAAAGATTTTGGTTTGTACATGCTTGGCAAGGAGATGGTGGTCACTTTTGCATTTCACCCATCGTATCCAGCTTTATGGGGGCTCGTGATGAAAGATTTTGGTTTGTACATGCTTGGCAAGGAGATGGTGGTCACTTTTGCATTTCACCCATCGTATCCAGCTTTATGTAGCTCGTGATGAAAGATTTTGGTTTGTACATGCTTGGCAAGGAGATGGTGGTCACTTTTGAGTTTCACCCATCGTATCCAGCTTTATGGAGCTCGTGATGAAAGATTTTGATTTGTACATGCTTGGCAAGACTGTGGTGGTCACTTTTGCATTGCGCCCATCGTATCCAGCTTTATGGAGCTCGTGATGAAAGATTTTGGTTTGTACATGCTTGGCAAGGAGATGGTGGTCACTTTTGCATTTCACCCATCGTATCCAGCTTTATGGAGCTCGTGATGAAAGATTTTGGTTTGTACATGCTTGGCAAGACTGCGGTGGTCACTTTTGCATGGCACCCATCGTATCCAGCTTTATGGAGCTTGTGATGAAAGATTTTGGTTTGTACATGCTTGGCAAGGAGATGGTAGTCACTTTTGCATTTCACCCATCGTATCCAGCTTTATGGAGCTCGTGATGAAAGATTTTGGTTTGTACATGTTTGGCAAGGAGATGGTGGTCACTTTTGCATTTCACCCATCGTATCCAGCTTTATGGAGCTTGTGATGAAAGATTTTGGTTTGTACATGCTTGGCAAGGAGATGGTTATCACTTTTGCATTTCACCCATCGTATCCAGCTTTATGGAGCTCGTGATGAAAGATTTTGGTTTGTACATGCTTGGCAAGGAGATGGTGGTCACTTTTGAGTTTCACCCATCGTATCCAGCTTTATGGAGCTCGTGATGAAAGATTTTGATTTGTACATGGTTGGCAAGACTGTGGTGGTCACTTTTGCATTGCACCCATCGTATCCAGCTTTATGGAGCTCGTGATGAAAGATTTTGGTTTGTACATGCTTGGCAAGGAGATGGTGGTCACTTTTGCATTTCACCCATCGTATCCAGCTTTATGGAGCTCGTGATGAAAGATTTTGGTTTGTACATGCTTGCCAAGACTGCGGTGGTCACTTTTGCATTGCACCCATCGTATCCAGCTTTATGGAGCTTGTAATGAAAGATTTTGGTTTGTGCATGCTTGGCAAGGAGATGGTGGTCACTTTTGCATTTCACCCATCGTATCCAGCTTTATGGAGCTCGTGATGAAAGATTTTGGTTTGTACATGCTTGGCAAGACTGTGGTGGTCACTTTTGAGTTTCACCCATCGTATCCAGCTTTATGGAGCTCGTGATGAACGATTTTGATTTGTACATGCTTGGCAAGACTGTGGTGGTCACTTTTGCATTGCACCCATCGTATCCAGCTTTATGGAGCTCGTGATGAAAGATTTTGGTTTGTACATGCTTGGCAAGGAGATGGTGGTCACTTTTGCATTGCACCCATCGTATCCAGCTTTATGGAGCTCGTGATGAAAGATTTTGGTTTGTACATGCTTGGCAAGGAGATGGTGGTCACTTTTGCATTTCACCCATCGTATCCAGCTTTATGGAGCTCGTGATGAAATATTTTGGTTTGTACATGCTTGGCAAGACTGTGGTGGTCACTTTTGCATTGCACCCATCGTATCCAGCTTTATGGAGCTCGTGATGAAAGATTTTGGTTTGTACATGCTTGGCAAGACTGTGGTGGTCACTTTTGCATTGCACCCATCGTATCCAGCTTTATGGAGCTCGTGATGAAAGATTTTGGTTTGTACATGCTTGGCAAGGAGATGGTGGTCACTTTTGCATTTCACCCATCGTATCCAGCTTTATGGAGCTCGTGATGAATGATTTTGGTTTGTACATGCTTGGCAAGACTGTGGTGGTCTCTTTTGCATTGCACCCATCGTATCCAGCTTTATGGAGCTCGTGATGAAAGATTTTGGTTTGTACATGCTAGGCAAAGTGATGGTGGTCACTTTTGCATTTCACCCATCGTATCCAGCTTTATGGAGCTCGTGATGAAAGATTTTGGTTTGTACATGCTTGGCAAGACTGTGGTGGTCACTTTTGCATTGCACCCATCGTATCCAGCTTTATGGAGCTCGTGATGAAAGATTTTGGTTTGTACATGCTTGGCAAGACTGTGGTGGTCACTTTTGCATTGCACCCATCGTATCCAGCTTTATGGAGCTTGTGATGAAAGATTTTGGTTTGTACATGCTTGGCAAGGAGATGGTGGTCACTTTTGCATTTCACCCATCGTATCCAGCTTTATGGAGCTCGTGATGAAAGATTTTGGTTTGTACATGCTTGGCAAGACTGTGGTGGTCACTTTTGCATTTCACCCATCGTATCCAGCTTTATGGAGCTTGTGATGAAAGATTTTGGTTTGTACATGCTTGGCAAGGAGATGGTGGTCACCTTTGCATTTCACCCATCGTATCCAGCTTTATGGAGCTCGTGATGAAAGATTTTGCTTTGTACATGCTTGGCAAGACTGTGGTGGTCACTTTTGCATTGCACCCATCGTATCCAGCTTTATGGATCTCGTGATGAAAGATTTTGGTTTGTACATGCTTGGCAAGGAGATGGTGGTCACTTTTGCATTTTACCCATCGTATCCAGCTTTATGGAGCTCGTGATGAAAGATTTTGGTTTGTACATGCTTGTGAAGGCGGTGGTGGTCTCTTTTGCATTTCACCCTTCGTATCCAGCTTTATGGAGCTCGTGATAAAAGATTTTGGTTTGTACATGCTTGGCAAGGAGATGGTCGTCACTTTTGCATTTCACCCATCGTATCCAGCTTTATCTAGTTCGTGATGAAAGATTGTACATGCTTGGCAAGGTGATGGTGGTTACTTTTGCATTTCACCCATCGTATCCAGCTTTATGGAGCTCGTGATAAAAGAGTTTGGTTTTTACATGCTTGTGAAGGTGGTGGTGGTCACTTTTGCATTTCACCCATCGTATCCAGCTTTATGGAGCTTGTGATGAAAGATTTTGATTTTTACAAGCTCGGCAAGTAGATGATGGTCACTTTTGCATTTCACCCATCGTATCCAGCTTGATGGAGGTCGTGATGAAAGATTTTGGTTTGTACATTCTTGGCAAGGCGGTGGTTGTCACTTTTCTTTCACTGATAGCAACAAATCTTAACAAGACTTTAATTCTTTGAAATCTTAAAGTATAATTTGAACACGTAATATTAACATTTAAAACAAAATCCTCAGTGAAATCAAATCCATTGAACTTTATGCTGCGTAAAATTTTGAAACAGAAAATAAAACTAGAATATTGTTTTGATTCCGATGTTTTTCATTTTCTTATTTAATTAATTGTCTCGAAGAATGGCAAAAAAGCCACTAAGACGCAAAGGATTACTAAATGTGGAAGAATACCAGAAAAAGATAAACATCATTAAGGATAGAGAACACTAAAGGAAAATGAATTCAGAAATAACAATTGATATTTTTCAGATTTTTGAAGATCAATTTTGACTAGATAGCATCAAGTCGGGAGAGAGTTCCACGTGCAAGAAGTGCGTGAATAGAAACATTGGAAAAGACACTAGTTATTTATATTATAGTCATCCATTATTATTATTTTCTGTGTATTTGACTGTATGTTATCGAAATACAGCCAAAACAGCACATCGTAGCGCAGGTGTGTTAGTGCAATACTGTTAAAGGTAATTGATTTTTAAATAAATTATTCTGTTGACTCCTAGGTAATAAAAATCGTGCATACTTTTAAATTATTTCCATTTATTTAATTATTAACTGCTATATTATTAATATTTTAATAATCTCTTCTGAATTGTTCTTCAATAATTGAGATATGTGATGTTTAAGAAATAATTTTCAAGATGTGGTGCATGCCAGACGTTTTGAGTCTTTTTCAAGGGAGACATTTATTAATTTCAAAAAAGTACAAAACTCTAATCTCCTTCAAAATCGGATTCTGTCATCTCAATGCACTTTTTGGAGCACTCCAGCGATTTCGTGAATACCCATCAAAAAGTATCCAGAACCCTTGTCACGGCCTCCTTCATCTTCTCAATGTCTTCAAAACGACTGCCCCTGAAATAATTCTTCATTTCAGAGAACAGCCAAAATACACAGGAAGTAATGTCTGGACTGTAGAGAAAGTGAGAGACATTTTTAAGGACCAAGTCCGGTCAACATAAAACTTTATTGCATAGCGAAACTCCAAACTGTATTCACATCCCGACTGCATTCGATAAAGTATTCAGCTGTGACAACCGGTGATTAGTAGGGTGTGTTCAAAGAACTGTTACAGCCGTCTCCTTAAGTCTGGAACACAAAAAGTTGGCATGTCAGTTTATTAAAATTATAGTAATCATATTCTAAAATTACGATAATCCAGGACAGTTATGACTGCCTCTCCTAAAAAGTCTAAAATCTTCTGGAACACCCTCATATGTACTCACATTAATGTTTTATCATCTGTATGCTAAGGTTTAGGGTACGTTATTCTAAATTATTTATCAACCTAATACCTCACAGTTCAAAAGATTTGTCGTTACGATACTGCGTATGATTCCGTTGGGTTGGCTGATTTTGTGTAGTGGCATATCAACCTCTGTAGTTTATTTAATGCCGAAATCTAAATATTTTGAGCACAATTTTATGGCTTCAACTAAATACATTTTGAGCACAATTGCATGCCTTCAACTACAGATAAAATATACTTCTGGTCATTTTGCTATAAAATGTACTGTTGTTAATTCTACCATAAATATACTGCTGGTCATTTTGCTTTAAAATATATTGTTGGTAATTCTACTCCAAATAGGTATCGTTGGTAATTTTACTATATAAAAATATATCCGTATTTTTACAATAAAATTGGATTATCATACTTTCATTTGTTTTTGTTTGGTATTTACCCTAGCTGGGACCCTAATAGGTGCTACCAATCTGGGTCAGTACGGACCTTGGAATAACAGCAGTTAAAATGTGGTCCCACGTTCCAGATGCCTGCTGCCGGTTGTAGTTTATCGTCATACCAAGTACTGAATCCGTTAGCTTTTTGTGATGGAAAACTTCCAATCTCTCAGTTCATCTTTCGGCGTGTAGACACTGACTAACCTGAACAGTCTACAGTATTGTGTAAAATCGGCACCTTGTTTCTGTGTAACCCCCCCCCCCCACAAAAAAAGATGTCGTTATATTTTGTTCAAGAGAATCAGCAGAAACTGTTATAATATAGAAAGGCCAGTCGCACGTGAGGTAGACTTTTAATGTAAGAGAGAGAAAGAGATGGGAGAGGAAAATGAAAGGGAGAGAGAGGGGGGAGGGAGAGAGAGAGAAGTAGGAAGGGTTTATTAAGGGTTAAGAATAGCTTTCACAGATTTAAAAAAATCACTAGACCATGACCGCCGAGCGAGTCAACATGAATGTCCTGAGTGAATACCCATCCTGATGATAAGCACATTGGGACAGTAAATTCGAGTCGGGAGGTAGCTAGCATAATCGAGAGTACTCTTCGTTGGAACTGCATTTGACAGATTCTGGTTAAACACTCTTATTTCCGTTTCCATCTCTGAAAGCAATATCTACGTTACTATTCATATTTTAATTTTCTGATATCTGTGTATTTCATTTTATGTGATCGTAACACGGCAAAAACGGTACGTCGTAGCGCAAGTGTGTTAGCGTAATATTGTTACATGTAATTTCCTGTCTATTCGGAAATTCTATGTTGTTTGTTTTCATTAGCCCGGGAGTAGTGGATGTGTTTTGGGAAGATTTTCGTTGTTGTCATCGTTATTTTGTACGTGCTTCTAGGGTTGACTTTCAGCTTGATGCAGTTAATATATAAAATATATAGTAATTTTGGACTTTCGTGTCAAAAGGAGAGTTTTTTCTCTTCACACCGCTATTATTTCAACTATCCTCAATCCTCGGTAATGTTAATTGTTTTAAAAAACAATGATTAAAATTTAAACAGATGAAAGTGCATTTATATATTTTTTTCTTCTTGAGAACTGACAATAAAATAATAAACTGTTGAGATGGAGAAGTACTAGGAAGAGGAGAAAAGTCAAACAGTTGTGTCCTGTATTCAGCAAAATTTAATGGGAAAATTATCTCGGGGTGGGGGGGTTTGTAATGGAATGTCCCAGATCTATGTGGACCGTCTATATCAGTAGATATATATATAGTGAGCACAAAATATACTTGGGGGCTTGCTTCGGCAATTAGTTGGAGATTCGTCTCTCCGAAGGCAGTGAGGAACCCAGACGAGGCTATGCCGAAGGGCAGAGTCTAGTCTGGGGTGGCAGAGAGCTATCTGACCCCGTTTTTTACGGGGTCTACGGGAAATGTTTGCCCAAACCTACGGGCTTGGATACCCCACAGGAAAATCGGCCTCGTGCCACACATGACCATGTGGGGCGGTTGGCAAATATCCTTGCTTCGGCAATTAGTTGGAGATTCGTCTCCAGCTGTCCTGGTCGAACTTTTTGCCTTCGGACAGAGAGGCACCCAGACGAGGCTATGCCGAACGGCAGAGTCTCGTCTGGGGTGGTAGACCGCTACCCGACCCCGTCTACGGGGAATTTTTTCCTGAGCCTAAAAGCTCGGTTTTACCCCGCATTAAATAACGGCTTTGTGCTACATCCTACCTCGCGAGGGGGTGAGGTAAATAACCTTGTTTCGGCAATTAGTTGGAGATTCGTCTGCGGCTATGCTGGTCGAACTCTCTGCCCGAAGGCAGAGAGGAACGCAGACGAAGCAATGCCGAAGGGCAGAGTCTTGTCTGAGGAGGTAGACACCTACCCGACACCGTTTTATACGGGGTTTACAGGGAAATTTTCCCCGAGCCTACGGGCTCGGTTTTGCCCCGCATTAAAAACGGCCTTGTGCCACATCCTGCCTGGCGGGGAGGTAAGGTAAATATCCTTGCTTCGGCAATTACAAGCCCGATGCCCGATTCCCCGTCTTTTAATATTGTATTCTCTTTTACAGTAAACCACTCTTTCTTTCATCTACGCGCCTCTTGCTGCTCCCCCACTCGAGTACCACCTTTGTCGGTTTGTAACCTTCTTTAAGGATACAACATAAACACTATTTATGTATTTGATTGTTTATTTACACTATTTACTTATTATATTGTTTATTGAAATGGTTGGCAAAACATCGCTAATTGCCAATCTATTGGGACTTTATAAAATGGTAAATAATAAGGATTTCTTTATAGTTGGTTCACATATTTTAATAATTTAGTAAATATTTATAAATTTATGAATAATAAAATGGTTTCATATTTATTTCTTTATAAATAAAATAGTATTATTTCTTAAGAATGTAAATATAAAATTATTTTGTAAATTGTTGTTACTAAGTAAATGGTTAAAGAAATAACAAAACAAGCGTTGCAGATATGTCATATATTAAACAGTAAGTACAACAGAAGAGTATTACACGACTAGTGAGTGTATGTCGGTTGACCCAGCGTTCAATTTATTCGACTGTTAATATTTAACACTCCCCCTCCGAGGGATGTATGTGGCACAAGGCCAAGTTTACCGTGGGTTCTCAAAGCCCGTAGGCTCGACCAAAAATATTCCCTTAGAACCTGCATAAACTGGTTCAGGGTCTGTCTACCTCTCCAGACGAAACTCTGCCCTTCGGCAAAGCCTCGTCCGGGTTCCACTCTGCTCAAGGCAGAGAGTTCGACAGTAACGAACACTCTAGTCGACTGTTAATATTTAACAGACCCCCCCACGAGGCATGTATTTGCCACAAGGCTGAGTTTAGCGTGGGGTCTATTCCCTTTAATATTTCAGGTTGATGATTATTTATATAGAATGATCCGACATATTCTGATAGTTGCAGTTTCCCAGTTGGGGTTGGAGACAGACAGGCAAGCAGTTGCAGTGAGCTGAGAGCTCTGAAGACCCGCCTCGCAGAAGCTGACTAAGATTCACGCAATTCCAAACTAAACTTCTAGCCAAGAACAATTTATTTTTGAAGAACGACTTAGACTCACACCACCAAAACAAGTTTTACGAATATGCTTGGAGATACACCAAGAACAAGTTTCTTAAAGAACAAACAACTTAAGATGTTAAGACTCGCCTAACAAACACAAAGTGTCACGAATCCATATAGCGGGTTGGGAAGTAGACGCATTCCTGTATTGAGCAACCATATATAAAATATTATCTTTTTTTTAACACATTTGAACTTTTCGAGTTATTATTTTATTTTTTTTTACATATACTTGTGCTGTGTTACTCTTGATCGAACTCGGCTTGCATTACGGCCCAGCGACTGATTGATTTCGTCTGCCTAAGATCAATTCACAACGTGGGTATGTTAGACTGGAAATCAAAACAGTTACTTCGGTAACCAGACGTTGGAGGCGAGCTGGGAACGACAAGGCTGATACCGAATCTAACCAGATTCCCATCCGAATCACCAAAAGGTTAGAACGTCACATTTGGTGCCGCGACCAATACCAAGCCAGTTGGTCGTCACAGGACAGGATAGCACGACGGACGCGGCTAGGCAGACGTCACATTTGGCGCAGCGACACCGGGGGGACGTCACAATTGGTGCCGTGACAGCAGGATAAGACCCTGGATGAGCCGCCGCCACAGGAGTTGCAGAAAAAGTTCGACCAGGACAACACACGGCGTCTCAAGGACTTAAATTGAAACAGACTAGAGTGGTAACCAAAGAACTTTGGTTGGCTATAACCATACGGTTCCAGACACTCTAGTACGACAACCCGGAACCTGAGAAGAACGAGCTGATAATCGTCTGTCAGGTAGGACACTTTATTTCGGTTGATCTCCCAATTTCGATTGTCGCTGCTCTGATTGTTTTTCTTTTGCTGTGTTAAATATGTCTGACTATGAGCCAGATAGGGTAGACATAGAGGAAGAGGGGGTTGAACAGGGATTGCCAGCAGACCTGAGAGGATTGTTGGGTGGACCGAGGGTCCCGGCGTTTGACGGTAGTAAAAGGGATTTTAAGAATTGGTTGGCAGTCCTGGATAAGAGCCGCGTAATATATATACTCTCAGATCAAGAAACCCTTTACTTGGCGTATGATGCCACCAGAGGGAAAGCGTCTGAGTTTATAAAAGGACTCTTACTCAGTGAGCCCCACTTGACATGGGAAAGGTTGGAAGAATTATTAACTCGGGAGTTCGCTGACGAGGGGACGGCGATAGAGGCCATGAGAGCCCTCCTGAAGTTGACGCAGCTGAGGGACGAAACCCCTGGAGAACTGGGGACCCGAGCGGAGAAGCTGTCGTCATTAGCTTTCCCAGAGGTAGTAAGAAATAATGCGGTCATGCAGGCCCAGTTGGCTGATCTGTATGTGGAAGCGCTCAGTGACGTGCGTGTTCGTCACGATGTTTTGAAGGAAGGACCGCTAAGGTTATCGGCAGGAGTGGAGCTGGCCAAAGAGAGCAAGGGAATTTGGGAGAAGGTAAAAAGAGGTAGGAAGAAGCAAGAGCTAAGTCGAGAGGTCGGAAGAAAGGGGGAAGGAGGAAGACCTCCCGTGTGGAATCGGAAGGTCAAGCTAGAGGTGGATGAGCCTGAGGTGTGGGAAGAAGATCTCACAAGAAAGGCTTGGTCAACAAGGCATGGGTTCTATGAGCCCACGCCGGGTCGATACGGGTTGGTCTGCTGGATATGTGGACACGAGGACCACAGAGCAGCGGAATGTCCGACGAAGTGGAGTTTGCCCCCAGACTTTGAGCGAGATAAGTGTACTAGGTGTGTGAAGAAGGGACACCTGGCCAAGTGTTGCGGGTTAAGAAAAAGTGCCCCACCGATGTTGTTAAGGAAGGCCGAGCCCAAGAGACAAAACCAGGGAAAAGCCAGCGGGCCACCCCAGAATTAAGAGGGAGGGTGGCACAGTTAAAAAGCAGGAAAGTAAAACGTTGGACATGTGGTCAGGAGAGCCACTTAGGTAGAGGGCATGTCCCCCAGGAATAAGAGGGAGGGTGGCCCAGTTGAAGCGAGGAAGAGTAAAATGTTGGATATGTGGTCAGGTGGGCCACTTTGCGGTAAACTGTCCAACAAGAAGTTGCTGGTTTTGTAGGAGACCATGACACCTGAAGAGGAATTGTACTCTTAGGGGTGGCCGCGGGAGACTGGGAGAGGTCCAGCCGGGACCGCCCAGGTGCAGAAAACGCAGAACTCCCCCATATGAGAAGAATGAAAGAAGTTTGTTGCTACCGGCGCCTATGTCTGGGATGACCCAAGGGTTGGAACCCAGGAAAAGAAAGCCCAAGTATTCTCTTCGCTGACGCAGGGCAGAGATAGGAGGTAGGGCAATGAAAGCCCTGATAGATACAGGAGCGTCCGTTTCACTGCTGAGAGAAGCATACAGGCGGATGAAACGGAATGGGTTGCAGGAAGCGGACACAGAGGTCACGCAGGCAGATGGAGCCCCACCCTGGAGATAAAAGGGATGGCGAGGCTCCCTGTGAGGATTGGGAAATTAAAAAGTACCCAGAACTTCTACGTAACCCGCGACCTGTGTACGGAAGCAATCTTGGGAGAAGATTGGCTTCAGAGCCAGAGGGCTCGGATAGAGTTCAACCGCACTGTGCTGGTAGTGAATGGCGAGAGAACGCCATTGGGATGCCCACCGGAAGAAGATATAACAATAGTGGTGGAGGAAGATGTAAAGCTACCCACCAGAACGGCGGTGTCGGGAAGGGGTAGGCTAATGACAGGGAAGAAAACAGGAAAAGGAACCCTGCAATTTGTCCCTGTAGTATGGATGGGCCTAGACGAAAATGAGGTAACTCTGTGTGAGGCAGTAGTGGAGTCAGCTGAATTAGTGCCCATTATGATGGTGAATCAGGCCCAAAAGACGATAAAGGTTAAGAGAGGGGAAGAGTTAAGAAAAGCACTACTCCTACGTACTGTGAATTGGGTGAGATTCGAGGAGAAACAGGGAAAACTCATAGAACAAACAGAAGGAATAGCAGACGAAGATATATTGGCACCTGATCAATTTAGGGCCAGAGTGGGAAGTCTGCTGAGAGATAATCGAGATGTGGTGGCCTAATCAGATAAGGAATTAGGCCAGACCTACACAGTAAAAATGAAAATCGACACCGGCGATCACCCCCCTGTGAAATTGAAGCCCTACCGAACCCTATTCATAAGAGACCCTTTGTGGAAGCGGCACTAGAAGAGATGTTGGAAGGTGGGATGATCGAAAGATCGCTCTCCCCTTGGAGCTTTCCAATCGTGATAGTAGGTAAGAAAGATGGCGAGCACCGTTTTTGTGTAGATTCTAGGAAATTGAATTCTATATCGAAGCCGCTGGCGGTGCCATTACCACTAATCGATGACATATTGGCATTATTACGGAAAGCGAAGTACTTCTCTACGTTGGACTTGAGATCCGGGTATTGGCAGGTTGCCCTTGATGAGGCTGACAAGGAAAAGGCTGCATTTGCGTGTCACTTGGGACTATTTCAGTTCAGGGTGATGCCATTCGGTTTAGCCAATGCCCCGGGAATCTTCCAACAGCTGATGTCAATAGTATTAGGAGGATGCGAGAGCTTTGCCATGGCATATTTAGATAATATTTTGATATTTTCAGAAACAGTAGAACAACATTTTTCATCTAAAACAAGTGTTGGGAAGACTAAGAAAGCACGGCTTAAAATTGAAATTGTCGAAGTGTCAGTTTCTGAAGGAGGAGACTAGATATTTAGGCTTTGTTATAAACGGAGACGGTATTAAACCCGACATGGATAAGGTGAAAGTCATAAGGGAAATGCCAGAACCTAAGACAGTGAGACAAGTAAGAGGCTTTATAGGAGCTACCGACGATTCGTCCCGGCATTCTCGACAATTGCCATACCCTTAGTAGCCCTGACGAAGAAATACGCTAGGTTCAAGTGTACAGAAGACGGTCAACGGGCATTTGATACCTTAAAAGAACAGTTGACAGCCGTCCTACTGCTGACGTACCCAGACCTCAGCAAGCCCATGGTACTATACACTGATGCCAGTAAGCAGTGTGTAGGAGCAGTTCTTACCCAGCTGTGTCCCGATAAAGAAGGACCAGTGCAAGGCATACCAGAGGAGGTACCGATATACTTTCTCTCTCATAAGCTCTCAGAGACACAACAAAGATGGCCAGTAATAGAAAGAGAAGCATATGCTATCATGTATGCTCTCCAAAAACTGGACTACTACTTGAATGGTGCGGTTTTTACTATAAAGACAGACCACAAGCCTCTGCAGTACCTACTGCAGGCAGAATGGACAAATAATAAGAAGATACAACAGTGGGCGCTAAAGTTAAGTGGCTACCACTGTAAGATAGAGTATTTGGCAGGGAAGGAAAACGCCTGTGCAGATTTACTCTCAAGAATACCGAAACAACTGGAAGAAAGATCTGTAAAAGTAGCGCAAGAAGTAGATGATAAAGCCTATAGAATCGGAGTAATTAACTCTAATAAGCTAAAAGATCGCCCTATGTTAGAATCGGACGAGGAAGGGGACGCACAGATAATAATCGATCCCTACTGGACAGAAGGAATTGAGAAGGAGCAGGCAGACAGTGAAATAGCTACCCTTAGAGAAAAGGTGGAGGCAGGAGAGACCACCAAGTATGCCATAATAGAGGAAAGGCTGTATTATCTCTCAGGTAGGGATGAAGAAGTCAAGCCCAAGTTGTATGTGCCCAAAAGTTTAAGACCAGAGATATTGGAACAGTGCCACGAGAGGTTGGGTCACATGGGAATTGATAGAACATATGATCTAATAGGGAGAAAGTACTATTGGCCCAAACTGTACGGAGAGGTCACTATGTTCGGAGCTGTGTAGTGTGCCAGTCGCAGAGCAGAAGGCAGGAAATGTCACCATTGGAGGAGATGGACGTGCCGAACTTCCCCTTCGAGAAAGTGAGCATGGATGTTTCAGGACCATATGGGGAAACTGCACAAGGAAACAACTATATAGTGAGTTTTGTCGATTGGCTAACAAATTGGCCTGAGACATATGCAGTACCAGACAAGAAGGCGAAAACTGTAGCCGATTTGATAATAAGTGAAATCTTCCCTAGGTATGGTGCAACTTGTCACTGATAATGGCACAGAGAATATAGACAGCATAATGAGAGAAGTGCTGACAGGTTTGAATATAGAGCACGTAAAAACATCTCCATATCACCCCCAAGGAAACGCTAAAGTGGAAAGGTCTCATAGAACCTTGGGAGATGTGCTGGCCAGAGAGAATACAGGAAATTGGGATTTGTATTTGACGCAGGCTCTGGCGGCCGTGAGGTTTACGATAAACGAAACCTCCAGATTTTCTCCTTACTTTATGTTGTTTGGCAGAAACGTGGTCCTGCCTGTGGATAACCTGTTGAAGCCCCGAAGAAAGTATATGGGAGAAGATCATCATCAGTTGTTGCTGGAACAGCAACATAAAATATTTGTACAGGCCAGAAGAAGAATAAAGACGGCACAGAAGAGACGAAATGAGAGAGTCAATGCTGAAAGAAAGGTAGTAGAATTGAAGGTTGGAGACCCTGTCTACTATAAAATCCAACAGAGAGAAGGAAAGCTGGACCAGAGATGGGAACCGTACTACCGGATAGTATAACAGACGGGTCCAGTATCATATGTAATATGGGATCAAGTGGCAGGACGAGCAAGAAGGGTCCATGCCAAGGATCTGAAGAAGGCTGAAATAACTAAGCTGGAAATGAGTGAACCGAGACCTAAGAAGACAAGGACAAGGAAGGTAACTCTGGTTGAGTCGGAAGAAATGGAGACGGAAGAAGATTCCGAGGAAAATGAAGAGATAGATCGACTTAGCCAGATAGACGAAGCGATCCGAGTGACGGAGTTGGAACGCTTGGCGGGGGCCAGCGGCGTTCTGTCGTCACATGAATCGGTGCAGAGAAGACCCTGTCGTGTCACCATCGCATCTCCATGTCAAAAGAAAAGGAAGAGAAAAACGAAGAGATCCAATCAAGCAGTCAAGGGCTCTAAAAAAAGGCACCCTAAACAAGACGAAGAGTTCAACGAGTGGGAGGAGGAGGATCAAATACCCCTTTCCCAGCTCAAAGAAAGACTTAGAAACAGGGGAGATTTAGATATCGCGTCAAGAAGTAATGAAGATGTCCAGGGCGCGGAATCGAAACAGAAGGAAGAATCAGGAGAGGAAGAAGAGGAAAAAACACCTCCTGAACGGGAATTAAATACCGAGGGAAGGTTAAAGGTCGAGCAAGAACTACCTCTGAAGATGAGATTGAGAATGGTGGAGAACCCCAAGTCTCAGTAGAACAAAGAAGGCTTTGCAGAATAGAAGCACTCGGTATCGACAGATAACGACACTGGCTCATCCAAAAACCTTCTGGCTGACTGTGGTGGATGTGGATGGAGGGAATGGAGTCGCGAGCTGCACCTCACGAAGGACGGAAGAAGATTACTGGCATTGCTGACTGGCCATCAGTAGTGTCATGAAGTACGGCCTTTGAAGTAGGAGCCCCACGCACCTGTCCGGACCATTCTGTCTGCTAGGAGCTAGTTAGCGGAGGGAAGAGCTGAAGGATTACAAACTTAGAAAGAAATTATGGAATAATTGAGTGAAGAATTGAACAAGAACGAATTTTGTTACCTTGCAGGGATGATCAAAATGAAAGGGTTGATGATGATGATGATGGTAGCCATACGAATGGTAGCAAGCTACAAGATGGAAGCAGAATACATAGCTTTAAATTCGGGTAGAACAAAATTCATGTTGCTAACAGCTGAAGAAGCTAGAAAGTGTAGAAATGATGCTCTAAGGACTTGTGCATCGTTAAGTCCTATCTATATAGCTGGTAACCACAAAATGTGTATACTAGAATTGCTTGAAGGGAAGAAACAGGGAATTAAGAGAACTTGTCAAGTGGAAGTATTAGCAAACACGTCATTACCACAAGCTATCAGTGTGTCAGACGGGGTGTGGGCAGTGGCCACACAGAAACCCATTAGCTTGTCTAGGGTATGTGGGGGAGAGTCCACAAGGACATTAAGAGTAAAGCCACCATTATCCCTGTTAAAGTTACCCATAGGATGTTCGGCATTTGGGATATCTATTTCCTTACCCCCCCTGTTATCAGGAAGAAGAAAGATACGAAGAGAAAGATTCAGTCATAGAAATGATTGGCAGAAGCTTAGTCAATTGTACAGAGTTGTGGGAGCCAATAGTGAGGGGATTCTCCAATGTTACCTTGAATAAAATGCCAGTATTAATGAAGCCGATAGAAACGATCGATATGGATCAATTGATGGACAAGCTAAGAGCGTTGCGAAAGTTATGGCTTGGGAAGATGATGAGCAGATCGCGATAAGTTGGTCGGCAATGATAGGCACATTCATAATTATCGCCATAGGGGGTATGGCAATATGGAAGATTAGAAGTAAGAGGAAATTAACTAGCGATAATCAAATGAGCATGCAGCAACTCGAGAGGGAGATGCCGAGCAGTGTTCCTTACTCATACAGAATCGGTAAAGAAATTGCAGAAAGACCGGCGGAGGAGTCTGACGTGAAACCGACACGTGCGACGGAAAAACCTCCTACAGCAGAGAGAAAAACCTTGACCAAGAAGAACAAGCCATAGTAACCACACACATGCACCCAAAGGCACACACACACTTTAAATTGCATGTGAAACAGAAGAAGATGAAAAAAGAACATTACATTTGCATGTAGAACAGAAGAAGATGAAAAGAACATTACATTTGCATATAGAACAGAAGAAGATGAAAAGAACATTACATTTGCATGTAAAACAGAAGAAGATGAAAAGAACATTACATTTGCATGTAGAACAGAAGAAGATGAAAAGAACATAACATTTGCATGTAGAACAGAAGAAGATGAAAGAACCTTACATTTGCATGTAGAACAGAAGGAGATGAAAAGTACATCACTTTGCATGTAAAACCGTAAAAAAGAAAAAAAGAACAGAATTGCATGGGATAGATACATGATACATGATGCATGCTAAATAGTGTATTTGGGTTTAGGTGTCATTTACGAGTAAATGACAAAAAGCTTAGGAGGAATTGTGACACTATTTACGTCGCTAGAAAGAAAGAAGAAAAAAAAAGCGATAATTAAATTTAGGTGATAAGAAGCCATCACGAAAAAGACAGTAAGCGGTGTTATTTTTCTAACAGGGAGAGTGGTAAGATTTTTATTTCCATTGTCGATAAGGTGAAACACAGAATTTAATCTGATTTATGTTACGGGGCGGCGAGTAATATATATCCAATCTGCCCATGACAATGATAAAAAAGATTTTTTCAAGTTGGACAAGTTACCTCACGCAGAATTCTAAAGAGATAAAAATAAAAATTAATTAAGCACGTACTGTCCGAGAAAAACAAAAGTGTCCGCTGACCACCATGAAGGAAAGGTTAAACCTTTGTCTATATGCAGAATATCATTGAGAGGAGCATCTGTTTATCGTCAGGGCTGGCTATGATAGCAAAACTATTTTATCGGATCAGTAATTGGCACCAAGAATGCAAATACGTCCAAATAGCCACCCACTTGATGCTGGCGAAAATCTGATTGACGAATTCCAGGTGATTCGGTTAAGATAAGTGTCTAGGGTGCGAGGTCTCCTCGAAAAAAAGGAAGAAAAAAAAAAGGGAAGATAATTTTTTTTTCTTTGAGCAAGATTTTTTTAACCGAGGCTAGTCTGGCCAAACCCACGCCGCTGAGCGCCCAGTGGCTGGATGGTGGCATGAGCGTTAGGCGGAGGTAATCATGTGAAGAAGGAGGGGAGGCCTGTTGCGCCCCTCTGAAGGGATAGGTGTGAGATGCCACTGTGAGAGAGAGGGGAAACCCGTTGACACCCTCTGAGGGCATGGTGAGATACCAATATGAGAACAGAAGGTGGGAAGATGAAAGACTTCTAAAATTGGAAAATAATAAAATTTTCCTGACCGAAAACAAAGAAGTGGATTGTGGGTTTAGAATTATCAATGAACCTCAAACCCAGACAAGCCCACCCCGGTTTTTGTCGACGTCCATATAAGCAGAGTCGCAGCGAGTGAAAACCAGTTCAGTTCGAGTTCCAGCTAAGTTGAGTGAAGTTCGCAGTTGGGGTTGGAGATAGACAGGCAAGCAGTTGCAGTGAGCTGAGAGCTCTGAAGACCCGCCTCGCAGAAGCTGACTAAGATTCACACAATTCCGAACTCAACTTCTAGCCAAGAACAATTTATTTTTGAAGAACGACTTAGACTCACACCACCAAAACAAGTTTTACGAATATGTCTGAAGATACACCAAGAACAAGTTTCTTAAAGAACAAACAACTTAAGATGTTAAGACTCACCTAACAAACACAAAGTGTCACGAATCCATATAGCGGGTTGGGAAGAAGACGCAGTCCTGTATTCAGCAACCATATATAAAATATTGTTATCTTTTTTTTAACACATTTGAACTTTTCGAGTTATTATTTTCTTTTCTTTTACATATACTTGTGCTGTGTTACTCTTGATCAAACTCGGCTTGCTTTACGGCCCGGCGACTGATTGATTTCGTCTGCCTAAGATCAATTCAAAACGTGGGTAGGTTAGACTGGAAATCAAAACAGTTACTTCGGTAACCAGACGTTGGAGGCGAGCTGGGAACGACAAGGCTGATACCGAATCTAACCAGATTCCCATCCGAATCACCAAAAGGTTAGAACGTCACATTTGGTGCCGCGACCAATACTAAGCCAGTTGGTCGTCACAGGACAGGATAGCACACTGGACGCGGCTAGGCAGACTTCACATTTGGCGCAGCGACACCGGGGGAACGTCACATATTGATCAACCATTACGCCATGACAACATACGAATTGATTATTTTGGTGAAGGCTTTATGCAGAACCAACCCCCGATTACAGAGACCTGGTGAACTACGTGCCACAAGGATCCCAAACAACCCTCGGCTGGTTTTAAATTCAGAGTTTTCCTTGTCCTAGACCAGTTGCGATTCAAGTCTATAGCACCCTATCTGACCTGTCATTTGCCCATAGCTGGAGGGAGAAAGGAATTAGCGCATAAGTGAAGGTAACTGATCCGACTGGAATCCGAACTCAGCTCTCTGATTCCTCAGTCCGGGCCGCTATCTACTACACCACCGTGTCTTTTATTATATATATATATATATATATATATATATATATATATATATATATATATATATATATATATATATATATATATATATATATATATATATATATATATATATATATATATATATATATATATATATATATATATATATATATATATATATATATATATATATATATATATATATATAGTGAACATTGAAGTCAACACTCAGAGGCGACAGGCTGTTTCATACTGGACGCAATCGTCAGGCCGGGAATGCTGGAATTTTCCTCGGCAATTTATATACGTGGGTCAGTAGTGCACTGTGGGTAATCAGTTCTAGCAGTTATTTGCGAGAGTATATATATATATATATATATATATATATATATATATATATTAGTTTTTGGTTGCAATGTGGATATTTTTTTTTAAATATTATACTTTATTTTCCATAATTTTGCTACACGATAAAGCGTGGAGATTTTTAATGATATATGGAAATCTCCACAGTTTGCCTGATGAAGGTCGCGATACCGGAAACACGTGTAGCAAAATTATGGAAAATAAAGCATAATATTTTTTTTTTTTTTTTTTAAATCTACATTATAACCAAAAACGCTTGCTGTTTTCTTTTTAATATACACACTTTTCTCTCGTTGGAACTACTATAACCTCTTCCTTTCATATATATATATATATATATATATATATATATATTAGGTTGGTGCAAAAATAATATCGTTTTTTTTGGCGTACTTTTTAACGTCAAAAAACGATATTATTTTTGCACACCAACCTAATATATATATATATATATATATATATATATATATATATATATATATATATATATATATAAACAGCCTGAAAGGTGCAAAGAAGTTAAGGAGCGCGTAGACACAGACGAAATTAAGAAAAGATTAAATAACATACAAAAAAAATAAATAAATTGATATAAATAAAACATAAAATAGATTGAAACATAACAGCATGACTATTTTGTGTTGAGTCATTCCGAAACGGCGAAGACAACCCGCTATTATTTCTATTCTTCGCTTTCTCTTTGTTGCAACGAGAAACCAGTTGAAAAAGCGTGAAAGTTGAGACATGGCCGTGGCATATCAAGATTAAAAGAGATAAAATAAATAAAAATACTCATTTCAAAACGAATGACACCATTGCAATCAGTTCTGAAAAAAAAAAAAAAAAATGAACTTTTGGAATGATGCAGACTGGTCGGGGTCAGTGAGACTTCTGTGGAAGGTGCTGGTGATGTGGCAAGACATAATATCGCTCGATCCTTACCAACAATCCTCGACCGTCTGATGATCATCGTCATTATTTATTCAGTTGGTACATTTTGCGCCGCTGTGATCTCCACTCCCCTCCATCTCAAACATGGTGACATTCAAAGCAGAATAGGCTTGCTGGTTCCTTTTGCACCCGGGATGCTGAGGCTACCTCGCCCCTCCTATCAGAAGTTAAAGAGGCAATATCTACAATGTAGCAGGTGGTTTGAATTCAGAGATCTCCTTCTAGACTGGTTGGCAACCAAGGCTATAAGGACCTAGTCTATTCGACTATTAGGTTGGTGCAAAAATAATATCGTTTTTTGACGTTAAAAATTACGTCAGAAAACGATATTATTTTTGCACCAACCTAATATTTACCCATAGCTGGGAGGATGAGATGGAGTCATACCTTTCCCAAGGATGTTAGCACGTAACTAAATGTAATAAACTCGACCCGAATTCGGACTCGACTCTCCAATTCCTCAATCCGAGCCACTATTCATTACTTCACCCTGCCTTCACTCTGAACATTCAATCAGTTATGTGCCATGCATGATACACGCTTAGGCGATCTTTTGATACATGACTGACGAGGAAGATTTTTTTCGCGCAGTAGGTTGCCATTTCTTTCTGCGTTAGACCAGTTGCCGCCCAAGGTTTGTTCTGCTATTTTACCCATAGCTGAGGGGAGAAGAAGATTCATATCTTTACCAAGGGTATTAGCACGTAATGAACTCAACTGGAATTCGAACTCGAACCTCCTATTTTGTAATCCGAAGCGCTATCCATTACTTGAAACTGCCTCCAACCTAAACATTACAGATACATAATAAAAGGAAAATAATGATCTTAATAATACTGAAAAAGAAGGAAATCGAACATAGATTCGGCTATATTCCGGCTCACATCGAAGTCAAAAGGGGAAATGGCGGAAGGGGGGGGGCAACAGGTTATCTACCGGTGTACCTTATTTGAATGGATAGCAGAAATCGGTTTGGTAGGGATGATGAACACACAAATATTACTATGCGCTACAAAGCATAGGAAGTTGTGGAGAGCAATGATCACTCATGTCGTGAAGGAGCACGGTACATAGATGAAGAAGAAGAATCTCTTTAAGGAATCACTCATCTAATCTTTACCATATATGAATCGGAGTGCATATCATTATTCTAACAGAACACACAGTGAAATTGAAAATCAAAGGAGAAGCTTGATAAGCACCAGGATCTTGTCTGAGAATTAAAAGTTATAACAGTAAGAAAATGTATCCATAATAATCAGAACACGTTTTTAAAAATCAGTTCACCCCAAGAAAGGCGATAAAGCCGCTAGGACGCAAGAGAAAGAGAAGACCTTAGTGAGGAGAGGACAATAAAGAAACGGGGTTCGTGAAGACAGAAAATTGCGATTGACGTTGCATTTAATTTTTATGACAGGAAATCGGAAGGGAATTCCACAGGTAGGAAGTACGAGAAAAGCAAATGTTAGAGTAAAAGAGACGGTTGAATCACACTAGTTCAGCAATAAAACAATGAGACCTAGTTGCCAATCTAGTAGCACGCTTAAATTCACGCAATCCAAGCACGGATTTAAAAAAGAAGCTCATCAGAGCAGTTGCCATGAAAATATTTGTAGAAAAGACAAGGAAAGCCATGTCCCGTCGGTGAGAGAGTGAATGAAGCCGAGATGCCAGATCAGGATTGATTATATTACGTTCTTTGAATTTTGTCAAGAAGCTTGAGGTATACAGCTGGAGCACCAGACCAGACATGGCAGTAGTATTCATAGCACGAACGAATGGTAGATTTATAAATGTGCAAGATGAAGTCTGACGAGAAAAAATTGTCCGCCATGACTCAGCGGTCCAAACTTTCTGGCAGTAGACGTAGCGATTGATTCGATATAATCACCCCACTTCATGTCAGTGGAAAACGCGAGAAACGATCTCGAAGAAGTTCCAAAATAGTGATCTTTTTTATATTCTCCTTCGGGATGTTGGCGATTATAGCCCTCCTTTACATCCTATCCTTTGTAGCTCCGAGCCTTACTCATTAGTAAGGACTCCAGTATCTCTTCAGCCATCCATTTACAAAACTTCATAAGGTAGGTTACTAGTTGTTTCCCTCTGTCCCTCTTGCCAGTCATGTGAGTGTCAAACTCTCCAGACCTTTTTTCTCATTATGTAAACCAGAAGTTTCAACAATTCCTTTAGTGTCCTTTTTCTTTCATTTTTTTGAAAACTTCTTCGTTGTTCACGTGCTCTGTCCACGCTATTCTCAAAAGCCTTCTGTAGAACCACATTTTTATTGTCTCAAATATCCTCATGAGTGAGAATTGTCCAGCATTTACTGCTGCATAGGAAGATTGATATTAAATGTATAAATTCACTTTCATAGCTTTAGGTTTTATTACAATTCTAATAATCGACTTTTAAACAATAAACATTGTGGTAGAGTGAACGTAGTTAAAATGAAAGCGGTGTCAAGGGAAAATGCATCCTTTTGAGAAGCAGTTTCTTTTTTTTGCAGACACGAAGGTCCATGCTTGCCGTTTGCCTTTTGGTCTTTTTCCTTCCTTGATCAGGATTTATTCCTTGTCTAAGATATTAGGTTTTCTGGCAAGTTATCTGTTGGTCACACTATCATTGCCTTTTTAGCACACACACACACACACACACACACACACACACACATACACACACACACACATATATATATATATATATATATATATATATATATATATATATATATATATATATATAATCAAATTATTCTGACGGATTAGTCGTATCGTATAGATTTCAATGTCCATTTTTACTTTTTGCTCGATTTTTTTATTTTCTTTTATTTTTTATTTTCTTTTATTTTTGTTCTTTTTTTTTTTTTTTTTTTTGAGGCCAAAATAAAAACCGTGTCTCTCATCTCCCGTTGTTACCCGATACTTCGCGCTCGTCATAAAACTGAACTGACGTGGTTTGTGGCGACGCAGACGTTTGGTGCGGCCGAGATGACAAAGGCGCGAAACAGGTCGAGCAAGTAGCAAAATAGATGCTCGTCCTCTTTTTCACTCTTGTTATTGATATTAAGACTTGTTATTATAGGTTGTTACTTTTGGAGCATCAGGAACAGAAACAGCAGCAGCCATCGTTGCATTAGCAGTAGCACTAGCATAAGTAAAAAGCATCAATTCTGCGCTATGTCTAAATTCAACCGCGTGCTAGATTGGCAAGTAGGTCTCTTCGTTTTACTGTTGAATTAGCAAGATGTAACCTTATGTTTTATCCTAATAGTTTTTTTTTCTTGCACTTCTCGCCTGTGGAACTCTCTTCCAATTTTTTGCTTCCTTACCACCGACAATCTTCAAATATTTAAATGCGTCACCAATTGCTGTCTTCTGTTTTTCTGAAGTCCGTTCTTTTATTGTCCTTTCTCCTCCCTAATGTCTTCTCATCCTTTTTCACTCACAGTAAATCCTGGAGTTGTAATGACATTATTTCATGGGGTGAAATGATTAAAAAAAGAAATGGAGTAACTGAGAATGGAAAATGTGACAGAAATTAGAAGGCATATTTTAAAAAAAAAATTAGGTTCACCCCTGGGAAGGTACTAAAGCCACTAAGACACAAGGGGGTTTCTGGGTGTGGAAGAATTAGAAAACAGAAACGTTACTAAGGAGCGAGAAAAGAGGAAGAGTAATCAGAAGATTGCATTTAAATTTTTGAAGATGAAATTTGGCTGGAAAGCATGAGACCAGAAAGGAGTTCCACAAGCGAGAAGTGCGAAAAAAGAAACTGTTAGCATAGGACTTACGGTTACATCTAACCAAACCAACTGTATATCGATGAGACCACGTCGTCAGTCAAGTACTGCGCTTAATTCCATAACGGTTATGTTCCATAGTGATGAGCCATTAAAGTATTTATAGATATAATGATAATGCCAATAAAAATAGCGAAAGATGCCATTAATAAATTAAGCAAAGTATTAAGAGATAGGAAAATATCATTAGAAACATAGAAAAGAATGCTGAACTGCTATTGCATTGTTGCATAATTATCAGGCGTTTTTGTTATTTGTTAATAAAAATTGCTGTTTTGTTTACTCTTTGAAATAAAAATATTTTTCATGTTATGAAAATGCGTGTCGATAATCATACGCTCCGGAATAATCATTTAAAGATGTTATTATTGAATTGTTATGCTTCTTTTTTTCATAATAAATAATTTTTAAAAACGCCTGATAATTATCCACCAACCCAATAATAACTTATAGCAGTGAATGTTGGACAATTTTTTTAAGCGTTTCACCCCAAGCAAGACGTGAAGCCACTAGGACGCAAGAGGTTACAGAAAATTTGGATCAAGATCAGATAGGAGTGATAGAGGAAAGGATGAGGAGAAGGGATAGATCAAGACAACTGGAGATGTCGATTAACAATACATTTGAATAGTTGGAGATTATAGCTCTCAGGGAAACTGGAATAGGGAAGGGATTTCCACAGGCGAGAGGGGGAGACATGAAGCTATCCTTCACATAGGAAGAAGCTTGAAACTACAGATGTTCTACCGACAAATTCTGAGAATAATATGGACAGAATATGTGGTTCTTCCCTCACCATATTTTGAGGAAGACTAAATTTGGTCTCAATCTATGAAAATTCTATTGAACTGAGCTGTATCATTTTTGTCGCGTCCCTGAAGTACATGGCTGATCATGGCACTTCACCATTTCCTGTCCTTTGTAGCGCTTAGTAAATTTAGTGATTTTGTTATATCTCCTAACGTCTATTACACCAAACATTTAAACTCGTTAGATAGACTACGTGTTGTTTTATCTTTCCTTCTTAACCTTCAGTATATCGTGTGAGTGTTAAATTTTCTAAGTCCTCTTTCCTCAATTGTCTTTATTTCTGAGATGAGGCATTGTAATTGTTTACATTATTTAAATTGTTCGGACTGTTCTCCTCATCTTTATTGCTATATCCACGACGCTTCGGCCGTTGTACGCTCCGGCCTTCTTCCGGTGATTGGAATTTCGAACTGAACCCTTTATTTCGTCCACAGGGGTAGAGTGTTCTAGTTTCACGTGCCATGCCTTGCCCGGGTGCCTCAATTATCTCCCTTTAACTCAACTTTCCAAGTTTTTGTTCACCGCTGCAGTAGCCAGTTATTGAACTCACATCTCTTTGGGTCAAATCACTGGATCCAACCAACGTTTTTATCTCCTGGGCCACGTGTTCTCTTTCCTCATTATTTGCCCTAGAAATGTTAACTGTCTTTTTCTGGTGGTAAGTATGTCTATTTTATTTCCATTTTCTCTAAAACTTCGTCATTACTCACGTGGCCAGTCCATGGTATTCTCAGGATTCTTCTATATTTCTGTTGCTTCAAGTCTCTTTGTCATCTGTGATGAAATCGTCAAGCATTCACTGCCATATAAGAGGACCGATATTAAATAGCAGTTCAGCACTCTTTTCTTTGTTTCTAATGAAATTTTCCAATTTCTTAATACTTTGCTTAACTTTTGGAAGGCCCTTTCGCTCTCTCACTTTCGGATGTCGCTATCGCGTTCCTCGTCCTTTGTCAAAACACTTCCGAGATATTTAATTTTTTGCACTTCTTCTTTCAATTTTGGTATATCTAGTTTGTAATTCGCACGCTCGACTATTTTTTTTTTTGCTAACGATAATTTCAAGTCACTTAAGAAAATTTCATTTTCCGTTTATTGTTTTCTCGAAAAAAATAGTTTGTAAAACTTTTGTATCGGTTTATATAAGCAAAACATTTACAAGTTTAATTCTAGAAAATAAGTATAAGCCAATGAAATATTTGTGTATTTTTAATCAAAACAAAAATCTTTACTGTAACATCACAAATCTAAAAAATATATTCATTTTATAAGACACGATAAAAAAATTAAAAAAAAGAATTAGACATCTTTAAAAATTTATATCTGATTTAGCCAACTCCGAAAGCTGAGCGCGCAATGGAACAGCAAAAATGTCTACCAAAAGTTAAGCAAAAAACTACGAAACAGGAACAACTCTTTTCTTCAACTGTGAAGCGATTGTCCAGAATTCACTACCATACATAAACACTGATGTTACGTAACAGTTCAATACTCTTAATACGTTGCTTAACTTTCGAAAAACATCTTTCATTATCCTAATTCGGATTTCAGTGTTGCACTTTTAATCCCCTCTTAAAAGACTTCCAAGATATTTAAATTGTTGAACTTATTTGATTTTGGTATCTCCAGTTTTTAATTTTCATGTTGGGCTAACATCTGTGCATTCTATCTCCTTGCAATTATTTTGTTGACAGATTTAAAGTTAAAGTTTTCCATCTCCTAGACCGATTGCCAACCACGGCTAGAAAAAAAAAGGAAATTATCGAAATTTCATGAAATTAAACAAGTATGGGTTAGCAGATGTTAAATGAAAATGAAAAAAGATTTTCTAAAAACGAAATATTTAAAAAAATAATTTCATTCATTTGTGAATAAGTTCTGAAAGATTCATTAAAATACGAAAATTATCTGAGTTTTGCAAGAATTTCCAGTCAGTGTATTTTGTACTGCAAAAAAGATGATAAATTTTGCTATACTATTTTATGATCACCCGATGAGACAAGAAAAACAAGAATTTTAACCAAATTTTTTAATGTTCTAAAAAGGATAAAAAATATAATTTAATAATCAAAAAATCATTTGGTATTGCCTTTAAAAAATAACATAAGGATTTTGGCAATAAAACATTGTTTTTATTATGTTTTGAGGCATTTTTCATCATGCTAATTTTTTTTATCGAAACTTTGGAGATATTCCCTGTCTCTGTGTATGTATATATATATATATATATATATATATATATATATATATATATATATATATATATATATATAGTGATTTTCTCAGCGCTGCTTAGATGTGGCACAAGGCCGGAAGTATGAAGCACCCAATGAAGATCGAACTCACTACTCAGTCGTAATATGCTCTAGCGAGACAAGCTTGCTAACCATTACACCACACCGAGGTTGTCCATGTGCATGTGCATATGCATATATACACATACACACACACACACACACACACACATATATATATATGTACTTATATATATATATATATATATATATATATATAGTCATATTTATATATATATCTGTGTAATCTTGTGAGGATGTGTACGCTTGTGAGTATGTGTGCGCAGGCGCTTGAGTTTCTGGAGCAGCGGAAATAGCTGCATCTGTCCGAAATATTTCTCACTACTTATCAAATTATGCAGACAACACGATAAACAATCTATACCCCGCCCATGTTATGTAAGTACCAGTCTCTTTGATGTTCGCCGTCCCACCACCCCCACCAACCGACGACCTACCTATAGTTGTATATTGACTGAAGGGTCGAGACACACTATTATCTGTACATTCGATGCAGAAGTTAAAAATGTCTCTTCATTGATATTTGCCCTCGACTTGTTTACTGTTCAATTGTAGGTCACATTAGAACTTCGTAGTCAGTCGCCTCTTCTGTTTCTGCTGAATTGGGAAAATCACGAAGTACTAGGTTGAATTATAAATAATATGAGTCTTTATTTGTTAACTTTATTTTTCAAAAATTAAAGTACAGTTACATTTTATTCAATTATATATTCTTCTTCTTCCTGTGCCATGTCCCTTCAGTATGTAGGCGACCATGGCTCTCCACAACTTCCTGTTCTTTTGTAACTCTTTTCGTTATTTCTCCTAAATCTTGTTTCATCATCCACTCGAGTTCTCGAGCCCTAGAGCGAGTATGATATGCGTTGTTTTCCTCTGTTCCTCCTGACCTATATCTGTTCTGTGAGTATCAGATTTTCCAAACCCCTTCCTCATTATATACCCAGACAGCGAGGCATTTCTGAGAGAATAAGAAGTCCTACCAGGATTTATTATTGGCGGCTACAATCTTGACAATATAAAATATACAGATGACACAGTGTTTATAGCATTTGACGTTCACGATTGAATAAACCCCCTTATTTTTTACTAATTCACTAGTCACCAAAAATAAGAAACAGCTCCATAACAATTTCTTTCGGTGGACAGTAAAGATCACCATTATTTAAAACTACTGCTTGCTATTCACCAAGCAGCTTTTTGATTAACACATTTTATGCAAACTGACATGGAAGTCATTTAATTTCTATGTGATGCTTTTCAAAATGATTTTTCCGTGTGGTATGGATTATCTCCCTTATACGTATTCCGCATTTAAATAAGTCCAGCTCGGACATAGACCGTTCGAAGTTGAATAAAGCGTTTGTCTTTTCACTAAATCCCTATAAAGTCAGAATAAAAAAAATAAAAAAAAATAGAAATTCAATGAAGTTTAAAGGTACCTACATTAAAACACCAAGCAAATGTTTGCTTCATAAAAACTCTTTGGTGTGTGGCACAAACGTGCAAGGATTTTTATTTTGCTGTTTTAACATCGTTTCTTTTAGAATAGATCAGTCAATCTCGAATTAGATTTTAAAACTTCATTATATTTATTCATTTATTTTATTATTTATTTATTTATTTTAATGAATCTTTCAACCTAATCTGATCCATTTTATTGTTCATATTCTCTGATTTGTCCAAACAATGTTATAAAACAAGAAACCAATTATTTATTAGGTTTCGTTTTTACATGGTCACTTAAATAGATTGGCACACACAAAAATACGGGTTTTATTTTCGAAATATTTTTGTTGAGATTAGAATTCTTTAGACCTTACTTCAGTCACAACACTTGCTTTATTATCAATTTAGATAAAGATAAGGTTTATCATATCGATACAATCCCTGGCATTTACACAGTTATTGGCCTTAGCTATTTTGAAAAAAATATTTTTTAAGTGGGTTCACGAAAAGATTTCTTTTAAATATACATGTTTAAATAAAGAATAAACATTTACATAAATTAATAAAATTACTTATCCATTTAGTCTTCATTTAATATAAATGGACCTGAAATGTATGAAAACACTAACAATCTGGAGATACGAGAGAGAAGGTCTGAAGGGCTTCTTTCAATACTGATTCTTACAATCTAGGATGTTAATATCACTACTAGAGGTGATTATAATTTTTTTTCCATATAAAGAATCTACCCTGGCAGAATAAAAAAAATGGAAAATCAATGAATTTTAAATGCACCTATATTAGAAAACAAGACAAATATTTTCTTGGTGTGTGGCACAAATATACAAGGATTTTCATTTTACTCTTTTAAAATTGTTTCATTTAGAATAGATCAGAAAATTTTGAATTTGATTTTGAAACTTCATCTGCGAAGTATTGTTCATATTCTCTGATTTTTTCTCAAACAATGTTATAAAACAAGAAACCATTTATTTATTAGGTTATGTCATAAATAATTTCCGTTTTTGCTTATCACATTTATTCTTAAAAAATAAGCCACAATTAAAATTTATTCAATTATATATTCGCCATTAATTTGCTGCCATTTATCAGGCAGTTCTTCGATAAATTTCGAATAAAATTCCACCTTTTTTTTCAACAGTTTAATCTGATCCATTTTATAGAAAGATAAAGCGTTTTGTAATGATAGACAAATGCAAAAATCGGTTGCTGCGAAGTCAGGTGAAAATGGCGACTTGGGTAGAACAGACCAACTGAGTTGCAAAATCATTTCTTGTGTTATTCTTGATGCATACGTCCTTGTGTTGTCCTGAAGAACAACATATTTCTATTGATTAACACAGTGCGCTTTTCGACCATTTTTGTTGTTTCTAATCGCTATCATGCTAAGCTGTTAGCCATTTTCAAAGATTATTTTTGGTTATACTAATATAATAAATGGTGTGTAAATGCTGTTGTAGACGGTATAATAGTTGCTGAGAGTGGATATATTTTTAATTTTCAAATACATTCAATACGTTATGACCATGTTCATAATTAATATTATTAAGGGTTGTTTTCGTGTGTTTTTTTTTAATATAATAAGGGATTCTACAGAAGGATACTGAAAATTTCATGGATGGAGCGAGTAATCAACGTGGAAGTCTTAAAAGAAAATGGTAACAGAAAGCTGCAAAATGAGTTGGTTTGGATTTGGAACTTTCTAGATATACAGCACGAGCGCCAGACCAGATGTGACTGTAATATTCAAAACAAAGACGAAAAATAGACTTATAAATATGTAAGATAGATTCAAATAGGACACAGTGAACCAACTTTCTTAGTAGCAGACCAAGTAATTTATTCAATATAATCTTTCTACTTCATGTCATTAGAAAACTATAGTCCGAGAAAGCGCAATGATTTACTCTCCTGGGGGTTAGCATCAGCCATTCTGATTGAAGACCAAAAGGGTTCTCTCTGACGATTAAATTAACAAACCGTTCTTTGCCCCAGTTAACAGCAGATTGTAAGTCTTTTTTTTGTGATTGAGCTGCCAATTTGACATTATTGAACCGATCAAACTTACAATAATCAGCATAGAATTTAGAACTGATAATATCAGGAAGTTCGTTGAAGAAAATTAGGAAAAACGTAGGTCCAAAGATAGAGTCTTGAAGAACACCTGCATTAATGTAAAAACATCTAGAAGAGTGGCCGTTCAAGACAACTTTCATATCGCAATTCAATAGCTAACAGAGTTCAATAACGGAAGTCGAAAGCGCATGAAATCCACTATTTCATTGAGTCACTGAGAAACGTAAAAATTGGAATACAGACAACAAAAGTAATATTAGAATGCTTAAGTTACTTGACGTGATGGGCATTAAAACCTCCAAACACAAAGATATTCGCAGATGAATGTAGAGGGAGAAGCATTTCTATATTATCAGAAATTTTATTTAATATATTATCGTCCTGAGAAGAAGGAGTGCGATAAAGGAAAAAGAGATAGCTAACAGCGCAATAACAGAAGGTGAAAGCACATGAAAGAACCTTCTGGGAACTCAAGAGACAATTTCCTTGCAATTGAGAGATTTTCCTGAATATAAATACCAAAGTCATGCACATATAGACGAGAATATTTTCGGCAAAGAGGAAGGTAGCATGGAATTCATCGTTAGCGATAGAAGAATTTAAATTAGTTTCGGAAAGTGTGAAAATATATGGAGTCTGTTTGTAGAGAAAATACAGCAATCAGAACGAATGTCATTCTTATTGGTGGTAGGTCATTTTTTAATAATAATTTAAGTAATAAGAAATGCCAGAGAAAAGCAATGATAACAAAAAAGTTGCAATATGAGCTCTGGTAAAAACATGTAATGATAACAGAAAAAATTGCAATATGAGCACTGGTAAAAATGGTTGGTGAAGACATTAGGTATATAATACCCAGAAATTCATCCCCAGGTGTACTCAAGGACACATGGCACAGTGGATAAAGGCGTTGATTAGAACTAGTGACAGGACCCAAAGAGTGTGAGTTCAATACCTGGTTAAGGTTATTAAGACGGTGGAGAACTTTCAGAGGGAAATTAACAAGAGATAACTGAACTAGAACAGTCTACCCCAGTGAGCGAGATAAAGGGTTCAGTTCAACATTCCAACCAGCGGAGGGTACAACGGCCGAAACGTTGTAATAAATATGGCGACAAAGGTGAGGATAATAGTCCGAATAATGTAAATAATGTTCATAATACCTCATCTCAGAAATATAGACAGACTCAAGTCATTTTTTTGTTTACATGTTTCTTTTCATTGTATCTGTTATAAGAAGAATTTATTTAAAAAAAAAAGAAGTCCAAATAATAATCACTATCTATTTACCATTAAGGCCACCTCGACGTGGTGTAATGGTTAAAAAGCTTGCCTTTTTAGATCAGTTACTACTGAAAAGTGAGTTCGATCCTCACTAATTGCCCCATAATTTCGGCCTTGTAAGCTACGCTTGGAAAATCTCTCATCTAAAAAAATCATACCCGCTCGGCCCGGTGGCTAGGATCAAACTCATCTAAAAAAATCATACCCGCTCGGCCCGGTGGCTAGGATCAAAGTGTAGTATCTGTGCTTTGTGAGTTGCCGGGTCGGGTGTCTGTCGAACTCTCTGCTTGCAGGGAGGAACTCTGACGAAGCTCCGCCGAAGGGTAGGGTTTCGTTGGGGGAGGTTGACGGAACTGGCCCTTCTCGGGGGGTTTGGATGGTTATTTATTTTTGGCTGAGCCTACGGGCTCGGAGATACCCACATTAAAAAAGGCCTTGTGCCACATTCAGTCCTCGTGGGTGGATTGATAAATACCATCTATCTATCACTATCTATCGTCTATAGCAATTCAAATTGTCAAGAAGTTAGCTAAGACAAAAGCATAATGTGTCCCCAGGGAGGGCCACCAGAAATCCCTTCAGGGACTCCTATCTATGCTTGCCATCTCACTACAAATACCCCGATATTATGCGTCTGTTGATCAGAGCAGCAAATCTTAAGCCCTACCAAAGAGTTCGAGCTACTTACACCATAAATAAATATGGCTACTTACTATTATTTTTCTTAATAAGGTTAGATGTTTAGTATCGTAATATATTTAGTAATTGAATATTTTTGTTTTTTCAACAGGAGGGGGGTATATATTTTATGACGTTTCTTAAATCGATTTCATTCTGTTTGTGTTTTTTGTGTATCTGGTTACGATAAGCAAATATTGATATTACTGCTATTTTCTCTGCTTAGTTTTGAAATAAAAAGCATTTGGTTGTCTATAATGTCGTTTAGAAAATCATTGTTAACTAGCATTTGTTTTATGTCACCTAGTTCTTGAAGGTATTGCTTCGGCGATGATGAGGTCACGTGCGCTTTCGTTATTATTATTATTATTTTATTGACGCTAATTCATATCTAAGAGGCTATTCGATGCTAATTGAGATGACAGAAGGTTTTATTAGTTTCTTTTTTTTCATAGTGAAGCCGTAAATGTTACTGGATTCTCCGGGAACGTCTAGGAATGGATTTTTTTTGGTGTTACTTGCTGAGTTTCAAAGTAAATTTTAAAATAGTTTTTTTGCCAAATGTACTTTTAAGTTCTGTTTTTTTTTATTTATTTTTTTTATTTTAGCTAAAATGACAATATCAACTACGTACCTGACAAAAAAAGTTGTGTTAGTTTTTGAAAACTTTGTTTTCAACATGTGGCATATAATACTTGGAGAAGGTTAGTCCCAAGGAATTGCCCATACTAAACGCTTTTGTTTGAGTATATACTTCACCATTGTGGGCGTACAAAAGAACTTTCGTTGTGCATGCATGTAGTAGAAAGCTACCCTTAATAACATTACTTATGAACCCGGACACAATATACTAGTCGTATTTAGAAATGAAGAATATGCCCACTTTCGGCTACAACAGCACTTACACGACATTTATTATAGTAGTATAACAAAAAACTAATCTTTGAAAACAACTAACAGTTTAACCGAAAGCGTTCGCAACCAACAAAACTTTGGACAAATTTTACATTCATTAAGTTCAGGGAAGAAGACAATTGTGCATTTACAAGAAAAACCACCAAAAGCACCTTCAACGAAACGTGTATTAAAGAGAAGTTGCTTCCCAAATACCAAACTATATATATATATATATATATATATATATATATATATATATATATATATATATATATATATAGGGGTTATGAAGTGTCAGGGAGAGGTAGTACCTTCAGCAGGAGGATTCGCCATGTTCTTTTCAGGGCAGCTCGTCTGCCACTGGTCCTCAGTTGTCACCCAGCTCTCACTTGTGGCTCCTAGAAGCTGTTGCATGCAACAGCGGCCACCTCCGGGCAACAGCTTTGGCGGGCCGGCCAAACGACGTGAGGGTAGCAGACGGGTTTCAAACGCCCGGTGAGTTATGCTAGGGCTGTGTCAGCCTTACTGCATGCGAAGACTGACTCCCAGGGAAACGAGCAGAAGAGATCACTTGTAGATCCAACGGTTGTGAAAGCGGTGGCAGCAAGCGTTGTGGAGTGCCCTTGTGCATGGACGTGACACCTAAAGAAGTCCGGGTCATCCACTGCAGCCTGGCTGTCTCCCGTTGTAACGGTTCCCCGTGCCATTGAATCAAGACTTTCCAGGCAGAGAGAGTGGGATTGTACCCGCGCAACGATTTTCTCACTATAAATTCCTTACGCACAGGTTCGTTATGCAACTCATTATGCAACATTATATATATATATATATATATATATATATATATATATATATATATATATATATAAGAATTATAGTTTTAAGGTGTGCCATATTTATGGGATAAAGTGCTCAATATCAGAGACAGAGTGTACGTAAACACTCAGAAGCGACTAGCTGTTTCATGTTGGACACAATCGTCAGGCCGCGAATGCTGGATTTTTCCTCGGCTATTTATATATGTGGGTCAGTGGTGCATTGTGGGTAATCTATTCTGGCGGTTATTTGTTGTATATATATATATATATATATATATATATATATATATATATATGCTTCACTTTAAACCTTATTATTAGCAAATACTCGTATTAGAGTAGGCGCTCCGTTTATATATGAAACAGTATATTTATTTATACTTACCGACCGGCCTGACATTTCGAGAAATCTTTTTAAAGAAAAGATAGCTTTCTTCGTTCTTGCCTTCTTTTCTCAAGAATAAATTATTCATGCTTTAATATTTTGTTCTTCTTTATGTACCAGTGCTTGTCATAACATAAGCGAACATGGCTCTCCACAACTTCCGTTCTATTTTTTTTGCTCTAAGTATTTTTTTACTCTTTACCATCCCTTTTCGTGCTTACGAGCACATCACAGTTCAACACCGTTTCCTGTACGATTACTGAAGTTAAGCAACGTTGAGCCTGATCGGTACCTAGATGGGTGAACGCTTGGGAACACCAGGTGGTGTAATAGATAATGACTCGGTATTGCGGAGTTCCAATAAATGTTGTGTTTGTTATATTTATTTAAGCGTAAATACCCTTGGCAAAGGCATGAACCCAACTCTTCACCCACCAGCTATCAGTAAATATGTAGTCCTATAGCTGTGGGTGGCAAACAGTCGAGGAGATGGAAAACTCTGAATTCAAAACCAAATTCAAAGCTGTGGCTTAATTAGTAAGTTTTATATCACTAAATCATTATCTACCCCACAAACAAAATGCTTACAACCTAAAAATATTTTCCGGCTTTAAACAACCTGCAACGGGTTGATAAACCGTAGAAAATAAATGACTGAATCAATCAATGTCTTTTCTTTAATTAAAAGAAAGACTTGTAGTTGCAACGAATCATTTATTTCGACTAGCTTTTTTTAGTCTTGGTCACTCCTTTAATATGAGTAAAACAGTGGAAAGTAACGAGAAACACTTAAGAATTCAAATCAAGGAAAAAAAACAAGTTGATGACATTTACAAAGTAAGAGCATACGTTTTTTTTTTGTTTTTTTTTTTAAGCGAGGTTCATGCCTTATTCATATCAAAGTCTGTCCTTGTTCTGCTATCCATTCGTACAATTCATGGATTACTCTTTTTCCCACTGTTTCTCTTGCCTTTGGTATGTCTTGTGAGTATTAAATTGTCTACGCTCACTTTCCTCATTATGAGTTCAAGACTGGTTTGCCATCTCTAAATTAACTTGGGAATATTTTAGGGTCATTTTAACACTATTATATTTCTGAATTAGAAAGTCATTGCCGAGAAACTGTATGCATCATTGGTTGGTATTTGAATTGTTCCTCGTATTATTAACGTTTATTAAACGGTAACGATAGGGATAAGTTACGCCTTCATGTCGACGTTTTTCTTTGTTTTTCTCTGATCAGTGCAGGTCCGGACAAGTTCGAGATCTCTATTGATGTTAAACGTGCCAAAAAAAAAAAAAAAAAAAATGGAAAACTCCAAAAAAAAGGAGACCTCATTCGGATCGCTGATATGTTTATTGTCCAGTTGCGTCAACAAGACGACGAAGAGCAGACAGCATTTTTTATTTTTATTTTTTCTGCATTTCTTTTCTTTTTTTTTTTTTTTTTACAAAAGTCACACGCATACACCAGTAACAATTGTAGAAACAGGAGAAAGGATCATCAGAAAAAAAAATACAGCGATCTGTCGTTGGACCAAAGCTCCAGGGTACAGGATGTTACCAGACATGAACAATGGTATACATGTTCATAGACTCCCTCTTTCTCATTCTCTATCTTTGTCTCATTCTCTCTTTGTTTCTTTCTTTCATGCACACATACATACATTAAAATGCTTGAAAGTGTCTAAGACACAAAGAAAAAATAATTAATAAAACTAAAATGCAATAAAGTACAAATATAGGGAGATGATTCTATTTTTCTCTCTCCTAGATAGGTTTGTAGATGAAGAATAACTAAGAGACAGACAGTCATATATATATATATATATATATATATATATATATATATATATATATATATATATATATGTGTGTGTGTGTGTGTGTGTGTGTGTGTGTGTAAAAATATATAGAAAATAGGAAAGAACAAGTTAGGTAAATAATCCAAATTTCTTTAGTATTTTTGTTATTATTTTAAAAAAATAGTGCTCGATACAAAAGTAGAGCATAAATGTAATTATTTATTTAGAAATATGATTCCAACGCTACATAAGAGTTCTCATAAAGTTCTCTTATGTAGCGTTGGAATCATATTTTTAAATAAATAATTATATATATATATATATATATATATATATATATATATATATATAGTGGGTGGAAATTTATTCGTACACATAAATTTTTTGTATTTCCAACTCATGAATAAACATACTTTTCGTTTAATTAACTGTGCACAGATGTGTAATAACTAAATATGCATAGAAAACAGAAAAAAAATTGATTTCACATCTTAAGGCGATCTTCAGACCAAGTGTCACTACTAACAAGGATTAGCCTTT
>OZ010576.1:54948764-55043764 GCA_963932145.1 Acanthosepion lycidas
TTTCTTTTATGAGCTTTTTTGTCAGTTGTTCTTTTCTTTCTTTTACATCCACTTCCCTTCGGTAATTTTTCTCCCATTTGCTATCTCTGTGTTTCTTATACTCCCGTCTGTTTATATTTACTTCATTGTTTCGTTTCTTGGGCCCATGGTTACGTTTTTTTTGTTTGTTTGTTTATTTCTTTCTTGTTATTTATCCATTTTGTGCATCAGGCCAGATTCTTTCTTTCTTTCTTTCTTTCTTTCTTTCTTTCTTTCTTTTAATATTTCATTCTCTCTTTTCGTGTCTCTGCCTTCTTTCTTAATTAATCCTGTCATTTTGATCCTTTCCCGCCGGAGCAACATCTTTTCATGTCCTTCACACAATCCACTTGCAAAGACACGCGCTCCCTAACACAAAACGACAGCGCGAAGAGTTCAATTTGATCTTTGTTGACTGGACGCTGCTTTAAGTCACTCGCTAATAAACGCCCTTAATGGCGTTGAGAACTGGCTAAGATACCTCGGACCGAGTCAAAACACGAAGCCTATTGGTCAGCGAAGCTTGACCGTCATGACATGTGATTATATTTTGGAGCTGGTACATTGGCGTATTCAGGGAAAAAGAATTCGACCGGCCGCTAGACATCGGTTTCAAAACAGACAAAGATGATACTTTTCTTATCGGGAAGGAAATATGAGGATCCATACTGGAAAGGAGGAGGACGTGTTCCGGCGAGCTGAGCTTTTCAATCACTGACCACAGGCGGTTGCGGGCAGCGTAAAAAAAAAAAAAAAAAGAAGTGTTTGGGGAATTTTTATGTATTTTAAGGAATTTCTTCATGTGTCGCTTTTGGCCGTTTCTCATATATGCTTAATTTCTTATTGCTTCATCATGAATATGGTAGATTTTACAAGTATATAAGAATAACGAATATTAATGTATTAGATGAAAAGTACTTTGAGAATAGCCTTATAAGCCACCTCTTCTATGCGCTATGTCTCCTCAGAAAGCTGGCGATCATAGCACTCCACAACTTCATATCTCGTGTATCTAATAATGTTTGTTATTTTATCCCCCCCCCAACATCCCTTCATGCCACCCATTCACATAGGATCGTCAGGTAGGTAGACTACAATCTCGCATTGTCCCCTTTTTCTTTCAATACCTCTATGAGTGTGAAATTTTCCAAGTCTTTTTCCACATTATGTGTCACCGAAATCTCATCTGTTTCTTTTAGATTCTATGTATAAGTATCCTTTTTGCTTCCATTTTTCTTAAGATTTCTTAAGTTACTTATGTGTACCATCCACTTTATTCCCAGCCTTCTCCTGTATATCCTGTTTCCCCCCTGTTTTATTTTCATCTGTGAGGAAATTGTCCAGCATTCGCTTCTATATAGGAGAGTTCATATTATACAGGGTGACCCCCAAAAATGGGAATTTTTGAAGTGCGTATTGCCAGACATGAGCAAGTGGCAACACTACGAGACAGTGACCTTGAGCAAGTAAACATTTCGCCATTTAGAATTCAAGATGAAATTTACGGTATCCAAGCTGAGATGTTGCAGCAGTCAATGAGGAACCTCAACAGCAGATTTCAAGAATGCATTCGTACAGGACGTAATTTTAAAAAAAAATGAAAATTCCATCATTGTTTCTTAAATGGCATGTTTTAAGGTTTCAATTACTATAAATAAAATATTTTTCTTCCATCACTCTTTGATTTATTGGATTGTTAAAAAGTTCCCGTTTTTTGCGGGTCACCCTGTATAACAATTGAGTACTTTGTTTCCGACACATTTTCTTCTGCTTATTAATACTTTGTTTAGTTTTTAAAAGGCATCTTTCGCTACGCTAATTCAGCTTCGGATTTCTGTGTCACATTTTCCATCGTCTGATATAAAGCTTTGCAAATAGTTAAATTTCTGTACTTGTTTTATTTGAACGTGTCCCATTTGTAGCTCGCATCTTGAGTTGTTCCTCTTGCTAAAGACCAACCAATTCTGACAATTGAAGCTTACTCCTTTCTTCTCACTTTCCTTTACCATCTTATCTAGAGGTATCAGCAGTTTTCTTTCTGTGTCGGTCAATGAGTTGACCTTATCTGCGTATCTGAAGTTAAGCAACGTTGAAACTAATCAGTTCTTAGATGGATGACCGTTGGAGAATACCATGTGATTTAAGCTTGGATGTGCGAGTGGTGTTATGGATAAAGGCTCGGAGTGATAAATCGGAGAGCCGGGTTCGTATTCTAGTCGGCTTCGTTATAGTTACTTACATTCAAATATCATTAGGAAAGGTATGAATCCACTTCTTCTTCTCCCATTTATGGGTTAAATAACAGAAAGGCATTAATACCTTCAAAAAATTTTTACGGTCCCAAAATATGTTTCGGCTTTAAATAATCCCCAACAGGTTGATAAAGTGTAAAAAACTAATCAATCGATTGATAACGATATTTGAGTATGAGGCAATTTCTTTATCACTAATTTAAAACTGGTTTTCGCCTTATTGGTATGTTTGATCACAAAATTTGGCGCTTTATGCCTTTATTGCTATTGTTTTATTACGAGGCATATTGCATTTTATTGTTTTAGCTTTTTATCACTACTAAGTAACGTTTTCAAAATTATTATATTTTCAGTTATATTGGATTTTATTATTGAAATATTTTATAACAATTCTCTGGCTCCATTAACTCTTATTTATTATTTTCTTATCCGTTATATTGCATTTCGTTACATGTTGTATTACTTCTAAGTTATTGTTTCTTTTCATAATAGTTTTGATCAATAAAGTCGTTTTTATTATTTTATTACCTGTTATATTCCAACTTTTTATTGTTGCTTTTTATTGTTGCTTTTTATTGTAATGCCGTGACACTGTACAGTCTATATATTATTTCTATTACTAGTTTTATTGCATTTTTATTTTACTGCTAGATCTTTATGGAAAAATCGTAGACTCGATAAGACTAAAGCATTATTTTATCACGAGTTCTATTGTACCTTATTTTTGCATTTTCTCGAAGTACCGCTTCTCAATATACTCTTCAACGTTGGTTTATTACTAGTTCTATTGCATCTTATTATCGTTACATTTTAGATAATATTCTGGCTCAATCCATTTATGTTATGTTACAAGTATTAGGTTGGTGCAAAAATAATGTCGTTTTTTGACATTCAACTTCAAAAGAAAAACGACATTATTTTTGCACCAACCTAATATTTGGTGTTTTAATTTGTCTTTTTTACATCCGGCGTTATGTGTCAATCTGTGGCCGGCTACTACACATTTCTGAGCACACCCGTTTACCAAAGCTGCTAGAAAATCCCTATTACAGTCGCCCGTTTAATTTACAGAGTCCACTTGTCGCTTATATTGTAACTAAGCTAAATCGAGTTTCTGGAAAAGCTCGCATCATCGGACGTGATCAATTCTGTTTAAACAAGACCAAGAAGCTAAAAACCATGGTAACGATTAGCACAAACCATCAAAGGTTTCGTCAAGCCAATTTCACTCACAAGACTTGGGTTAATCAAGGCTAACTTTGTAAAGGTGCAGCTCTGAGATCGCCTCCTTAGGACGATATTACTAAGAAGTCAGTATGGTTAGATTCGAACCCGGGTCTCATGCAAAGAAAGCAAACATTCTACGTCAATACAGTCTTTCTTATTGTTATTATTTTATGACTCGTTTACCACTATTATTTTATAGCACTTTTGATTACCATATTTTTTTGGTCGATAGTATTAGGTTGGTGCAAAAATAGTGTCGTTTTCTCACATATGTTACTTTTATATATGATTTCTGAATTAATTCATTGATATATATAGCCATGTTATATATCATTTTGAAGAGCGTCTTTCGCTCTATCGAATCGTGTTATTCGTTACCGTTCTCAATCTCTTCATTCATTTTTTTTTGCAGTCTTTTCGACAGCACGGACAAAATTCAAATCCGCACAATTTTCTTGTTCCAGTTCAAACTAGGCCGAAAAGCTGCCGAGACAGCTCATGATAACAATGATGTGTTTGGCCCAGTAACCACTAACGAACGTGTGGCACAACGGTGGTTCAAGAAATTTCGCAATGGTGACGAGAGCCTCGAAGATGAAGACGGTCGCGGCCGGCCGACTGCGGTTGATAACGAACATTTGAAAGCCTTAATTGAATCCGATCTTTGCAAAACCGCACGAGAAGTTGCTGTTGAACTCGAGGTCGACCACTCAACAGTCGTTTGCCATTTAAAGCAAATAGGGAAGTCAAAAAAGTTGGATAAATGGGTGCCGCATGAATTGAACGATAATCAAACAAATCGTCGTTTTGAGGTGTCTTCTACGCTCCTTCTGCGCATTTCTCGAGCGGATTGTGACGTGTGATGAGAAGTGGATCCTCTGCGACAACCGGCAACGTTCGGCACAGCGGTTGGATGCCGGAGAAGCTCCACAACACTTCCCGAAGCCGAAATTGCACCAGAAAAAAGGTTATGGTGACTGTTTGGTGGTCTGCGGCCGGTCTCATCCATCACAGCTTCTTGAATCCGGGCGAAACGATTACGGCGGAGAAGTACTGCTGACAAATTGACGAAATGCACCAGAAGCTCCAACGTATGTGCCCGAGATTGGTCAATATGAAGAGACCAATTCTCCTCCATGACAACGCTCGCCCGCATGTTGCTCAACTGACCCTGCAGAAAACTGAACGAATTGGGCTACGAGACTCTGCCTCATCCGGCATCTTCACCGGACCTCTCGCCCGCTGATTATCACTTTTTCAAGCATCTCGACAACTTCCTGTGCGAAAAATGCTTCAAAAGCCGAGATAATGCCGAATCGGCCTTCAATGACTTCATCGTTTTGAGAACTCCGGATTTCTATGCTAATGGGATAAATAAACTTGTTTCTCGTTGGCAAAAAATGTGTCGATTTTAATGGTTCTTATTTCGATTAATAAAGTTTATTATGAAAGGAGTTATGATCTTTTGAAGTTGAACGTCAAAAAACGACATTATTTTTGCACCAACCTAATACATCGGACTATCTTTGAAGTCGGGAAAATCACTTGAAATAAATAGCTTTTTCACTGATAGATCCCTTTTTTTCCAGAGTAGAAATGTTAAGTTACCTCATGCACGTGGTAGATACATGAACTTCCACAGTACTACAATTTCGAGACACTCAAAATGCGCAAATCAAACACTATACACAAATAGAGGTTAACGAGACTAGCTCGTCAATTGTCGTTACTCATCGCACGGAGACAAGCGTTTGTTAATCCCTCACGCTATAATTCGGCTCACATGTCGTTCACATCCACTGAAAAACTGATCATACCTTTTCCGTTTTGAAAGTTTTCAAGGGACCCTGGGAAAGGCTCTGTTTCTGTAAAATATTGAGAATAAGGAAATTCAATTTTCAATCTGGAATAATACAGAAAAATGCAATAAATCAAACAAAATTAACAATAAACAGTATTAATAATTAAAGTAACAGAAGAAAACGTATTTGTGGAATATAAGAACCCCCCGATTTACATTTACTATTATAGTGCCATGTAGTAGAAATATTGCATAATTACTAGTAACTTCCTGGATATGACAATAAACTACATCCGCGTCCTGGGTATGACGATAACCTACGTCCAACAGCAAAGAAGGCCTCAGATGGTGTTTTCAGAAAAATGATGTTGTCAGCTATACGTTTTTTGGGAAAAATAATGTTGCCAGCTGTACGTTTTTGAAACAATAATGTTGCCAGCTATACGTTTTTGAAACAATAATGTTGCCACCTATATGTTTTTGAAACAAATAATGTTGCGAGCTATACGTTTTTTTGGAAGCAATAATGTTGCCAGCTATACGTTTTTTTGGAAACAATGATGTTGCCGGCTGTGCGTTTTTTTTTTGAAAAAATAATGTTGCCAGCTATACCTTTTTGAAACAATAATGTTGCCAGATATACGTATTTTGGGAAAAAAATAATGTTGCCAGCTATTCGTTTTTTGGGAAAAAAAAATAATGTTGCCAGCTATACGTTTTTTTGGGAAAAAAATAATGTTGCCAGCTATACGTTTTTTGGAAAGAAATAATGTTTACAGCTATACGTTTTTTTCCCTAGTAAAAACCCATTTTTCATTTTTACTTCACTCTCACGTAGTACAAGTATTACATTGTACTGTAATACAGTTATTGGTAGCCGATGGTAAGCATTAAAATGTCAATCATTATCTTCTGTTTTCTTAATTACTGTTCTTTTATTTTTCTATCTTCTTAATAATGTTTACTTTTTCTCAAATTCTGTCACACTCATTAACCCCATTGCGTCATAGTGGCTCTAATGTTTTGCTTGGAGTCAAATGATTAAAAATAAAAAAGGTTTTAATATTAGTAATTTCATTCATTTCTTGCCCTGTGAATGACACAACAGTGGACTATTATAATTTTTTTTTAACTGTAAGACGAGAAGCAAAACTCTGAAATTTGTATTTGTATACATTTCCTAGTTGAATATTTGTAAGGATTAATTAATCAGATTTTTAATGATCGATATATTTGCCGTAAGTTCTCACGTTAAATTTAATATAAAACTGCTGGCATCTGCTTACTTTTAGATATGATTTTCGTATTTAGATGAGATCTTTTGACTTAACGAAAGTTTTGATATATTTAATAGAATCAGAGATTACATAACTAAGCATATATCATTCTCGACTTATAAAAAGAGACGGGTGACATGTTTCTGGATTCAGAAATCCCCAAAGTCATAGAGAAATTCCATAAATGATTTTAGCGCCAAAGCTCACACAATTCATTCCCTTTAACTTAGAAAGAGTTGAACATAAACATTTATTTTTATCTTAAAATTAATCTCGACAAAGAAAGACTTTCACAAGCCAAAATTTCAATGATGTATTTCTTATAAATTTCAGGGAGCAGTCCGAACAATCCAAGCAAAAAAATAACTGACATTCTCAGCTGTAATATTTTCTTGTCCGCCATCAGATTTACGACTGGATTTTTTAAAAGGCTATCGTTTCGAACGGGCGGGAGGAAAGGGCGACAGAAGAATGAAATACGATATGACACCGCCATGTTGGGAAATACATTTTTATGCCATAAAAAAAATGCTGCGAGATTGATTCTCCACGCTTCTGGGCATTGTTGACAACCACAAATAAATAAATATTTGGTATTTTACCGTGAGATTTTATTATGCAAGTCAGTGTTTACACTATGAAATTGGTTTAAACCTAGAGATGTTGGTAATATTCTCAGAATATATTTTGAAGCGAGTTCAATATTCAGTGAGCGCTTTACTCGGAACCTAGTCTCAGTTGGTGTCTGGTCACTGAGTCGTGATTAGGCAGTCTATCAAACTGTTAAAGGGTGCACCCCTTTTTCATACAAGTGGACTCGTCCAGTGTGTACTTGTACTGCTGCCGGTGAATACCCAGAGAGTGACAGTGATACAGTAAGTGATATAGTGAGAGTGTGAGGTAGTCACTTTGTAGGAGTCACAGTTGCGAGCACGTAGACTCAGAAGGAAGTCATACTTCGATACTGAATTTCCCAGACTGTATATATATTATTATTGCTACTAACCGCATTTGTGGATCTAAATACTAACCGTATTACCAATTGTATTATTACGTCAATACATTTATTTGCTGTATTTCATTCCTGCGTTTGTCCTTCATTTGAGACCGGATTTCATCCCAGAATCCACAACACAAACTCTCTCTGTTGAAGTGAGTTTTATCTTCACTAGATGCCTCATGTATATAGTCTTGTGACGTATAATTGAAACAGTAAATATTGCTTTCCTTGTTCCTTTTGTTTTTCGTATTTTTCTTCATTCTGTAGTGTTCTTTGTGCAGTGTTCTTTGTCGGAGCATTTTTTTTTTGTCTAACACAAGATGCGACAAAACGAAAACATTAACCTTATAACTCGAGGCATGTACTTGAATCGCCCCGTCAGATCGACGTTCACGCTTAGCACCAAATCTGTTCGGAAATGTCCAAACTATCAGCTGCATACAACCGCTTTCTCAGATCAATGATCAAGTGAGTGAAGCCTGTAGGACTTAAAGAGGACCATCCTCCATTGAACTTTGTAAACTGGCGCTACGGAATCACAAAAAAAGAACTGTACCAAATAACAGAAACAGCATCACGTGAGAATTGAAATTAACAGCAGCAAAAAGTAAAATGTATAGTACAAGTAACTCGAAGTGAATATAATGACCTTCCCATAATGCTGACATTCCATACTAAGAAAAACCCCATCAGTACTGGAAAAAGCAACAAGAATTAGTGGGCTTAAGAAACCTATTTTCTTGAGTAACTGTTTTAAAGGAATGTTTTTATAGATTTCGACTAATGATAGCACTGGCCGCTCGGTCAATGAATGGTATTAGGTTGGTGCAAAAATAATGACGTCATAATGTCGTTTTTTTGACGTATTTTTTAACGTCAAAAAACGACATTATTACGTCATTATTTTTGCACCAACCTAATAAATGTTAAACGAAAAGGTTAATATTACCATTATCATTCTAGTTGCACCAGTAGTATCCGCTGGTTTTCACTGGAGATCAAGTGACAGCAAGTTTCATCAGCACCCCTGAACTTCCCTCAGTATTGTACTTGATTTTACTAATACGATTTTCTGGATAGTTTGGATTCTTCCACATATTTCAAATTTTCAATCTCTTCACGTGTATACCCGATGTTACTCTAGGATCGGATGTTTTATAGCTTATTTATAAGTTAGGCTAGAGAGTTTATATCCCAAGGTTAGAATATATTCCCCAAGGTCAAAATATGCACACTAGGCCAGAATATACACCATTCCTTTTCCCCCATATAGTAAAATGTATATTATTTTATTCACAGATGTAACTCCTGGATACTATGGATCCTGCAATGCCAAAATTCCGCAGAAATTTCTTGTAATGCATTCTACACCATCCCGATTCCTCTGTGTTCACTTTAGTAGGCCTAACTTATTAATTTGGTCAAATAATTGGAAGGTGCTCAGTTTTTGTGATTCATTACTGTTGTCTTGTGCGTGAAGCCTAGAGGGCCCTAATTTTATTTATCAGGAACAAATTTGTATACTCGCGACGACTTTAATTGTCACCATCAGCTGTATTAATCGAACAAAGAAAATCATTAAGTAGATTATTCAATACCCGACCCTGTTCCTCTTGACGTTTTACCTAAGATTAGTCATATTCTTAAATAGTCTTATCAGATCGAGACCTTCATATAGATGCCATGCATAACGACAAACATGTTCAGAAATATCTAAAGTTTTACAGATCAGTTGTTAAAAACTGATTCGAGTGAGTCAAGCCTGTAAGTCTAAGCGAGGACTATCATTTTACACACCTCGTTAACTGGTGTTACAGAATAACAAAAAACATTGTACCAGACAAAAGAAACTACATTCGTTGAGGAATTTCAGCAGTGGCAAGAACTAAAATGAATAGCAAATGTAACGCGAAGAGAGAAGCATGACATAACCAAGATGCTGGCGTTCCCCATTATTCCCAACAAAATATTACGAAAGAAGCGCTAATCAATACCCTAAAGAGCAATGACAGTGAACTTAAGAAATCTATTTATAATAGAAATAGTTTATAAATTTCAAACAAATGCATCACTGTCTTGGTCAATGAATGCCGAATGTTTCCTTATAAGGAGACAGCAGATATTTTTTTAATCCATCCAATCCAATCTAGGCGATAATAAAGACACAAGAGACTACTATGTTGAAGGTTTGGTTTAGTTTGGTTTGTTTTACGGGATATCATCCTCAATGGGTTATTTAATGCCGACAATTTTTATTGCTGATAATATTTTCTTTTTTCCAAACAATGTACTGCTGGTAATATTTTTTTTCAAAAATGTATTGCTGATACTATTTTTCTTTTTCAAAAAAGATCTATCTATATATAAAGTTGTAGCCTCTGTTTGGCATTATGCATTCCTGGTAATAATTTTTTTCTTCAAAAACGTGTTGCTGGTATTTTTCCAAAAATGTATTTTGCTAATAATTTTTTTTTCCAAAAACGTATTGCTCATATTAAAAGCTATTTTTACACTTTAATAGTATTTTGACCTCAGTTTGGGTGTTAACTATTTACCCATAGCTGGGACCCTAACAGGTGCTACCACCCCAGGTCAGGGTGGACCTGGGAACACCAGCAATTAAGAGTTGGTTCCATGCTCCTCAAAATCTCTTGATCAGGGGCCTTGCTCTTCGGTATAGTTTATTGTCATACCCAGGACACCTCATTTGGGATCTTACCCCTATGCAGAGGTGGAGTCGGTGTATTCTGAAGCCCCAGCCGACAGGGCTATATCAGGGTGAAAGAGAATGGGAAGATTTTAGAAGCAACCAGAAATTAAATCCTAAACAGGAAACAAGGGATAAACGTCTACTCATGTTCAAAATTCCAGGGAGGTGTGTGAACCGGACGACAGGCGAATCTATCCACTACTATTGAGGAAAAATAAAAAAATAAAATAAATAGTAAATAAAATTTCATGGCTTAGGCGAAGAGGTTAGAAGTATAGAGTTGAAGTAGACTTTAGAAGGAAGAAGAAACCCAATCCTAAACAGGAAACAAGAAATAAACATCTACTCCTGTTCAAAACGACGGCGAGTGGTCTGAGCGGGAAGAGATGCTAACCTATCTATTCCTATTGACTTTACCATTATTATTTGTATTCTCTAGACCGTCTTTCTTCATTAAGTGACCAGAAATTTCATTTATTCACTTCTGATTGTAAGTATTACTTTTAGTTCCTATTTTTCTTTGAAATTCGTTGTTGCTCACATATTCTATACATAGTATTCTCTGTATTTATTGGTAGAAACACATTCCTGTCACTTCGAATCCCTTCTTTATCTGTGAGGAAAATCTACGCCATTTATTTCTACATAGGATATTAGATATTACATAGCAGTTAAGCACTGTTTTTAATGGTTTCTATCCCAAATTACTTATCTTTTGTTAATCTTTGCTACTCCTTTGTTCTTGTGCCATCCATTTACACAAACTGATTAAGTAGATTATTTTCTCTTTCCCCTTACTTCCCTTGTCTTGTGAATGTTAAGTTCTCTAGATCCTCTTTCCTAGTTATATCCCAGAAATTTATCTCCTGATTGTAAGTATCAATTGTAGTTCCAGTTTTCCTTAAAACTTCACATATTCTATAAATGGCATTCTCTGCATTTATTCGAAGAACCATATCCATGTCACTTCGAATCTCTCCTTCATCTGTGAGGAAATTGTCCACAATTCACTGACTTATTGGAGATTAGCTATTACATCGCAGTTCAGCATTCTTTTCTTTGTTTCTTAGTACTTTGCTTAGCATTTTGAAGGCTTATTTTGCTATTCCAATGGCCCTTCGGATTTCTCTGTTAGATTTTACAGATATTTAAACTCCTGTACTTGTCTGATTCCGGGATCTGCAATGCGTAAGTCGCATCTTGGACTTTTTCCCTTCGTGACAACCATATTTGAAGACACATGTCATCATCCTTAAAACGCACAAGCCAAATTTTGGGATTATGGTCAGATACTGTTTTATTCTTTTCCACTTCGCGAGTTGTGGGAGCAGCTTTAAAGCCCAGTTTGAAATCATACTTCAAAATTGCTATAATTTCAATCCTCGAACATTATAACATCTGAAAGAAAAGGTCAAACTAGATAGTGTTACCACTACTACTACTACTACTACAACTACTACTACTAATAATAAGGAAAATATTATGAAACTGTCAGCCATATTATCTCTGACAAAAAATAAATATGCCCAGAGACATAACAAGGTAGCGACATATGTGCAATGGAAGATATGCAAGAAGCACAAAATCGAAACCACTGAGAGATGTTATGACAGTCAATCAGACACAAAATAACCATGTAACTATCCTCTGGGACATGCCAATTCAAACTGACAGGGAAATAAAAGCCAACGGACCTGATATTATCATAAAATAAATTCAGGAAGTCTATGCTTATTATTAGGTTGGTGCAAAAATAATGACGTTTTTTGACGTTAAAAATACGTCAAAAAAACGACATTATTACGTCATTATTTTTGCACCAACCTAATAACACAGCAGTATCATCTGAGAGAAACACCTACATAAAAATTATCGACTTGGAGATTGAGATTAACAGGATGTGGGGAATGAAGGTTGAAACTGTAGCAATAGTAATTCGATTTTTGTTGCCTCGTGAAAAAAAGGAAAGGACATTTTTACTTACAGTGTCCCGGGTGACATCAACATACAAGTTGCCCCCCAAAATCGTCATACTGGGAACATCCCATATACTAAGAAAAGTGCCATCAATGAAATGACAATTCTCCTATAGGACCTGCGGACCATAGTTTGGACCCGGCTCTACAGGATACAAAGCAGGAAACATAACACACAAGTAACAACAACAACAACAAAAACAACAACAACAATAATAATAATAATAATATAATATGGCCATTCTTTACAGACCTTTACTCGGAAGCTTATTTTATGTAGAAATCTTTTACTCCATTTTATTGTATTTAGTTACCATATTATTCAGAGTTAGCGACCTTAGACAGTCGCCGTTGCGCAGTCTCCTTTTCACAGCTGCACGTGTTATTAAAGAGTAATCTGAAAAATAAAGAAAAATGGACATTTTTTAAATAAATAAATCCCTTGAAAAAAAAAAAAAGACTTCCGAGGTTCATTTGTTCTAAAATTAAGAATTGTCCGGATATATTTATTAAAAAAAATTTGATAAATATTTTAAAACTCGTTTAAAATGTGAATATTTTGTTAATCATCTATCTATATATAAAGTTGTAGCCTCTGTTTGTCAGTTTGTTGTCGAACTCCTCCTAGGGTTTTAGAGATAGATCCCCATAACCATATATATTCTGAAACTACAGTACCCAGGGTACTTGGATAAGTATATTTCATTTTGATCAAATGGGATCCCAGGGTAGGGCACCCCCTGATTTTTTCTCTTTGATATAAATTAAATTTAAATTTGAACAAGGGAATGACTGCTAGGGTACTTGAACAAAGGGGTCCTCGGTGGGCACAAATCCTCACTGAATTTTTTCCCTTTGATTTAAATTAAATTTAAATTTAAACAAGGGAATAACTCCTATCCAAAATATAGAAGGAAAAAATCCAGAAGATTGAGGTCACATCGGCAAGTTCATTGAGTAATATTGAAATGCATCATTTTTCTCCATAAAATAAAACAATGATTTAATATAAGTCATCATTTTCTTATTAAAAATAAAGTGTGACACGCAGCAAGGCCCGTGTAATTCAGCTAGTATTAGATAAAAAAGAGAGCACTTCAACGTGATGTAATATTTATCAAGCTTGTCTCGCTATATGACTGAAGAGTGAGTTCGATCCTTACTGGGCGCTCTCTACTTTCGACTTCGTACCTAATGTAAGCTACGATTCGAAAATCGCCATATTAGATAAAATGTGACTTCAAACAATATTATATTAAAACGGATGCATTTCTTTTTAAATTATATGTAAAAATGTTGATGTCTCTTATTTAATAATTCGTATCGAAAACAAAACGTCTTGTCACAGGCTGCGATGATTGACGAAAAAAAGAATAATGAACGAACTCTTGGATAAACCAGTCTCCCATAATTACCTCAGTCTAATTGGTAAGTTAGTTGACTATTTGCCACCAGCGTTAGTGGATTTGAAATTGTAGAATCGGGAATTCAGATTTTAAAGTCTCTTGGAAGATTGTCGCAACGTTTTGTTTTGAATAATTTGATTAATTCCTCATTAGTAACGTGGCTAACTGATTATAGTTTAATATGTTCTTGGACCAACCAAAATGATACACACACATGCGTGCGTGCGAGCACACACACACACACATATATATATATATATATGTGTGTGTGTATATGTATATGTATATGCACCGTGTGTAACAGCAAACTTGTCCAAATCGTGTAATAGCATGGGATAATTGTCCATCCAACAAAATGTTTGATGTCTAAAAAATTCACTAGAGTAATTGAGTTTCTTTTTTCCGGGTTTCAGATAAGATATTTAGCCATCTTGACACCATTTGTCGTAAGAATCACTGAAAAATCCTTTGAAATAATGACGTAATAATATCGTCTTTTGACGTATTTTTTAATCCTTTGAAATAATGACGTAATAATGTCGATTTTTGACGTTAAAAAATACGTCAAAAAACGACATTATTACGTCATTACTTTATTTTACGAAAATATTAGGTTGGTGCAAAAGTAATGACGTAATAATGTCGTTTTTTGACGTTAAAAAATACGTCAAAAAACGACATTATTACGTCATTATTTTTGCACCAACCTAATATTATTGCTCTTGAGTTTGGGACCGCTCATAATATATTCCTCGGATTAGGTGAAACGTCAAGAAAGTTATGGGATACACGAAGTGATACAATCCAAAGTCTAATATACCAAATATAAAAATGAATAAAAATTTTGTTTCTTAGACATGGAATTTGCTGGCAATCTTACGTTCTGCCTTCTCCCAATAGATATTTAGACATTTTTTCTCGATTTCATTCTGTAACTTCTGTAGGATTTCTTGTCGGTTCCTTTCTGTGTCATCTGAATACCTTATGTTGTTATGATTGTGACCACCAATAAATAAATCCTGATGGGAATTCTGATCCTCTCAGAATCGTCTCGCTGTATAAATTGAATAAGTCCGGTGAGAAGACACATCCTTGTCTTACTTCCCTTTTAATTTTGTATATTTACGAAATTCATTTTCTATCTGTATGCAGACGATTTACTGCCGGTATATGTTCTGGATTATTCTAATATCCTACCCAAATATGTCAAGATTAACAACCAGTTCCAACAGTACTTTGTAATATAATTTATCAAACGCTTTTCCATAATATATAAATCATATTCGTATTGCTCTTTCTGATATCATTCTGAGCAATATTTGTTCCAGTGTCTTTGATGGCAATTCTAGTCTGATTTGCGCTCTGTTCAACAGAATTTGAATGATAACTTTTTTATATGACTCATTAGGTTGAACTTATATATGTATATATATATATATATATATATATATATATATATATGTGTGTGTGTGTATATATATAGGGGTGTGTGTATGTGGTGTGTGTATATATGTGTGTGTATATATATATATATGCATATATATATATATATATATATATATATATATATAGATAGATAGATAGATAGATAGATAGATAGATATTTTTCATTGCATAAAAAAGATAAATGACTGTTGTTTCTGTCTCTACTGAGCGATAAGTAGAAAGAAAGAAAGAAAGAAAGAAAGAAAGAAAGAAAGAAAGAAAGAAAGAAAAGTAATGATGAAAGGTACTGGAAACTAATACTGGAACAGAAAGAAAAAAGTAACCGTAAGAAGAGAGAGAGAAAAAAAGAAAGAAAAAGAGAAGGACAGAAAAAAAGAAAGAAAGAGAATGGAATAATCACAAGAAAAAAAGAAAGAAAAGAAAATGGTAAGAAACTGCAAGTAAAAGAGAAAAAAAGGAAGAAATATAAAAGGAAGAAAGAAAGAATATATTTCTATGAGAAAGAAGGAATGAATGAAAAATGAAAGAAAGAATGGAAGTGGATGCAAGAAAGAAAAAGAAGCAGAAAATTGGAAGCAGATAGAAGAAAAAAGATGAAGAATTAATAATCCCAAGAGAAGCAACGATAAGATGAAAATAAAGGAAAGAAAGAAAGAAAGAAAGAAAGAAAGAAAGAAAGAAAGAAAAAGTGTTCAGCATCTGTTAGAACGATAAATAAAGAAAAATTGGATGTAAAAATGAGAACAAAATAAAAAGAAAGCTGAAAAATGAATAATCACAAGAAAGGCAACGATAGGATAAAATGAAAGAAAGAAAGAAAGAAAGAAAAGAAAGAAAAGAAAGAAAGAAAGAAAGAAAGAAAGGAGGGTAGTAACTGTTATAAAAAGAAAAAAAATTGGATGTAAAAATGAGAAAAGAGATGAAAAATTATTAATCGCAAGAGAGGCAATGACGGAATAAAAATGAACGAAAGAGAAAAAAAGAAAAAGAAAGAAAGAAAGAAAGAAGCGTAGTGACTGCTCGAAGGTAAAAGAAAAAAAGTGGATGTAAGAATGAGAACAAACTGAAAAGAAAGAAAGAAACAAAGAAACAAAGAAAAAATGACTGAACGTTGGGGATTAAACAAGAATAAAATCTAAAAAACAACAAAAACGCAAGAAATATAAAAAGAAAGAAACAGATGAAGAAAAGTGAAAGACAAGGACTAAGTGGTTTTTAAAAACTCTCATCTTCAACACACAAATGTTTAAAGGCGAAGATTTTAAGGGCAGAAAAATTGTGTTAATAACGGCAAATACATTGTGTCATAGTTTTCAAAATGACATTAACTCACTGTACGAAAATGACACATAGTTAATGAATCTAAACCTGGTAACCGTTCGAGAAAAGAAACCGGTGATATCTGTTCCTGGGACCCAACCGAAAAAACAACGCTGCTCAGACAAGCAGAGCGAACTTAGAAACTTTACCGTATAACACTAGTCCAGATAAACGGTTGATACCTCAGAAACGGGATCATCCCCATTCCAACATCTCTTCGGAAGATGAACGGCCCAAGAATGCGGAAGAACTTCCGACTGGAACCTCTAATTTCAAATCCAAATAGGTCAAATACCCCAACGTCATCAGAATTTGAAGAAAATCTATCAGAAAGATGGTTAGTCGTTCGGAAGACTCTATACCCTCTGACTAAATAAAACGGTGAATGAGAATGTGGTAATAAAGACAGTTTTAATTATCTCCTCTTATATAACTATTCACAAGTACATAGGTAGTTCTCAAAACCTATAGAAGGCGTCAGCGTGGCGCCATATTTTCCTTATTAATTTCATCGCAAATAAGGCAATAAAAACCACTACGATAAAAAAAAGTTACTGAGAAGGAAAGAAACACAAAAGACAATACAATAATAGGTTCAAAGAGGCAGAAGATACCGATTGACATTTCATTTAAAATTTTCAAGACCGTAGTTGATAGGAAAGCAGGAGTTCCACAGGCTAGAAGTGCAAGAGAAGAAAGCATTAGCATAGAACTTACGGTGACAACTACCAGTTTAAAAAACTGAACGTAAAGAAAGAAACCGCCTACATCGTGAAGAGAAATGATATTAAAAAAGATTTATCAATAAGATCTTTTGTCTTCTATATTGGGAAATGATTAATTATTCCAAACTGTTGTCCTCTTTGTTTATTTTAAAATATTTCTCGTCTATAAATTCTTAATTTTCCGACTATTATCGCTGTATCCTTCTGACATCGTCGTTTCATGTTGAATTAAATATAGTCTAATGTTAATTATGCTTTATGAATATGTCCTGAAGATGGTCTACTAGACCGAAACGTCCGACGTTGACATTATATTAACATTAAAACAGCATAATTGCATATTAGGATTTTTGTTTGTATTTTCCGTATATTTTTCTTCATATATTTATATATTAGGTTGGTGCAAAAATAATGACGTAATAATGTCGTTTTTTGACGTAACGTCAAAAAACGACATTATTACGCCATTATTTTTGCACCAACCTAATATATATATATATATATATATATATATATATATATATATATATATATATAGGGTGTATCAAAAATGCTTTTACAAACTTTTGGGGCAGCTTCCTGACACCAAGATAACGTAAAATGTCCATATATACACATGTGTCCAAAAGGCCGTGTAGGATGTTTTTTTCCTGGTCAGGCGATTCATAGTTTGTGGTGCCACAGATCCTGTCTCGGCAAGGCGACGATAAACATCACCAAAGATTGGCTGACTCGGCTGCCTTCGATCTGGAAACGCAATCTGATACAGCCGTGCAGCATCGCGTCTATTATCGTTCGTGTATAAATAATATCTTCCTGCTCACGATATGAATATTCTGCCATTGTTAAACGGAACATTTCTCCGTTAACTCACTACTACACACGTTAAACGTTGAAGGCAAACTAGCCTCAAATATACACGAATGACAAATAACACCAAGTTAAAATGGCAACACAGTCCCATATACTGTAAACTTACTTTAAACTTAATAACCCAAAAAAGAAGAATGTGCGGACATATGACCTTGTTTTGGTGTGAGGAGCCTACTCTCAAAGTTTGTAAAAAATTCTTGATACATCCTGAATATACAGTGAGCGATAGTTAAATAGCCGCATTTTATATTTTTAATTTCGCGCATGCGCGTTGTTTGTTTTTGATTTTGTCGACTGCACTGTATAGTAGGGTCAGTTGGGAACCGCCTGTGAGAAAAAAGCGTACTATGGCGCAATTCACTCCGCCAGAAACGGCATGCTGTACTGTTTGGCATTCGCGCCGAAGCTTCAATACGAACATTTCAGAGTGCATGTGTCAATCTGAGGACAGGGCGTTGTTTTTGGAAAGAGTTGGATGATATATCTATTTAACATCATGGTGTTCGGAGTGATCAGTAGTGATGGCAATATTATGCCTTCATTCATCTTCTCACGAGGCATCAGACTCAACATGGAGGCCTACATCAAGTGCCTTGAGCGGGTAGTGCTGCCCTAAGTCAAAACTGGCTGCTGGAAGCCCCTATATCGAGTTACAAGAATCTGCATCATGTTACACAAGCAGGAGAACTCAATAATGGTTGTCAGACAATTTCTATGACCACATCACCCCTTACATCTGGCCATCTAACTCCCCAAACTGCAACCCCCTTTGATTATTGTGTTGAGCGAGAGACCAACAAAACTCCTTGTAACACCAAAAATGAACTGAAGGCAAGGATTATGGCAGCATTCATCAACTTAAACAAGAAGTCCGTCCAGAAGAGTTGCAGGAGATTCCAAAGTTGTCTGGAGGCCATGGTTGAAGCCAGTGGCGATTTGATTGAATATATTTACTCTTTAGTGTTTCAAGATATTTTTGTGTAATTTTGGTAAATATGTCCATTAAACTGAGATGTCAGTGTTATTTTCATTTGTGTGTAATTTAGATGACAATTTATCCAACGCACACTATTATATATTTGTGCATCTGACCAGAAATCCTTATTTAATTAGTGTTTTGCTGAAAAAGACTGGCAAAATATTTTTGCTTAACATTTTATTATGTTTTTCTTGTATGTTAGGAAAATTAATGAAAAAATAGAGAATGAAAATTATGTGTATATATATATATATATATATATATATATATATATATATATATATATGTGTGTGTGTGTGTGCGTGAGTGTGTGTGTGTGTCATGTGAATGATTCGTAGACGTAGTTAAAATTTGCAATTTGTTCGTCTGCTGATTTTGTACGGAGATAACTTTTATCGATGCATGAAATCTTTCTTAAATAAGAACCAAGATGAAAGCGACGGATACTTCCAAAAGCGAGCAATGGAAAAAGAAAAGAAAAGAAAAAAATAAGATCTCGCTTAAATGTCATTTACAATTTGCTACTCTGTTCTCACGCCTGCTTTCACAAGTACAAAAGACATCCCACTAGGCACAAAAGACCAAAAACCACGTTCGTGGTTGGCTGCTCGCTCCATCAACACCTTGTACAACACTGGGCAAAACTGTACGACGTCTTCATTGCTGTTGCGACAAAAGAATGCCTATAGTCTAGCCTAAACCAAAATTGTAACCCCCCAAATGTTTGGGGTTGATCACAAAAAGGTTATGGGTCAAATCTCAATGCAAACTGAATAGAAAGTGAAACAATTCTTCGCTAGATACTTGGATGAAAAATGTGCAGCAATTGCTTGAAATAATCCATTCAAACTAATTTAGAATGAAAAAGGACACGGTTTATGCTATATATAAAATATATGCACCTGTTAGTTTGGATAGATTACTAAAGAACTGGTGCATAAATAATTTGTATAGCATTAGGCTGTAGATGTCGCGGTGTAATGGATAACGGCTTAGGAAGAAAAAACGAAGAGCCGAGTTCAAATTCAAACGGGGTGAGTTACACTCATTTACGTGCAACGTATGAATTCACTGCTTGTCTCCCCTCAGCTATCAGTTAATTAGTAAAACTTGTATCAGTAAATTAATATCATCTCAAAAATAAAAAAAAATCTTACGAATTAAAAACACTTTTCTCCATCCAGCTGTGAGATAAATAGCAGGGCAGACTGGGTCCTGTAGCCTTGATTGGTACCATGTCTAAAGCAGATAGCTAAATAGATAGATGTAGTGGGGAAATCTTCTGCTAGTCAGTTATAATCGCGTGTATCGCGTATGGCACTAAACTGAGTTATAGGCATTTGCAGTCTCGGTTTCAGTTTGCTAGTAGGGTGACTAACTAATCCCTATTATAGGCAACACTATGTTTCTTCAAACCTCCACAGAGCTAATCTATGGTTTGTAAGACATCAGTTTTTGGTACAGAACGTATAATCTGGAATGATCAGCAGCTAAACAAGGCTAGTATAATCAAATATTCGGTCACGATGACTTCTGACTTTGTGCTAGTACAGCCATCTACGGCATTCGAACAGTTTGATTTTTTTAACCGGTTTCACTCAAAAGGCTTCGGTCAGCACTTACATTTTCTTGTACTTGCCAATGGTACTATACGCTGAGATTGTTTTCACAGGCTGATATTGTTAAGAAGTCAATTCCTTGACAAAACGATTATGGTGCAATCCAAACATATTATCGGATCAGTAGCGTTCTATCCACGCGTCCATTACACACACACAGGCACACACACACACACAGACACACACACACGCATATATATATATATATATATATATATATATATATATATATATATATATATATATATGCACACACCAGATTATATATCTTACTGTTCTTTCTCTTTATTATATATATATATATATATATATATATATATTGTGTGTGTGTGTGTGTGTGTGTATAATAAAGAGAAAGAACAGTAAGATATATATATATCTTATATATTATATAATATTATTATATATCTTACTATTCTTTCTCTTTATATATATATATATATATATATATATATATATATATATATATATATATATGTATGTATGTATATAATAAAGAGAAAAACAGTAAGATATATAGTCCGGTGTTCTTATTAATATTTTTATTTTTACAAACCAGTGCTCAATGCAAATCTACAGAGCATAAATATTATAAATTTACTAATTTAAAAATATTGTTCTATCGCTGCACAGGAATTGCCATGTTTCAAAAACAGAAACTAAAAACTTCAAATGCAATTATAGAATTAAATTAAAATCCCTAGTTCTGTTTCATTTTCAAGTGAATTTTGGAATAACTTTATAGTTTTATAAGCACATACATTCATAATATTAGTTTCTGAGGATATACCGAGTGAAACAACAAAATTGTCCATATCGCGTAACAACATAATTATTCATCTCGCATAATGCTTAACATCAAAAAATCACTAGACTAAGTTTTTTTTTTCCAGATTTTCAGATAAGACGTTTGTCGTAAGAATCATTGAAAACGCCTCTGGTTTATTCAGCTAAAAAAGAGAGCAGGTTAAAATTGTTTTGTGTTAGACCTACTGTCTTCCCAGCCCAGCGAAGGTGAGAGGAAAAAGTTCATTCAGGTATTCAGTTATGCTAACAACATTCATAATCTGCCTTCCGTCTTAAAAGTTCATTCAAGAACCAGAAAGAGAACGGTGAAAAAGTTTTTTAAAAAAAGTGAGAAAGAGAGAGGAAAAATAGATCAGGCGGTCACAACAGGAAGAGGGGTTGTCATTTCAACTTAGAGCTAAAGAGATCAATTAGAAAAGATCCAACTCAATCCATAAGACGTTTGACACGTGAAAAAGCAGTTTCTGATATGACAGTTCAAACAGAAGTAAAAAAAGACTTGAAAATGAAATCTTGCGTGAAACTTCTGAGACAACTTGTTACGCCAGGACAGAAAGTTAGAAAGTTAGAGAGGGCGAAGATCATCGTGAATAAGTTGAAAAATGATCCTGGAATTATATATATATATATATATATATATATATATATATATATATATATATATATATATATATATAAAGTACGTGCGAGTCGCAACGCTAAAGTTCAAAATGTCAAGTGCGATATATTAGCATGTAAACTATTAGATCTCTATTAGAATACTAGGTTCCGTCTATGAGAGACTGTTTTCTGGGTGTTCGGCACTGTTAAGAAGTCTTTTGAGTGAAAGTTTACTGAGCTTGAATAAATACAAAAAAAAAAAAGAAGAAAAAAACCTCTATTAAGGAGAGAGAACAATAAAAGAAGAGGAATCAAGAAGACATAAGATGACGACTGACCCTGCATTTAAAAATGAAATCGTGCGTGAAACTTCTGAGACAACTTGTTAGTCCAGGACAAAAAGTTAAAAAGTTAGAGAGTGCGAAGATCATCGTGAATAAGTCGAAAAATGATCTTGGCATTATATATGTATTTATATAAAGAACGTGCGAGTCGCAACGCTAAAGTTCAAATTGAGAATTTTTATAGGAATTTTGTAATATGGTAAATCCACGAATTCTTTTTTTACAAGTGTTTTTCAGTTAACATGACATGAACTAAGTATATAGTTCAATTAATATAGTGATATGTCTTAGTAGTTTTTTTTAATATATTTATATATATATATATATATATATATATATATATATAATATGTAATATTTTATATATATTATTATTTATATATTATATGCGTGGTACTTATACACGCAATCTACATCAAACCAATTTTTTAAAAATATTAACCAGTTTGTCTGACGATCGCAAAAGGGTGAAACCCAGGGTCACAAACTCACATCAATTCAACCAATATATATATATATATATATATAGATGTTTTATTAGAGACGATTGTTGAGATACTCCGATTAAACTTCTATTCAATTTTTCTTGTGTTCGTATTAGTCTTATATATATATATATATATATATATATATATATATATATATATATATATACACATATATACGCAATCTACATAAACCAAAAATTAAAAAAAAATTAATCAGTTTGTCTGACGATCGCAAAAGCGTTAAACCCAGTGTTACAAACTCACATAAATCCAACCAAATATATATATATATATATATATATATATATATATATATATATATATATATATATATATATATGTTTCATTAGAGACGATTGCCGAGATACTCCGATTAAACTTTTATTCAATTTTTCTTGTGTTCGTATTAGTCTTATATATATATATATATATATATATATATATATATATATATATATTATCCCACATGTTAGCACGACTCTGAGTTTCATACACTACGCAATCTTCAGGTGCTGAGTATGGATTGACCGCTACTTAATTTGTAATTAAAATAAAATATGTATATATGGCTGCCGCAATGCTGGCGTTGTTATATATTAAACTAGGTTTATAGTTTTTTAATTTTAAAAATATTACATTTGGCAATTAAAATAAACTTGATTTGTATATTATGTAAAAAAAAAAATATTGAATTGTGAATATTCATTCTTTAATTAAAGGTAGTTTACTTGTTTTTATTAAAAAACGAACTGTAATTTATATTAAAAATAAACATTTATTGCATTAAAAATAAACCAGAATTTATATTAAAAATTAATCTGGATCAACGCATTTAAGCAGATATTTATTTTTATGCCTGCATGTAACAAGCAATTCAAATCTCTCTAGCTAGGGTTATTTAAGTGCTTTAAGATAACAATTTTTCAAAAAGACATAAATTGCATTTCATTTCCTTATCGTTATATGCTTTGGCTCTTGTTATAATATCCCAGTTGATAAAAAGTGCATTACCGTCATACTTTAATTGCCAGAAATATTTAGAGAGAGCAGTGCTGCTTCTGTATTTTATATTATCTACATTCATTCAATTATGGCAGAAAGAAAATTTCTAAGTATTTTCAGTGGAACCAAAATAAAATTTAAAATCGATACCGGAACGTATACTCAGTCGGTATACAATAATATCGGTCATACATTGACCGTTTAACGGACACAATATATTTTTTCGTCAGTTACATTCATTTTTAGAAAAATTTACGTTGTCTTTGTTGGAAATATATTTGTTTGCTATAATGTTGTTGTGATGGAAAATGGATTTGTTTATTTTATTAACGCAGCTATAGCTGATTTTAACATTATTTTTGTTAAAAATATTTTTGTTCGTGAACAGTCAAAGTGCTTATGAATAAAATTTAGGAATTACGGTTTAAAGGTGGACTAAACCACATGATGCTGCGTTTACGGTGTTTTTTGTCTTTTTTTCTCTAAATACTCTAATTTTACTTTATGATTGCTTACTTCTGAAGCCTTCATATATTTAATTTTAATCTTATATTTAATTTTAATCTTATCCTTATTGCTGCAGTTGGTAAATAATCTAACTTGGACTGAGTTATGTCAATTATCTAGGATTATATGGCGGTGGTTTGAATCCTTACTAATGTATCTATAGTTATATAAAAATTCAATATATGGTTTATAGTAACCATTATTCAGGTCTAAGGTAAGATTGAGAAAGTCGATCACTTTAGCGTTGGTGGTGGTGGTAGTTCGTGATCTTTAAAAAAATATCAGTTCCTTTCTCAATTGGTCTACATTTAATCGGCTGGTTTTACGGAGGCGAATTACACCGACATCATTATAGTTTCCGCTGTCCTTGATGCTGAAAATAAAACTCTAAGTCGCTACAATAATAGAATTTCAACAATTTCGCACGCCTCCGTTGAATCTTACGTTCCCATAGTAATATTACATTCTGGATTACTTCTTTTGGTCCACAGATAACCATTATGGAATAGTATAGGAATTTATGACTGCTTTATGATATTTACTTCGCGATCGTTAATAGAGCCGTAATTTTTGGCTAGTTTTATAGCCGATTCTTGATGATGGACGTGGAAAAGTCGCAAATATCGAATTGGATGAATGTACCTTCATTCTTCCTTTTTATGCTAGAAAACCACTGTTTCGAGTATTTGCATGCTCTTTAAAGGATTTTTTTGCTAATTTTACCGATATTATTTTTAGTAGGCATGAATAATCGGTATGAGGGTTGTTTAGGATATTTGTTGTATGGTCTTTAATTGTAATGAATGCTTGGTGTTTGTGGAAAAGATCTAACCTCAGCATTTTTCGATTGTGTCATGTGTCCTTGAGGACATCTGTGCATGAATTTCTGGGTATTATAAACCTAATATCTCAGTAATCATTTTTTACCAGTGCTTATAAAGCATTTTTTTGCTGTTATCATTGCATGTTTTGAAGAAGGCCGGAGCGTACAATGTCCTAAACGTTGTAATAAATATTGCGACAAACATGAGGACAATAGTCCGAATAATGTAAATGGTGTCTATTTTCTTGGTTTCACTTTATGTGTATATATATATATATATATATATATATATATATATATATATATATATATATATAACGAATTAATGTATTTATTTTTAATCCGACATTTTTATTACATCAAACCTTATTCCTAGGGGACAGCTGTTTTGAAATATACACCCCACATTAATCTCGAGACATAATAGACATTCTTTAAAATAAAGGCGGCGTGTATAATTTAAATACAATCATCCACTAGAAAATTTGTTGAAGTAATATATATATATATATATATATATATATATATATATATATATATATATATATATATATATAACACTGAATGACGACAGTCTGTTTCATGCTTGAAAGCATGAATCGGATTGCTACACATTGTGTTTATCTCAGTGTCCAGTTCTATGTTTACATATCTCTTATATTGAGCACTTTTGCCCATAAATAGAGCATACCTTAAAACTATAATTTTATCACAGACACACACACACACGCATATATATATATATATATATATATATATATATATATATATATATATATATATATATTAATAATAATACTAGTGTATGTCAAAATAAACAAAATACTATTAACTTATACTATTGTAACCAAATGCATAATTACAAAGATGTCGAAACAACACTCATAAAGATAATAGGTAGAAATGTTAAACCCATTAACAATAATAAAGTTAAGCTTATCATATATTATAAAAAAATTCAACAATTGACCTCATAGTTTCCAATCAACCACACAACTAAATCCAGTAAAAAAAAAAACCAACAAAAAAAACAATGTAGCGTCTCAATTTACACGCCCGTCCAGAGATTGTATCTCTAATATTAATAATAAACCCACCATATATATTGATTTTACTACAACCACGATCTCCCGTAGACTTACCTGTCAGCTTTCTGATCTCAGTTCTATTAAACAACATTTCTTAGAAAAACATAGCCATGTACATAATATTAGACAGATATTAGTTGATAACACAACAATACTCACACATACACACAGTAAAAAGAACCTTCAGATATTGGAGGTCATCTACATTAAAACAAAGCACCCCACACTCAACAAAATTACATTTCAAACTAGCCATTACATTGCATCTAGACCTATGATTCTGTTGTTAATATTTCATTCTCTCACGTGGTACAGCATCATAGAACCGCATCCTGAATTTCCGACCTGCGTCTGCTATTCAGCGACTATTATCGTCGCATTGCAATCTGCTATGTCAGCATAGAAGAATATTATCTTTGATGGTGAATATCTTTGTTTAAGTGACCGCATAATCACTCTGAAGATGGCTCACGTGAGCCGAAACCTTAGATCAAGGAACAGTTTAATAAAAATATCAAATGTTGGACAATTTTTTAGTCATTTTCACTCGAAATTGAAGCAAATATATGGAGTTTAGAACGACTTATGATCAAGCATAATATATATTCTTTCTCTGTTATATTTAACAATGTATGTTTAAATATGTATATATGTATATATAAAGTATATATGCGGTATCCCACATTAAAATCTTGATTAACACTGGCACAAAGTCAAACAACAAGTCTTGATGGAATTTATTAAAATTAAATAAAAAAAATATATATGCATCTGTGTGTATGTATATATTTATACACCTATATGTATATATATTTAGCATTGTTATATATGTTTGCGTCTGATTATGTGCACGTGTATTCGTCATTGCGTGTGGGTGGTTGCATTTTTTCACGCATTATCTATGTTCTGTATGAATGCATTCTTTCTTTTTATGAGGCTTTGTCATCGCGTATTTCCCAAACACACCGTCAAGTTCATTTGTGGGGTCAGGTTATAAATTATCGTCATGTCAGGCGGAGCCCCAATTCCAGCTCGTTTTCTGCTGGCGTTTTTAAAGAGTTTCAAATTCTGGGTTTCCCAGACCGATTGTTTTGTTTGTCAACAAAAAGAGTAAATAGAGAAAAAAACAAAAAACAAAAAAAACAAAAAAAAAACAAAACAAAACAAATCTCACAAATCTTTCTTGAAAATCTAAGTTCTATCTCCAGTTCTATCTATCTATCTATCTATATATCTATCTATCTATCTGTCTGTCTGTATATATAGAAAAGAAACATTTTAGCTTTAAATAGGAATTTAGGCATACTCAATGAATACAGACAAAACTTCTACAACCTTAATTGTTGCAAGCGCACAGTAATATAACACATGCAGAAAAGAAATTACCTCCCAAAAGAATCGAACTTCGTTTTTATTTTTCGTTGAGAAAGGCCACAGTCGTGTCCAGAAATTCCGATTTTAACATCTTTTCTCCTCATGCTTCTCTTTGGTATAATTAGTCTTATTTTCAATATTATTATTTTTGTTGTTTTTACGTCTAGAATTTATTTCATCAACCTACTATATATATATATATATATATATATATATATAGTAAATTTACACCCAAATTCTTACAAGATTTCACGACGCTTGACAGATTTGGGATATTTAATAACAAAGGTAACAGAAAAAAGACTATAGATGAATTTGGCTAGATTACAAAAACAAACACACACACACACACACACACACAAAATTAAAAAAAAAACTTTGCAACTACCAACGTCTCTTGCTCATGCGCATGTGTAATCAGAACGACGTCAACAAACCCAGTCCAATGAAGTCATGACGGATAAAACGCGGCACATTTTTTTTTCTTTCAAAACTGTTCTTGATATATAAAAAATATGTCCTTATCCCATATATATATATATATATATATATATATATATATATATATATATATGAAGATAGATATTGAGGTAGGTCAACACCTAGCAGGTACAGTCTGTTTCATGCTTAAACTGAATCATCAGTCCTGTGTGTGTTTTGACTTGACTATTTATATATGCTGTCAATGGTGCATTGTGGGTAGCAAGGTCTATTGTATTATCCTAACAGTTATTGGGTGGGTGGTAATGGTTATGTTTCAAATCATTCTTGAAGCTATTAAGTATTAAGTATATTTTCCTTCACTGGGATAGAAGTGTTGAGGATGTTTTATATATATATATATATATATATATATATATATATATATATATATATATATATATATATATATAATTAATATGACATATTTCATTTCCAATATATATCATATTAAAATCAATTGTTAATACAAATAACTCCAAATTATTCCACTCCCCAAAATTTCTGAAGAAGCTAAATAGTCAAACAAGTCAAATTTATAAAGATTTCTTACTTGTTACTTATTCAATCACTATATATATATATATATATATATATATGCGTGTGTGTCTGTATGTATGATACAAATATACTTTTAAGGTATACTATATTTATGGGTTATAATGTTCAGTATCAGTGACAGAGCATATGTACTTGTAAATATAAAAGTCAACATTGAGATTAACACACAGCAGGGTCAGTCTGTTTTATATTTTAATGCAATTTTCAGAACATGTGTGTTGTGTTTTGACTTGACTATTTATATATGCTGTTAATGGTGCATTATGGGTAGCAAGGTCTATTGTATTATCCTAACAGTTATTGGGTGGGTGGTAATGGTTATGTTTCAAATTATTCTAGAGGCTACTGAGTAGGAATAATTGTGGATCTGAATGCAGTTATTTGTAGCTATTTTATAAGTGTTGTTTGTTAATATTTTTACTTATTGTTTATTACAGATTACTTTATTATTTTTTGCTAAATATTATTATTACATTTACTTGTGTTTATGTGTGCATTCGTAGTTTGTTAATTTTTTTATTATTTACTTAATTTCATACTTTTTTTTGGTTTTTGATTTTTTTTCTTTATTTTACTTCCCTATTCATTTTTAGTTTTCGATTTTTAAGTAATGCAGTACAAATTTATTTTCATGTCTGCATTTTAAGATGAGTTCTGATCAATTATTTCGTAATAAATATAGACACTGAGGTCAATACTTAGCGGCGACTGTCTGTTTCAAGATGAACACAATCTTCAGGCCATATGTGTTGTGTTTTGGCTCGACTAGTTATACATGCTGGTCAATGGTGCATTATGGGTAGCAAGGTCTATTGTATTAATGGTTATTAAGTAGGCAGTAATGGTTATGTTTCAAATTATTCTAGAGGCTACTGAGTAGGAATAATTGTGGATCTGAATACAGTTATTTATAGCTATTTTATAGTGTTGTTTGTTAACTTTTAACACCTAGTCAGAATAAACAAGAATCAATAATGTAATCAATATTAAATAATCAGTTAGCAGCAATATAAAAGGCAATAGATAATCCACAGTAAGTTGACTTTAAAGATTCTAAAAACATTTCAGCATTCTTGACAGATCTTTTATTTTTTTTTTATCACAATGTGGGATATTTGATAGCAAAAATGATGGAAAAAAAAAAAGAAAACGAATCGAAATAAAATCGGTTATTTTTTTTATACTCAAAGCATATATTTTTTAAAAAAATCATCTTTAAATTTAAAATTTCCAGCATCTCTCGTTCGTAGTCACATTACCATAAACATAAAGTTAGTCTGACGAACTCCTAAAGAACGAAACGCATCACACGAAAACCTTTTTCCACTTTTTCATACACCTCCCCCTACCCCGAAACTGATTCTTGATGTACATAAAAATATATATCGTTATCCCATGGAGTATTGCTGCCATATATAGTCTGGAGGCCATTCTGTTTGCCTCGGGGTTCTTGATAGGCTCCAGAGGCGGATATGCAATATAATCGGCCCTGTTCTGGCATCTCGTCTACAGTCGCTCTCTCACAGACGCGCCGTCGCCTCTCTCTCTCTTTTTTACAAATACTTTCATGGTAATTGCTCCGAGGAGCTGCATTCGCTCTCACCCTTTCACTGTCGAAACTATTAAATGTACCCGTCTCTTCTACTCCAATAGCTTCATATCTCGCACCTCTCTCCTGTGGAACCCCTTTCCCTATTCCAGTTCCCCTGAGAGCTATAATCTCCAACTATTCAAATGTAATGTCAATCGACATCTCAAGTAGCCTTGATCTATCCACTATCCTTCTCCTCATCCTTTCCTCTATCACTCTTATCTGATCTTGCTCCAAATCTTCTGTAACTCCTTGTGTCCTAGTGGCTCCTCGCCTTGCTTGGGGTGAAACGATTAATATATATATATATATATATATATATATATATATATATATATATATATATATATATATATTTTTTTTGTTTTTACTTCAATTTCAGTTGAGATCATAGCACTGCATTGTCTTCATGCGAACTCCGTAATCTTTTTCCTTATCTGTATAGTAGACATACCGATTTTGAATCTATAGTTGTCCTTCTCATAGATTTACTGCCCAACACATGATAGCACCCTCTCGCTGATGGAAAAATGAATACAGATTCGATTTCTGTCGGGAAACATTTTCTTTTACTAGGTCTTGCCGATCTTCAAGGCGGTCGATATTAATTTAAATTGTTGAAAGAAACATGGCTGTCAACTGAAACAAAAAATATCCTTTAGAATAATAAGAGATAATGCCGTATTAAAAAAATATCGTTCATTCAAATAAATACCTAGCATGATTATTTAGTGATATGAATGTTTTCCTAGGATTTCAGCACCTAACGCTACAGTTCAAATAAATGATAATCCTTCAATAATCCTTCATTTCGATGAGTTACTGCTGCATATCCTTGCACTACCAATGCGACATTTAAATGAGGCAATTTTCGATCTTTTTCATCAGATCATCTTATGTTTGTAGATATTGTAATTTCTCGAAAATAATACGCAACCAGAAATAATGCAGACCCCAACAAATGATCAAATCTTTCGTACGTATTTATTATTATAAATTAATAACGAAAAAATATATTTCTTTAAACCTGTTTATAATATGCACCCCTACTATCGCCTGTATTATTTTTGAGAAATTACGTTAGTTTATTGTTTAATAAACGTCCTTAAATCCTTTTTGTTCATGTGGCTGGTTTTCATCGAGGGTGTCTAATAGTCATAAGATGTCTGATAGTTTCTATTAGGTTGGTGCAAAAATAATGTCGTAATAATGTCGTTTTTTGACGTATTTTTAACGTCAAAAAACGACATTATTACGTCATTATTTTTGCACCAACCTAATAAATTCTGTTGAGATCTATTTGTGCGCATTCGATAGTAACATGACAAGAAAATAGTTACAAAGTTCTTTATTAAATCCTTTTTGTGTAAAATATGATTACTAGTCATTATCTGAGGTTTGAGGTGCGTTTTATTTGCATATACACTGCATAAGTAACTGCGCTAATCTTGTATCAAAAGGTCTGTTGCTATGCCATATTCGTCTGTTGCTTGCAAAGTTGGCATAGTAGCAAACCTTTTAAAAGCATGCAGTAGAAGAATCCCATAAAAGATTAAATGTGAATGGAAATGAAAATGTGATTAACAGAGTCAATATTTCGGTGTATTATTCATATTGTCATCAGAAACATGGTTTATCAATTTTCATTATTTACATTCATACGATTTGGTTGTTAAATTTATATTTTGAAAAATTGTTGAATATTAATGGAACCTTCACTTCCACCTTTATTCCATTATATATATATATATATATATATATATATATATATATATATATATATATATATATATATATATATATCGAAAAACAATGGTAGATGGTTGGATTCATTTACAGTGAAAAAAAACTACCCAATGCAAAGTGGACCATGCAGAATTGCAATAAAAAATAAAAACGCCCAGTAGCAGCAGAGTTTCATGTTTGAACGCAAATTTGTGTGCTGCGGAGTAGCTCGACTATTTATAATATACTGGTGACTACGGTATTGTGGCTAGCAAGATCAGATATTTCTGGTTATTTATGTTAACGTAATGGCTATATTTTAAGTTATTCTAAAGGTTGTTGAGTAGAAATTATTATGGGCAGAATGCTGATATTTTATAGCCGAAATTATTATTCTGGTTTTGTTTGTTTTTTTCAATTATACTTTCTTAGGATTATGAGACCATTTAGAGGCTTATCTGATTTTTGCCGATTATTTTCCTTAGTTCATGTAGTAGATGTATACCTATCAGCTCGTCGTAGTGGTACCATCAAAACTTCCCATTTTAACGCCGAACTTCTCTTTCTTACTGATATAATGGAATAACCTGTCACCCCCTTGAGTGACTACATTATAGGTAAGAACTACCTATAAGTATCTGTAAGTCAACGGGCTACGGGAACTATCTGTGACCTATTCCAGCTCTGAACAGTTGATCTCTCTGCCTTCGGGCAGAGAGAAACCTGGAGGAGGCTCCGCCAAAGGGCAGAGTCTCGTTCGAGGAGGTAAACTGTCCCTGAACCCGTTTATACGGGTTCAAAAAGGGAATTATTTTGGCCGAGCCTATGGGCTCGGAGAACCCACGTTAAACCGGCATTCTGTCACATTCACCCCTCGTGGGGTGGGGGGTTAGCTAAATATACTAACTGGGATCTGTTACTCAGCTCTTAGCTCTTGTCGAACTCTCTGCCTTCGGGCAGATAGGAACCCGGACGAGGCTCTGCCGAAGGGCAGATTCTCAACCGGGGAGTTAGACAGACTCGAACCCGTTCATGCGGGGTTTACGGGAAATTTTTGGCCGAGCCTAAGGGCTCAGATTGCCCCACTTTAAATTCGGCCTTGTGTCACGTCCTACCCCGTAGGGAGGTTGGTAAATATTACTAACTGGGATCAGTTGAATAAGACTCAGACTTACTCGAGAACTACCGACCTTGCAATTTTGTACAATAAACCTTTACTTACTTTTTCCACCTTGTTTTTCAAGTATATATTCCTATTAGAACAGAATATAACACTTTGGTTAAAAATCATCTCTATTGAATAATAATGTTTCAACAGATTAATCATAGTCTCATCAGTTCATAGATCTTTCTCCCAGAAACTTTGTCGTTCATCTCTGTATTTCCGCGCAAATTCCAATCTGGCTTTCTTAATTTTATTATTGATGAGTGGTATGGCCTCTATATTTACTATTAACTATTAGAATACCTATACAAGTTTTACTTTCCTGGAGTCTGTGTACATTTTTTGGCGATTTCTGTATATATATATATATATATATATATATATATATATATATGTGTGTGTGTGTGTGTGTGTTATGGGGTATAAATGAATTATACTAGCTGGGATCTGTTACTCGGCTCTTAGCTCTTGTCGAACTCTCTGCCTTCGGGCAGATAGGAACCCGGACAAGGCTCTGGATATAATCACTAGTATATTTCATTTATACCCCATAACACACACACACACACACACACACACACACACACACACACACACATATATATATATATATATATATATATATATATATATATATATATATATACAGAGATCGCCAAAAATATTTGTATATTAAAATATACAAATTATTGTCGGCATTAAATAACCCATTGAGGTTGATATGCCGTCAAACAAACTAAACCAAACCAAATTAGTCGTGGAAAGTACTTAAAAATAAAACAAAAGAAAGATCACACACACACACATATATATATATATATATATATATATATATATATATATATATATATATGTGTGTGTGTGTGTGTGTAGTCTGGTGTAATGGTAAGCAAGCTTGTTAAACTAGATCAATTACGACTGAGTTATGTGTTACATCCTCACTTGGTACTCCATACTTTCGGCCTTGTGACATAACTAAAATACGCTTGGAAAATCGATATATATATATATATATATATATATATATATATATATAATACAATAGGAATTAACATTACATTATGTTTTATTAACCTAATGTAATCTTAATTTCTATTCTATAAAATATATTGGTCTGTTTAATTAAAATATTGAGTACGATGTGTGAATCAATTTTAATATTTAATATTTCATATTGTATTAATAAATTTCACTTGGATTATATACCAACGGATTATTACATATCTACATATCTATCTATCTACCTATCTATCTATCTATCTATATATATATATATATGCACACACACAAAACTAGTCGAGGACGTCCCGGTTATGTCTATAAACTGCATCCGCGTCCTGGGTAAGATGATAAAAGAAGGTTTTGAGGAGCGTGGAACCACCTCTTAATTGTTAGTGTTCCCAGGTTCACCCTGCCCCTGGGTGGTAGCACCTGTTAGCGTCCAAGTTATGGGTAAATAGTCAACCCCACAAAGTTGGGTCAAAACAATGAAAGTGTAAAAATATGTGTTAATACCAGAAATACTTTGTAAAAAAATATTACCAGCATTACATTTTTGAAAAAAGAATATTAGCAGTAATAAAAATTTTATCGGTATTAAATAACTTAATGAGTTTGATATGCCGTAAAACAAACCAAACTAAACCAATATATACTGAGATAGATAGATAGATAGTTAGATAGATAGATAGATTAGCAGCATATATAAACTGTAAGCCATATATATATATATATATATATATATATATATATATATATATATATATCCGATATATATATATATATATATATATATATATATATTAGATCCTATAATAAACAATTGTATATATATATATATATATATATATATATATTAGATCCTATAATAAACATTTGGATATATATATATATATATATATATATATATATATATATATATATATATATATATATATCCGATTGTTTATTATAGGATCTCACAGCCAGCAAATGAAAACAAAAGATTTACAAACAAAAACGCCAATCCTCTTTGCTAACACACTAATTTATGATGTCTACCAAAAACCATCCTACAACCCGTCCTTAAATACTGACCAACCACAACCTTGACAATGGTTCCACTGACCATTAAATCCTGCCACAGAATTTCAATCTCTGTGTCGTCTAAGAAGCTAACATGTCGCCCTAGTTATTGCCATTGCCAACAGTGACAATGACGCGACTGTGACGGGAAATTCTGCCTTTAGATGTTCTGAGCAGCTGTGGCGATAGACGCTAATAGTAAGAGTGAGAAACGTGAACATTATCGACCACGGCTTTTTTTTCACATGAATTAATCAGTGGCAAAATAGGAACTCTTATATAAGGCCAGCGACTATCCATCATGCACGAGGGTCTATGAAAAGGTTGACCTCAATCTGACGCATAAATCACTTCGTTTTTCCCCGCCTCCAAGGCCATGTTCCAAAACTAGTTGCACTCCTGATTGTGTTATGATTTTCTCTCTTATATCCCAATGAATATACAATTTACAATTTATACAAATTATATATATATATATATATATATATATATATGATTGGTGTATACGCAATAAATTCCAATAACCAACAATTACTATTCTAAAAATAGTGCTCAATATAGAGTAGAGCAGATATAATTATTTATTTAAAAATTATAACATAAATATGTTATAAAATAAATACAAATTTTTATAATTTTTAAATAAATAACATATTTATGTTATAATTTTATAACATAATTTTTAAATAAATAACATATTTATGTTATAATTTTATAACATATAATTTATATTTATGTTATAATTTTATAACATATAATTTTTAAATAAAGAACCCATTTATGTTATAATTTTTAAATAAATAATTATATATATATATATATATATATATATATATATATATATATATATATATATATATAGGCAGCATAATTTCATTCAAGATTGCTTGATTAAAAAATGTAGACGTATTATGCCTATTTATTTTCGTTTTAAACCTTTCAAGTTCACGAATTAATTTCTTGATAGCTGTAGATAATTGATTAAGAAAAATTCCAAAATTTTCTTTCAAATAATTTGTATTTTCCCAAGTACTTTCGATCTCATCTCATACCATCGTCAGGTGTTGCATATCTATAAATGTGCTATGCGTTAACACTAAAAATTCTAAATTTTTTTTACTTCTATGCAAGGATAGGATTTTTTTAAAAGATTTTTTAATTGTAGTATTTTAATTTAGTAATTCTATATAACACTTTGCTGCTACAAACGTTTAAGAACTTTGTTGCAATTCTCGTAGTTGACTTAAAGTGCTTCGGAATTCTTGATGAAGCACTGATATATTTTCGACCAATATCTATCTAAACTGTGAATGTGGACATGAGGGTTCCTTTGAACGTTCTGAGACTGAACTATGATCGTTCAAGTGAAAAGTAAGCCTCCTCGTCATCGTCGTTGTTGTAAAACCAACATACATATTTTATCAGAGATGCCATCTCTCAAGGGACATTTAAATTGATATACGATGTAGGCGGAGAAGAGTTGTTATGGATGACTAGACTGTTTATAATAGATTTAGAGTGCACGAGATTGTCCGGTAATTATTCAGCTATTTATGGTTAATGGTAAATAAAATTGCCTACCTGTGACAGCAGCCCCTTACGCATGCGTAGTAAAAAAATGATTAGTTGTGAAGTTGCATCAAGACTGCATCGCAAGTACTTGACATGTTCCAAACAGCTTCACGCGCCAATTAATTCTTGATAATACTCGCAGATTATTTAAAATATTGTCAATAATATACGCATATTACTTTTTTAAATAATTTCACCCAAAGTAAAGCAATAAAGCCACTAAGACGCAAATGGTTACTGAGTGTGAAAGAATCCGAGATAAAATATTAAGGAGCGAGAAAAATAAAAGAACGGAAATTAATTATTTCTCAATTTGAATGTTTTTAGTGCTGTTGTGAATATCGATTTTAGAACTGTAATAGATTGTCCTAACTTCCGCTTAAGTAATGTTTTCCTTTCGGAAATTTTCTTTTAATCCTTTCAGTCCAAGCAGGGTGATAAAGCCACTAAGACACAAGGGGTGAGGGTCACTGAGTGCGAGATAATATGAGATAAAGAAAACATTATTAACGAGACAGAATAATAAAAGAACGGGAATTAAGAAGACAGAAAATAACGAATGGCATTGCATTTAACTTTTTCAAGATCAAAGTTGAGTCGAAACCAAGTTTCACAAGCGAAAAGTACGAGGGAAGAAACTGTTAACATAGAACTTACGGTTACATCTAGCCATTTCAATAAAAATGATGATCCCTAGTTGCTGAATTGCGGAACAAGGTTCACTAGAGTTAACAAAAACATAAAATTTATAAACAGTTACAAAAGACAGGTAATTGTGGAGAGCCATAATCGCCAACGTCCTGAAGGGATACGGTACATAGAAGGAAAGTGATAAGGAGATCGTAATAAGAAATAATTTCGTGTCATGAATGAAAAATCCCTATTATCGTTATCTATCTATCTATCTATCTATCTATCTATCTATCTATCTATATATATATATATATATATATATATATATATATATATATATATATTAGGTTGATGCAAAAATAATGACGTAATAATGTCGTTTTTTGACGTATTTTTAACGTCAAAAAACGACATTATTATTACATTATTACATATATATATATTCTCTTCATGAAATTATATAACATGAATATTGCTTTGTGCGTAACGTCATCTACATTTCAACTTCAACTTGTAAAATAACTCTAGAATTTATAATCACTATATAAATACCCCAGTTTTTACGATATTAGCCTTTATAAAATAAAATTCTGAATATTGACAAAGTCGAGAAGAATAGCCGAAAATACTCGGTCAGAAACTTATGAACACTTCATTCAACAAACACTATCTACCGAGTTAGGTCCACTTGCAACCAGCCAAAACCACTCCCTCTCTCTCATTCTCTCTCTCTCTCTCTCACACATACGCATATATATATATATATATATATATATATATATATATATATATATATATATATATATATAGGACAATTTGTAAAGAAAGGGGATACATATTTTATGTATTAATCCGACAAATTTTTATTATTTAAGAATATATAATTAATCTGATGAAGTCCTCTTAGAGGACGACACATTACACAGGATTTATATAAAGGGTGATTGAAAAGTAACTCCATATTTTATGTTTGATGGACTCTCCCTTCTAACTATAAATTTTAGAAGACGGGAGAATCCATAAATTAGGGAGTTACTTTTCAATCAACTTATATATATATATATATATATATATATGTAATGAAAAACAAACCCCTTTAAGGTACCATTACGATAATTTATTTCACCTAAATCCTTTTTTAAGGATTCAGGATCATCAGGTAAAACTTCCAACAACGTATTGTTTTCCTCTCAATTCGTTGTTGGAAGTTTTACCTGATGATCCTGAATCCTTAAAAAAGGATTTAGGTGAAATAAATTATCGTAATGGTACCTTAAAGTGGTTTGTTTTTCATTACATATTAGCTCTGTCCTCACATTGAGCTCTCAGGATTTCATCCTCAACATAGGGATAGTATATTTCAAACTGTTCTTCAAACGGCTTTTGTCAGCCTCTGAGCGCTTGTCTCGAAGTAATGTTCTAAATTTATTTTCAAAGGTAGTAGAGTGGGTTTGTGTTAGTGATGTGTAGGGGCGTAAGGTATCTTATCCTGGAGGAAGCGTTCTGGGTTTAGAGTTTATTTATGGATGGGATTTTTGTTTGGAATTTATTACATTGGTGCAAAAATAATGACGTAATAATGTCGTTTTTTGACGTATTTTTAACGTCAAAAAACGACATTATTACGTCATTATTTTTGCACCAACCTAATAATATCAATTCCTACTATATGGTGTTTCTTAGCGATATATATATATATATATATATATATATATATATATATATATATATATATATATATATATATTGATAAAAGTTAGTGGTCAATATATATATATATATATATATGTAAATTTCTAAGAGGATACAATCCAGGTAGAGATTAATGCCCAGAACAGAGCAAGAATATAATATAAAAGAATCAAGCATTGATATTTCATGGTTAAAATTTATTACGTTGGAATCACGATCCAATTCACCAGACCTCCAAATTCAATATATATATATATATATATATATATATATATATATATATATATAGAGAGAGAGAGAGAGAGAGAGAGAGACACTCCTATTAGGATGGTGGTGAAAGCAATGTTGTGGAAAGATCTTGCTGGAATAGGAGTAAAGCTTGAACCTGATCGCAAAAATAAATACCAGTATTAAAAATATGGGAGGATATAATATATACTTTTTTATATATCAGAATAATGTTGGGTAGGTGAATGACAATGTGTCAAAGATTCTGTGTAACACTTTTCCGTCCTCTAAAAGTGCACTGATTTTTGCATGTTACATTTGCATCCAAGTTATTCCGACATTACACCATTGTTAACAAATCTTTTGTTGTCTGTGTGAGATATTAAAAAAACAAAACAAAAAAACATCAAAAATATAAAAGGTATCGGCAATGCCGTGTTCAAAAAACCTCAGACTCCAGAAATATTAAAAATGTCAAATTTAGCGCCTCTATATCTTCAGAGTTTTCCCATCTCTATTTACCAACCTCCCCACCGGGCAAAATGTGGTACAAGGCTAGTTTTTAACGTGGGGCTTTCCCAGTATATACGGTGTCCGTTTTGTCTACCTCCGCAAACGAGACTGCCCTTCGGCATAGAATCGTCCGGGTTCCTCTCCGTCCCGAGGCATAGAGTTCGACAAGAGAGGAAGAGGAAGAGAAAGAGAAAGCCTCCTCCTCTTCCTAAAAAATGTCGATTATAATTATTTTCTCAGGGTTTCCCCCTCAGAAAATAATTACAACCGACATTTTTGTTTATATATTCCCCTCTCCATTACATATAATTCCATCAATAACAGTATTAAATTTGTCTGATGAAGTCCAATTAGAGAACAACATGAATCCTTTCCCGTTTTGTCAAACAATTACCCAATTTACATATGCAAAGCAACTCCATATTTTATGTATGATAGACTCTTCCGTCTGACTATAATTTTTATAAGACGGGAGAGTTTTATAAAATGGAAAGTTTCTTTTCAATCACCCAATATATATATATATATATATATGTTTTGGACAATAAAAAAATTAAAAAAAACTTTTCAGACATATTGGGTAATATAATAATATTTTTTTGTTTTATTATTTCAATTAGGTTCCTTGACTAGTTTCGGCCAGCATAGCCATCAGCAGGAGAAAAAAAAATCCTGCTTGTTAGTAGGAGTGAATTACAGGAGTGAATGACTGTTTTTTATCGTTCATTTTGGTCAGTGTTTGTGTTGGTGAAACGGCCTCTTTCAAGTTGTTTTTAAGATTGGAGATTCCTGACTTTAAAAATTCCCTCCTTGGTCATTTTGGCAGTTTTATTGGTCGCTGGGAATGGAATGTGTGTGTTAGGTGTATGTTATTTTTTAGTTCTTAAGAAGTGTGTGTGATGTGTGTATGTGTATATATTAGTATGAGTGTGTGTATAAGTGTGGGACCTCAACACCTCTTCAAGCATGTCTATCTAGTGTGGCTGAGAAATGTGGGTTTGGCTTAATTTATGCGGTTTTATATTAATTCTATCTATGTTGTTACATTTGTGGTTAAACCCATCTGGACGAAGTGTTTTGAGGCGCAAAATCTATTTGTCTTCATGTTTCTCTAGTATTTTTCTAATGTTATTTTTTCTGTTTATTCCTATTTTTTCAATTATAGTGAATTTGGCATGGCTTTTAAAATCATGTTTTTCTAGGCGGAAATGTTGTTCTACAGGTAATAATCTTTCGTGGATAGCCGACTTGATATCGATTCCGATAATTATTAATTCAGTATTGAAAGGGCCATTCAGATTTTCCCACATACTGTTTTTGACATAGTGTGCATTCTAACAGGTAAATTATGTTATGACTTCTACAGTTAGAGTTGTGGCAGATTTTGAAAGGAGATTTAGTAACTGAGCAAGTGAACGAATTAGTATGTCTAATGTGGTTACAACATAAGCTCCTTTTGTTGTTACAAGGTTGGGAAATCCTGTTGTTTTTATTTTTGGTCTATTATGTGTTACCTTATCATCTAAAATTTAATTACTACCCATAATTTCCTTAAGGTTCTTAGGTCTACGATATGCTAAAAAGCCGGATTCTTCAAACAAATATATATATATATATATATATATATATATATATATATATATATATATATAGGTAGCATAACTTCATTCAAGCATGTTTCGTTGAATAATATAGTCATCTATGTCTATTTTTACAATAAAACTCTCTAGTTGTTGACAACAACATACTATACCATGAAAATAATAAACAAAATCTTCGAATTCTCGAGACCTTCTATATCAAAAGTAACCAACTAACACTGAACAAAATTTATTACCAGTGAAGTAGCAATGTTTTAAAATGCATTGGAGTGACTAAAATTTAACGTCATGTTGCATTTTACCATCTCTGCTTAGATTTCATTAATAGTCGTGAAGGCTTTGTGCAGAACCATCCACACTTTTGAAGGCCCAAATATAGAGAGCTGGTGCACTACGTGCCACAAGGTCCCCAAAAGATCCCCAGCTGTTTTTGAATTCAGATTTGTCCTTCTCCAAGACCAGCTTCCACCCAAGAACCCAGTCTCCCATAGTTGGTGAGAGATGAACAGGATTTATACCTTTCCCAAGGCTATAGCACGTAAGTGATTGTAATAGATTTGACTGGAAATCGAGCCGCTATCCATTACTCCACTGTGCCTCATATATATATATATATATATATATATATATATATATATATATATATATATATATATATATAGCATAATGAGAAGCCACGTATACTTTCTTAATATGTATATATAGAAAAAGGTGCAAATTAAAATTAAAAAAATAATAATGTTTTTTATGAAAGAATTTATTTATATATATATTTGAAATTTCAGATTGACCTCAGTCTTTCTTCAGAAATAACCGTTTGTTTACAAGTAGCGTCCGTCGCGAGACGCGGACGTCACGTGATATGGAACGCCACTATATATATATATAAAGCGAATTGAGTCACTGTCGGTCAGTGGGCATGTTTTTAAAAATAAATACGCTAAAAATCCACCTACGGCTAAGTGGTAGAATCTCCGATTAACACCAATTCAGTCGGGTTTCGATCCTAGCTAGAGGATTCGGATGCCTTGCCACACTGATGAGCTGCGAAACAGTCTGTCTGTGAATGACGTTATATATGTATATATATTCGAGAAATCTTGCTCGAATATTCAGATCTATAAATATATATTTAATTTCGGTTATAGGTGCAATTTTAATTTATAATTACATGAATCATTCATACAAAAAAACAAATACAGAGGTTAATGATTTAAATGGCGAGAATACATCTTCGCAGACAATTTCAATAAGATAGACTAACCCCGAACCTGTATATGAATAATATGATACCCGTTTATAAATTCCAGTTGCATAAGGTCTTATTAATTTTTACAAGCTTTCGTCTGTTCCTACAGACATCCTCAGGTATGGAAATAGATTTTTTCTTGTTTTTTAATTCTCGGTAATAAGAGTACAACGAAAATATAGATGTAATCCGAAAAAATGCTATGAAAAACGTGTTATTATTTTGAAACGTGCGGTCGCAACGATGAGTTTGAATTTTAAATTTTAAGGTTGTGCATTTTTGTACAAAAATATTAAGATAATTCTTTTTTACTGGTAGGTTTTCCGTCAATTTTATTTTAGATCTATTAATCCCCACTGACTTAATTTTATGAAATTTGGATAAATTAAAATTTCAGGATCTTCGTATTTGTATTAGTTAAAAGCAGGACTATTTGGAGAAATTAAATCAGCAATTTTTTCTTTGTCAAACAGAAACAACATTCACCGAAAATCTGCTCAGAATCGTAAAATAAAAATGCTAAAAACTATGAAATTGTTTCATTAGAAAAGTTTTTAATTGCTGAGAGATGGAAAGAGCTAGTATTGCTTTTATATATTAGATATTAAGGGCACTATGGTCTTAAGAAAAACATGTATTTATTTTTTTTAAATTTTAATTAGAAAAAATTATTAAATTTTAAATCTTTTAAAATTCTGTATTAATTTCAACTGTTTTGATGATATTAATATTAAGTAAAAACTATATTAATACATATCATCAAACAACATTTTAAAAATTTAGAATTTTTTATTAGTGTATAAGCTTGCCATTTTTTTGTAAGTACGGGAGACTATACATGACATTGTCAGAAAATAAAGTGATGACTATAGTAAATTAAAAATCAATAAAACATTAGATTACGCAGAGTATTTAATTAAAATTTCAAGATTACTGAATACTTAAAAAATAAGTAAAAAAGGTACTTACGTCATTTTCTTCCGTTGTGTTTTACAGATAAAGTCTCCGTAGATCTGTTATCACTTGTCAAATCCGTAAAGACGGCTACTGTTGATTAAAAAACAGCTACTGTCTGATTAAAATAATGCATTTCTGTTATATTTCAAACTTAAAATAAATAGTATTTGTTTAAACTCAGATTAATTACACTTTGAATAAACTAATGTTCCTCAAATAAAGGTTCAGAAAAGTATATTTTATTTTTGAAAGATTTCTTAATAAACAGAATTACATTGCGATGAAAAACAACTAAAAACAAGCGGTAATCAGCTATTTTAGAAAAAAAGAAAGAAATTCTTTCCAGTCAATTTAAATTAACTTTTTGAAATACGGCAAAGTATTTTGTCTATTGTTTAAATTCAATCTAATAGCTTCAAATTAAAGCTAAAATAAAAGCTTTAATTAAGATTTTTAATTTTAAAATATTCATTTTAACCCTTAGGCATCACGTTTTTTGGGAAGGTCTCTCTCTCTCCCTCCCTCTCTCTCTCTTTCTCTCTCTCTCTCTCTCTCTCTCTATATATATATATATATATATATATATATATATAATACTAATCTCAAACATATATATATATATATATATATATATATATATATATATATATATATATATTATAAAAAACTGGGTAATCCGTATGGGTAAACCTAAGGGGGATAAAATCCAGAGAGCTCAATGTAAATCCTGAGCAAATAATTTAAATAAAAACAGACAACTTTAAGGTTCCATGTAATAAATTATTTCACCACAGCCCTTTTAAAAGGACTGCGGATCATCAGACTTTACTTCCAAACAAAAAATGAAAAGAAAATTTACACATTTTTGACGGGCCGTATTAAACATATGTAAATTAACGAAGTGAGGAAGTGAGGAAGTGAGTGGGGAGAGAGAGAAGACATGAGTGAGTTATCAGATATTGACACATTCAAACGGTTAACTTAACGGAAGTTATATATTGAAATCGAAGGGGTAGAGAAGAAAAAATTCATAGAGAGAAAAAGTGAGAAGGAAGTTAAGAGAGAAGAGATGAGAAGATGTCACTAATTTTCTTTGTAAAAAAGACTAGAAACAGACGCTGTTATTTTGCTTTACTTTGAAAGTGTTATTTTGGGGTTCATAAAGATTATAATGTTTGAAATAAATTTGAATGTCTATAGGCTGTCTACAAATAATTTAATTTGATGTTTGTTAGTGGTTTTAATTTTTTTTTAAATTTTGTGAATTTTCTATGAAATAGTCGATTAGAAAAATATTCATAAAAAGTACAAAATTTCATTTTAAAATATAAGTTTACTTCAAGTAATCTTTTTTTTAAATCTTAAAATTTTTTTTTTTATTGATTATTAAGTTGACATCTCTATCCGTTTGAATTTTGTTCATGAATTTAACTCGTGACTCTTTCTAGATTGGTAATCTCTTTTACTTAAACTTTAGTTAAGTTAGTATGGGGTAATATTTGAAGGTAATATTAAAGATCTTGCTCTGTCATATACTGTATACACAGCCATGCAAATATCACATATGCACACGTTCCTTTACATATTCAATCACTCAGACAGGTACCCATGTGCCGAAATACACAGGTAACTTCATGTATTAACATCTACCTAAATATCAAAATATTTTCCAATTTAAATATTTTATCATCAATAATGATTATTAAAGGGTAATATATTTCAATTTAAATTAAATTATCAATTTAAAATTTTTTCTCCCTATTATAAAGAATTTTAAACTCACACTTCCAATTGGAGAATATTAAATGAGAAATTGAGATAAAACACTAATAACAGGACTGTAAGTCCTTCTTTTATGATATTCTATGTATCCATAAATATACATCTACACACATATACGTACACATACACACATACATATACATATCCATATATATATATATACATATATTCACATACACACACACACACACATATATATATATATATATATATATATATATATATGTATGTATGTATATACTCATACATACACACATTCACATAGATATACACACACACATACATACATACACATTTACATATACCCACACATATATCCACATATATACACATACACATACAATTACACATACACATACAATTACACATATATACACACATATATACACACACACATAGATATATACACATATACACATACATATACACATATATATACATATACGCACATATAAATATACACATATATACATACACACAAATATATATATATATATATATATACACCCACATGTGCGTGCATGCAAAAAACATATCAAAATCCATACATAATTACCTTAATATATCTATATTATACCATATTATATATATGAACTCACAACTACTTATATTTATTCTCATATACATACATACACTATCTATGGAACGACCCATCTATATATACACACCCATACACACACATACATATATAGAAATTATAAAAAATTGTATACATACACATCCACACATATACATGTACCCACATACTCACACATAGACATATATACACCCATATATACATAAAACTACATATAAAAAAACAGCTCATCTATATACATACAAGTATATATATATACATATCCATAACCATACCCACCCACTCCAAAAATGTGCCTACAATACACAAAATTAACACATGCATGACTATCTTTCCATATAAACGCATATATATATATATATATATATATATATACATATCAAAAGACGTATCAATGTTCAAGTTCAATTACATAGTTATATATATACAGTTATGTGTTCGCAATTATGTGTGTATAGCAACACTTCCAAAAACAACAAAAAAACAAGATCATGTAATATTAGTCTTCCTATATAGTTATTCCCAAATATATTTAGTTAGATTTAGGTTGTTCTTATGTCGGCATTTAAAAATTAGTTCATTATGTTTGTTTAGTAATAAATCCGGATTTTGATGTTTTATTATGAGGATTTTTTCTTTTATACATAAGTCGCATCTGTCTCTGAAATTTAATGGAGTTCTGGCTCTCGAGATTATCTACCACTTTATTTGTGGGGTTAAGCCACCATCCAAAAACTCCCAATAATGCTTTGACAGTGCCTTTTGGTTCTTTTTACATTTATATTTGAAGGATATATATATATATATAAATTACGTTTAAAAATGTTGGAGAATCTCAACATCAAAAGACGCCAACCTACCATTTAAATGTCGGTCACTGAACCGTAAATTTTTTTTTTTTTTTTAGTTACGTAAGGCTATCGTCTAATCCGCAGTCATAGAATGTTAACAACATAACCAATCTACTGGTCTCCGGACTTGTACATATTTTACTTGAGTATGGACAACGATGATCGAAATTACTCTGAATATTACACACAATTTCAGCAAGTTCCTTTACAAGTTTGCACCCAACATGAAACGACTTGAAAAATTTACGAAACATTACTGCTTCTTTCTTAAAAACATAAAAGATTGCTCTTTCACACACACACACACACACACACACACACACACACACACACACACACACACACACACAGAGTCTCTCGCTCTCTCACTCTCTCTCTCTCACACACTCTAACGCAGTCGCGTGCACATATTTTAAAGGCAGATATATCAAATGTATTACGAAAGGAAATTATTAAGTACGGAACACAACATATATTTTTCAATATAATCTTCTTTCTTGTCAATGCACTTAATTGAGTCGTGAATATTAATCGAATGTTAAAAAAGAAAAGGAAGTTGACATTTCACATAAAAATGTAGCTGACTATGTGTACGGTTTTGGCCATTTTGAGGCATTGCCGTATATACATGGACACAGACGCACGGGCATATAGCACAGGCACGCCAAATGTGATATTTTAGCACACATAATATATATATATATATATATATATATATATATATATATATATATATATATATATATATATATATATATATATATGAATTGCGATTAAATACAAATCAAATATGTATCGGTATCCGACAGAATTATAGGATAACGATAAACGTTTCCTATTTAATCTTTATACTATCCCCCTCCCCCGCCTACATACATCCGCACACACAGGAAAATAGAACCTTGGTTACTGTTACGTTGTTTGTGGCCAAGTAGTAAAGCACACTAAATCAAACAATGGTTTCCCTAGAAAGAGAGGCACAGGTTCTATCCCTGCCGGGGAAAGCATATTTTTCACTAAGATTTATCTAATACGCAGGCCCATAAATGTTTAATTAATAAAAATAGGTCGTCTATTTCCAATACGGTGTGCCCACTATAACAACGTTTGAAGTAAATAAAAAAAAAATGCCTGATTAAAAATAAAACTATTAATACTTTAGAATGCGAGTTATCCACACGCAGCTTCGCCAGTTTCGAAAATAAGTCGTAAGGTGCTGTTAAGGGTCTGAAAAAATAGGACACTTCCTCACTTCGCTCTCTTTTCTCTTTTTTCTTCCCAGTATGCTTTTAGTGAAAACGCTACTGAGTATTTTAGTATCTATGTATTTGAGAAAAAGTTCTCGGCCCAACCTAATTTCCAAATATTGACCGAATGACCAAAAATAACATTGGTTCCTAAGGTTTCTTGATCAAACTGAGAATTTTTCAGCATTCACCCGTGCATAAAGCACTGTGATTGTAGCTTAAACATATTACCTGAATTCAGATCTGAAATTTTTTATTGTATAATCTCCAGTCTGCATGATTCATTGGTCACTATTTGAATAACATTGACAATGAAGGTGATTTCTTATTTAAAATAATATTCTATCATTAGGCTACAGACTTACTGATTAATCAACACAAAACCGCGGACAAACTTTTACAAATTCTTTCTTTCTTTCTTTCTTTCTTCTTATACACCTCTTTCTTTTTATTTCTGTCTGTCTTACCTTTTTATTTATTTCCATCTCACGAGAACTTTCTTTGTATTCCTCTTGTGCCGTTACACATTTTTCTTTCTTTCTTTCTTTCTTTCTTTCTTTCTTTTTATTTTTCTTTCTTTTTCGTTTTCTTTGTAAATTATATTGCTTTTTATCTAAACACTTTTACTTTTGTTTGTTTGTTTGTTTCTTTCTTTTTTTCCCCTTTTTGATTTCTTTCTTTCTTTATTAAATTAAATTTCTTTTCTATCTATACGCTTTTATAAATTCTTTCTTTCTTTCCTTCTTTCTTTCTTTCTTTCTTTCTTTCTAAATTATATTTCTTTTTATGTAAACACTTTTACAATTTCTTTTGTAGTAGTAGCAGTAGTGGTAGCAATATGGACGATGCTTTGTGACATCGACCAATACTGGACGTCCAGGTGACATTGCATTTACATCGTCATCGCAGGAGGTAGGTAACCAGGGAGATTCACAAATCTAAATTAGATATGCAAATATATTCATGAATCTGCGTTCGTCAGTTAAGCGCCATACGTGTACACACACACACACACACACATATATATATATATATATATTTACACACACACGCATGGGCTTGTTTATGTGGGTGCGTATGCGTTTCTGAAGGAGAATGAAACAAAGCAAAGTAGAGACAGGATGGTCATAAAGTGGTGAGGCAAAGATAATCATGCCAATTAAGAATAAATGCTTACCATTTTCATAACGCTATCAAAAGTTTTTGTTTGAGCTCGGTTAAAAGCATAATTACCACATATTTATTTTCTATGTAGGCATGCTGGCTCTTTCGCATTTGGAGTATTGGCGCAACAAAGTCTTCCTGTTCACTATTTCCTTCTCTAATTTGGCCTTACCGATTGAATTTTTCACATGCTTTAAGCGAAGCAAATGAGACATCAGTTGGTGATCCAGTATTAGACGATGTTTCAAGAGAGAGAGAGAGAGAGAGAGACAGAGACAGAGACAGTGACAGAGAGAGAGAGAGACAGAGAGAGGGACAGAGAGAGAGAAAGGGGAGTATCGTTATCTTTCTGTTGTATTTAACCCATATGTGGGAGACGGAAAGAGCTGGTATTTCAAAAGACAATTATGTGAAAATGAACACCATGGCTTCAGTTGGAATTTAAACTCGGGAAACCTATCCTAGTTTTCACGCTGATAGTCAGTTATGTGCCATGTGTGATACACGCTTTGGCGATCATGTATCTTTCGATACTTGACTAACGAAGCAGATTTTTTCCCGCAGTAGGTTGCCATTTCTTTCTGTCGTAGACTAGTTGCTATCTTAGGCTATAGAACCCGGTCTGTTCTGCTATTTACCCATAGCTGGTGGGAAGAAAGAGAGGATTCATACCTTTCCCAAGGGTATTAGCACGTAAGTGAATGCAATGGATTCGACTGGAATTCGAACTCGGATCTACTGATTACTTCAATCCGCGCCGCTATTTATTACTCCATCGTGCACAAACATTCATCATAAATTAATTTTTCTGTTTGACATTAAATAACATAAGACTAGATCCGAAGCCGCTAAACATTATAATACAGCATTTAAAATAACAAGAAATATTGTTCGATTAGAAGAATCCATTAATTTTGTTGTTTGCACTTCAGCAATTCAAAAGACATGGAAAGTTTTAAACGAGAGATGTGCATCCATTAAAACGATTAATTGCGCGTTGTTTTGCTGTGAATTCTTTTGTGGTTTGTGGCCTACCAAAGGATGGGTTTCACAGGGGAAAGAAAACGCAGAGACACACTTTTTCTTTAATAAGATTTTTGCTTGCCCAGGATGGTAGATGCCAATTTTACAATTAAAAAAATAAATAAATAAAGGAGCTACTCAAACACGTGTAGCTGCTAAATATGACATTTATAGTAATAAGAAATATAGGGTTAATTAAACAGTTTATCTTCAATCATTAACCGTTAAGCCGATTACCTGTCGTTGTTGAATATCTACCCCTAAATCCAGTGTCCATATATGTCTTTGTTTCTACCAAGTGATATTCTTAAGAACTGTATGCATACCTTTTGACAATTTCTAGCACCTTTCTCAGTGAAAGAACTCTTACTCATAAGCACGGTATATATACCACATGGATGAGATTGTCTCCACATATCTCTGTATATTGCTTTGACTAACATCACGCAGTCTTTTTTCTTTCATAATATGGTTATTATAATAATAATAATAATAATGATAATAATAATAATAATAATTTTCCCGTTTTCTTTGGCCTGTATTATATAATGAGCTTTTTGGGTGATAGTTGTCCTTATCCAGTGCACAAGATCTAATTCATCCGGTCTGCCAATCCTTCCGTTTAGCATTGTTACTTTAGTTTGTAAACCATAATTTAAGGCTCGCTTCCATCACGCATGCGTGTATTTGTGACAGGGAATGAAGCGGAGATGTAATATCGATCGTCCTACATAGCAGTAAATGCTGGATAATCTCCTCACAGATGTAGAAGTGACTTGAGGTAACAAAAATGTCTTTCTACAGAACGGCGCTGAGAATACCATGGACTAAATATATGAGCAATGACGAATGTTTAGAGAAAACTGAAATAAAAACGAAACTTATACTTAACGTCAGAAAGAGACATTTGAAATTTGTAGGGCAATAATGAGGAAAGAGGTCTTGGAAAATCGACACTGACAAGGCATATTGAAGGCAAAGGGGAGGGAGGAAAGCAATACATCACCTACATGACTAGTTTGTGTAAGTGGTTGACAAAATAGGGATTAGGAGAGATAGCGAAAAGACAAAATTTATAAAGAGTTACAAAAAACAGGAAATTGTGGAGAGCCATGATCGGCCATGTTCTGAAGGGTCACAGCACCTAGAAGAAGAAACGAGAAGTTTTTGCATAGCGCTAAATGCGTTCATACTGCTGTGGTGTGCTTGAGAGAGACAGACAGAAAGACAGAGAGAGACAGGCAGTGACCGAGAGAGAGAGAGAGGGAGAGAGAGAGTGAGGGAGAGGAGATAATGCGTGTCTGTATGCATATGTGTGGATGTTGGTGTATAAATAATTAACTGGACATAGTAAGCAATTGATATTTGTCGGGAGTGTACGAGATCGGACCACAAGTATGTTGGTTTTTTTTTGTTACAATAAATGTTTCTGTGTGGCTTTAAGGGTGGGGTATATAATACTTACGCGGAGAGAGCGTCTCTTCTCGAGCGATTCTTAGATGGGCGACCACTTTGAAAACAACAGATACTAAAAAGCTTATAACCTTGCGTAGGAGTAAGCAAAGCTTAATAAATAATGAAAGCATCAATTCTCGTCTGATCAACGAAAGTAAGCAAATTTAAACTTAATTTATACCACAATGGCCAATCAGTGAATAATACCAGTTGCTCAAGTTGAATCTAAATAATTTACGGAAACAATTGTATTCCTATCTAACCGTTCCCTATCAGGTCAGGCAATGGAAAATGACTTAGATATTCAGTGTCAAAAGGCAGTGTATTTTACAAGAATAAATCTCTACAGGACATTCAAAAGCTGAACTTCATAGAAGAAAGTTAATGTGTGTGTGATGGAATCGTCAAGGTTTTTTGTTTTAGAGTTCTTAAACAGCAATGAAACAATAAATGCACATTTATACATCCAGCAGCTGCAACGTGTCCATAACAGTTCCGACGAAAATTGCCTCGTGCTCGTCAACAGGAAAAATCCTCCATGACAATGCAATCGCGCATACATTAAGAATAACACCGGAAAACATTTTTGCAATACAGTTGTTTAGTTTTACTCCTTGTGACATATTCACCCGCCATATTTGCCTAAACTTGCGTAAACCGAATATTACATTTTCCGATCGTCGCAAAACTCTTTTATGTGGAAAAAATCTCTTTAATGAAAGCCAGATTCCACTTTTCGGCTGCGGAATTGTAGTCAAAAAGTATCAAAGAGCCGCCTGGTAAGTGTCAAGGAGTCATTGAAAATAAAATGTAATGTTTTATTTATTTTATTGAATAAGATGTAATAAAATTGCTATACAAAAACAAGAATTATCATTGTCTCAGTCTAATGATATTAGATCATTGCAAAAGTCCGTGCCCAATTAAAAATTAAAAACAAAATTTTACATACAAAAAAAATATTAGTCAAGTACATAGTCTCCATTGTTGTTAACAACTATTTTCCATCCTTTTACAAGCCATTGTCGTAGAAATTTCGAGTTTTTTTGTTGGAAATAGGTTTGTTAGGAAGTTTTCGAGCTTAATTAAAAAAACAACAACAAAAAAAAAAAAAACAAAAAAAAAAAGAATATCAACCATTAACACTTTGGTTGTCTTCCTGGTGCAATACAGTTTCAACATTCTTAGCTGACGTTAAGCGAATGGATACCAAAACGAAAAAGCTTCTCACTTCCCAAGGCTGAATAGTGATCGTCTGTATGTGCTCAGATCCGAAGGAGGCAGAGGATTATTTCAACTAGAATTGCCTTACAAAACTACAACATTCGGCCTTCATAGTTAACTGGAAACTACAGAAGACTGGATGATGATCTGTGTTAAAGGACATGAAAGAAATAAGAAACTTTATTCAGTAATAAAGGAAGCTAATAAGTTCGAAATAGAGTTTCAAATGGGTGAAGAAATGCGAGTAAAGCATAATGCACCTACTGCAGCTGCAAAAAATTTAAAAAAAGAAGCAAACGCAAATGCAATCGACCAACTACAGAAACAATGGCAGGATAAACCTATTCACGGGCAATATTTCAATATTCAGCCCGTAGCAAACAAGCTAATGTAGACAATCCCCGTACGCATCAGTGGCTACGTAGTGCAGGGTTGAAAGCTGAAACTGAGGGTTTTATTCTTGCTGCACAGGACCAATGCTTCAAAATAGAAATTACCAAGCACATATATTGAAAAATTATGTTAACCCAAAATACAGATTCTGTTATAAATATCCAGAAACAATTGACCAAAGGTTTCACGCTATTGGCACCCACTGAATATAAAACCCGGCATGACAAAGCGGGCCAATATCTGCATTAGAAAATCTGCAACTTTTAAGGAAAGGAAACTGCAAGAAATTGGTAAGAACACCAACCAGACCTGGTTACAGAGATAGGACTTGTAAAAATTTTATGCGACTTTAGAATACACACAGGCAGAACAATCAAAGCTAATCCCGCAGACATCCTGATCAGAGACGACAGGAACAGAATGTGCTTTCTTAAAAAACTTAAAATACAATGACCTTGAAATCGAAATCTAAAAAATGTGGCAAATGAGGACATCAAAAACTTCAGTTGTAGCTGGGGCCCTCGGACTGATAGGAAAAGATTTCAATAGACTCATTAAAGGGATCCCTATTAGGTCATGCCTTAAAGAAATACAAAAATGGTACTAACAGGTATAGTCCACGCCTTACGGAGTGATTTATCTATGTAAAATCGTATTACCTTAGGCGTTTGTTTGTTTTTTTGTTTACTGTGTTTTTCTTTTGTATTTTGTTTTGTTTTGTTTTTTCCCAAAAAAATGCTCAGTGGAAAATGTCAGTGGATATTAGAATCTACGAAAGTCCGAGGTGTGATAAGTAAAAGACAATTTTACTGATTATTATTATTATTATTATTGCTCTATCCATCGATTTTGAGCATAATTAAGAAACTGAGTAGATATCAAAATTTCTAGGAATTTAATAAGAGAAGGATTTCGCTTAAAGGCACGTTTCAGATTTTGCTTCATCGGCAAGGCTGCTCCATAATCGAGTCGGTTAAGGTACATCGGATCTAACGACATCGGATCTTTTTAACCTCCCTCCCTTCCTCTCTCTCTCTCTCTCTATCTATCTATCTATCTATATATATATATATGAATAAAAAGACAAGAGAAAAAACTATTCTTAGCCGGCGCATTTCGTCGTCTGGGGTACTTTATCAAGGCAACTGATAATTTTGGCAATTTTGGCCCTCGTCTAAGAATAGTTTTCCTCTTGTTTGTATTATTTTTTTTTTCTTTATCGATGTATTCTGTCTGAAAATTATATATATATATATATATATATATATATATATATATATATATATATATATATAAGATTAGCATAGTATGGCACAAGGCCACAGTTGTTGGGCATCTAGTAAGCCTGAACATCCAATCAAAATTAATTAATTATTGCTTCATCCTTTTTCAACCTCACTTCATAACGGTTTTCATAATTAGGTGAAAATTAATTGGCAACCAACTTTCCCAATGAACTATATGTCGCTTTCCGTTGCCCAGTTGCATGCAGACAACTATAGAAGTAAACAGTTGGTAAATTTTATTTAATAACGGAAACAAAGCACAAGAAGAGAAATAAAGAATAGTAATTCTGCTAAGCCAAAAAAAAAAAAAAGAAAAGAAAAAGAAGCCTTTTAATACTTCTTTAAAATGAAGAGGTCATATTTCTTGATTTGAAAACAAGCGAAATAACTTGGTACTAAGCTTAACCAGAAGTATGGTAAGAACGAATCGTCTATCAGTCGGGTGACTTATATTATATTATATTGTGGATTATTATTATTTTTTTTGTTAATCCTTTTTTGTACGTAATTTATAACCCCGTTTAGATGTATATATATATATATATACAGTGGAGTAAAAAGCAAATATATAGGGTTCGGTGTTATCCGCGACTTCAGAATTCACTTGATTTGATTTGTTTGTTTAAAAGCATATCGACATCTCATGGATCATTTAACGCCGAAATTTAATTTTCCTTGGAGCTTTGAAGCAATTAAAAATATGATATATAGTTATTCTGCTTTCACAGTTGAATACATGGTAGATGATCCTCAGCTTTTGTGCATCTACATGTTTGTGTGAACATAATTACTAGAGGCAGTAATATGTGTGTTTTATGTTGTAGTTTTGTTGAAGTTTTTTGGAATACAGTTTTATTTCTTTAATAAATTGCAGGATATTATATGGATTAATATCATGAAATAGTTCTTTCTTGATGGTAATTTAATTGTTTTGGTTAGCGGCATGTCAAACTCTAGGAGTTATTTAATGCCGAAATCTAAATATTTTGGACAAAATTTTATGGTTTCACCTAAATATATTTTGAACGCAATTGCATGCCTTAAACTACAGATAAAATATATTGTGAGTAATTTTACTAAAAATATGTATTGTCGGTAATTTTATTGTAAAAAATTGCTGGTGTTTTTACTATTAAAAAGCGTATTTATATACTTTCATAGATTTTTGTTTTTGTTTGGCGTTTCACTATTTACCCATAGCTGGGACCCTAAAGGCGTTATTACTCTGTGTCAGAGTGGACCTGGGGACAACATCAATTAAGTGGTGGTTCCACGTCCCTCAAAACCTCTAATTCCCCGATTAGTCGCGTTGCTGCTGGGTGTAGTTTATCGTCATGCCCAGGAAAAACATTCACTTGAAGTCTTCATATATAATGAATGCGGTTAGGTGGAAATTTCTGTATAAAAATGCTTGAAAAATGTTTTACGTTTATTTTTTTTACAGTGAAGTTACCTCTGTACAAGGACCGGGAGCCCATCAAGATAGAGGGTTAGCGGCAGAGTTTATCGGATATATAGGGAAGATAACGATTAACCCTAGTCTTGAAGGTTAAGATTTCAGTGACCAGGAATAAATCCCCTTGGGTGTCGGTTACACAGAACAATGATTCGCGGTAAGAAGTTGCTCGAGTGGAAATGACTTCACTCTGGAATAGAAAGATAATGAGGGTGGTTCGCCACTGTATACGTGTCATGGCGAGTCTAAGCCGTGATTGTTATTACTAGTGGAACTAAGGAATGTAGTTCGTTTGAGCACTTTCCATGGAAATAGCGACACAGCAGCGATAGACTTGTGACGTTGTGTCTGAGAAAAGGAGTTATAGGTTGGAAAATAATTTGAACCCCGCAAAGACACAGAGAGTCGTTTGGACTCTAACGAGATAGGAAAGTGAGGATTGGGCACCTCCTGTATATATAATACAGCAGTGCTTCATTTTCGGTCTGATCTGGCTCTTGTAAAGGTAGAAAATAGCAGGGAGAGTCAGGTACTTACCATTTTTCTGACATCTTTAGCGATGGATTGTACATACGACTTCCACTTGAGTTCTGGATTGAGTTTACGACCCAACAGTCGCTCATGCTTGATATTTATGCTTAAATTACACTTACTTTTAACCACAAAGAGAAAGACTCTGATCAAGTTCTCATCAGATAAGCCGTTTAGACCCTTTTGTTCTGATGCCTTTTCAGACGAACAGAATTGATGGACACTTTCAAGAGATAACTTACAGATGCAAGCAAAATGTAGTAGCTGAAATGTTAAGGAAACATAAAGAAGAAATAAGGACTAGAAAATTTAACACTCTCAGGGTATACAGAAGGAAAGAAGAAAGAAAGAGAAACCGGAAATAGTCTACTTAAGTAATCTGAATGGTTGACAGAACAGAGTCAATGAGTGGAGGTAAATGATCAAAATATAATATAACACTAATAAATATAATTATAAGAAATATAATTATCATAAATATATCACAAATGTAATTATAATAAATATAATTATCACAAATATAATTATAATAAATATAATTATCATAAATATATCATATTATAATAAATATAATTATAATAAAAATAATTATCATAAATATAATAATCATAAATATGTCATAAGTATAATTGTTATAAATATATCACAAATATAATTATAATAAACATAATTATCATAAATATATCATATTATTATAATAAATATAATTATCATAAATATATCATATTATCATAATAAATATAATTATAATAAAAATAATTATCATAAATATAACTATCATAAATGTATCATAAATATAATTATCATAAATCTTTCACAAATATAATTATTATAAATATAATTATCACAAATATAATTATAATAAATATAATTATCATAAATATATCATAAATATAATTGTCATAAATATAATTATAATAAATATAATTATCATGAATATAATTATCATAAATATAATTGTAATAAATATAATTATCATAAATATAATTATCATAAATATATCATAATATAATTATCATAAATATATTTATAATTAATATAATTGTCATAAATATAATTATCATAAATATATCATAAATATAATTATCATAAATATAATTATCATAAATATAATTATAATAAATATAATTAACATAAATATATCATAAATATAATTATCATAAATATAATTATCATAAATATAATTATAATAAATATGATTATCATAAATATAATTATTATAGATATATCATAAATATAATCATCATAAATATAATTGTAATAAATATAATTATAATAAATATAATTATCATAAATATAATTATCATAAATGTAATTATAAAATAATGAAGACTTTAGTTTTGCATAGTGATTATATTATTATACTTGTTTTTTACCTAACTGGCCAGAATCACCATTCAAGTATAATTTTAACCCATAAAAACACCTTTTTTTTCGTTTGCATTCTATATCTTTTAAGGAATTATAGGTCTCCACAACTTCTTGTTTTGTTGCACTAATATTTTGATCATTTACACACGTTGTCTCTATTCTGCCATTCCTTCAGACAGATTTGTTAAGTAGGCGACTCGCTGTTTCAACTTTTTTCTTTACTCTGCGTCTCGATGAAAATACGATGGAATTGTAAATACACGGTGCGATGTATAAATTGTCAACGAAATTACGCTAGAATGAAAATAACACTGACATTTTATTTTAACAGATATATTTACCAAAATTACACAAAAATAACTTGAAATAGGAAAGAGTAAATTTATTCAATAAAATTGCCATTTGCTTCAACTGCAGGCTCCAGACGAGTTTGGAATCTCTTGCAACTCTTCTGGAGAGTCTCCTTGTTTAAGTTGGTGAATGCTGCCATAATCCTAGCTTTCAGTTAATCTTTGCTGTTAAAAGGAGCTTTGTTGTTCTCTCGCTCAACAGCGCCCCACACACAATAATCAAGGTGGTTTCAGTCTGGGGAGATACGTGAGGAAATATAATGGGTGACGTGGTCGCAGAATTTGTCTGACAGCCATAACTGGGATCTCTTGCTTGTGTGGTATGGGGCAGAGTCCTTTTGCCAGATACAGGATCTTCCAGCAGTCACCCTCTTGACTCAGGGCAGCACCACCTCCTCAAGACACTTGATATAGGCCTCAGAGTTGAAACTGAGACCTTCACCAACAAATTCGCGAGTTATTTTCTTCTCAGGACACTGGAAATAAGTTTTCCGAGCAACCGTACTTTTGGAATCACCATCAGACTCATCCAACTCTTTCCAAATCCTTTGCACTGTCCTCAGATTGAAACCAAAACACTCTGCGCGAAGCAGTACATCATGCCGTTTCCAAATTTCTGACGGTGGGAATTGCGCCATGGCGCTCTTTTTCTCACAGACGGTGTTAAACTGACACCACTATACTGTTCATTTGACAAAAGCAAACAATGCGCATGCTCGAAATAAAAAAAATATAATATGGCAATAATTTAGCCACCTGGATTTAGAAAAGTTTTATTTATAAATAGATATAAATATTTTATATATCACAGTGTTCCAAATTATATTATATTATATTATATATATGTATATATATATATATATATATATATATATATATATATATATGAGTGTGTGCGTTTGTGTATGCGGGTATGTATGTATATATATATATATATATATATATATATATATATATATATATATATGCAGTGGGGGGAAATAAATATTCGTACACATGAAAAATTGTATTTTTATAAATGTAAAAGCCTTAACTAAAAAAAATTTGATACATTTTATATGTAAAGATACATTTTATTAAAAAATGGTAATAAACTTAATTAATTCTTATTCTAACAGAAATTAATGCATTTGTTTTTCATTTTAGCTGACGAAAAAAGTATTCGTACAAAACAAAAAAAGCATATTAACTTAATTTAATACTTTGTGGAATATCCTTTATTGAGTTCAACAGCTACCAGTCTATTCCTGTACGTCTCAACTAATGATTTGCACACATTGAGTGGTATTTTGTCCCATTCTTCTTGGCATATTGTCTTCAAATTCTTGATATTTGTTGGTGCTCTTTTCCCACTTTGAATTTTCAAATATCGCCATAAATTCTCGATTGGGTTCAAGTCTGGGGACTGACTTGGCTATTGCAAGACATCAACGTTACTTTCAGCTATCCATTTCCTTGTAGATCTAGCGGTATGCTTAGGATCATTATCCAGTTGGAAAACCCAATCATGAGGTAGCCGAAGTCTCTCAACAGAACGCATTAAATTGTCTTGCAGGATTTTCTGGTGTCTTTCAGCATTCACCTTGCCATCTATTATTGATATTCTGCCAACACCTTTTTCAGAAAAGCAGCCCCAGATCATGATACTGCCACCACAAAACTTTACAGTTGGCAACGTGTTCTTTGGTAAGTAGGCTTCACCGTCCTTCCTCCATACATGATCTCGATAATTATGACCACAGAACTCTATTTTAGTTTCATCTGTCCATAGTACTTTTTCCCAAAACGAATATTCTTTATCCTTATGCTCTCTAACGAATTTTAGCCTAGCATCTCTATGTCATTTCAAGAGGAGTCTTCTTTGGGATGCGTGATTTCAGACTGTTTTTGTGTAGTTCATTACTTATTGTACGCTTGGTTACTTTAATCCCTAATGCACGCAGCTCTTCTCGGGTAGCCCGTGGATTTTGTTGGATCTGGCGTCCTAATATCCTTGCTGATCTTAGAGAAATCTTCCTCGGAGCACCTGTTCGTCTTTGGTTTTCGACGATGTTACGAGTTTTAAACCTTGCAATGAACGAAGAAATTGTAGTAAAAGGAATATTCAGGTTGTTAGAAATCGTTCTGTAACTGTTCCCATCTTTCCAAAGAGACAAAATGTATTTGTTTTTGTGAAATAGTCAATTCTTTATCTTTAGGCATTATTAGAACCTTCTCGTAAGACGAGAAATTGCAGAATGCTCTGATAATGGCTAATAGCGTTAACTATAATTGCTGATAACATTACTGGAACATTCTAGAATATACTTATATACTTTTTTCATAATTAATTGATTATTTTATTCTAATAATTGATTTATACGAAAACTTTTTTCACCAGTTAGAATAAAAAAAATGCATTAATTTCTGTTAGAATAAGAATTAACTAAGTTTATTATTTTTTAATAGTATGTGTCTTTATACATAAAATGTGACGATATTTGTTTGATTTAAGGCTTTTACATTTATAATAATACAATTTTTCAAGTGTACGAATATTTATTGATCTGCGCCCTCGAGAAATATGAATAAAGATAAGGTTCTCTCAGGCCAAAAAATGTCGGATTAAACATAAATACATTTATACTTTCTGGAAAAGAAAAAAACAACACTATTTTATACTTTCTGGAAAAGAAAAGAATATATATATATATATATAAAAAATAGAGTTGTTTTTGTTTTTCCAGATCTCGAAAAAAAGAAACAAAGAGAGAACATTAAAAAGAAACACAGATATTAATGACAAGAAAGAACAAGCGAATGAGACAATGACTTGGAAAGAAAGAAAGAAAGAAAGAAAGAAAGAAAGAAAGAACGAGGGAAACAGAGAGTGAAGGGGAGAGTAGAAAATGGAAAAGGTGAAAGGTGAAATAGGTAATAGGCGAGAGCGGAATAATCAGGAAGATGGAAAATCAGATTATGTGAGCAAAAGAGAAAAGAAAACGCCATAAACACTCCTCTTTCCACCTCCCTACCCAAACACCCATACATAAAAAAGCACAAAATATAGGCGGGTACAAGTCTTTACTTACCTCTTCCCGAAGTGAGTACACAAAAGACGAAATCTATCTAAGCATTAAACCCTTCAATATTGTACCTGTTCTGACACCTCTCAGTACACGGGTCACTATCTGGCCATCTCTTTTCTCGTCTGCTGTTTCTTTAACAGGATGAAGACGGCTGTCGTGGTGTCATGGGTAGCATACCTCAGCAACAACTATAATAAAAAAAAATGACTCGTCATAATGAAAATAACAATGACAATAGCTATCAGAATAGTAAGGTAGGTCACAATATGTTTGGGTGAGGCCATATTATCATAAACTGGTCAGAATAAATTTTCTTTCTTTCATTCTTTCTTTCTTTCTTCACAATTTTTATACAATGAAAATGTAAAAAGGAAGTGAAGTGAAAGGTGTATTCAAGGGAGGTAACAATGGAAAGACATGTCTGCAAAGGAAACAGAAAGAAAGTGAGTGGAAGACATGAAGGTTAAATTTAATATATGTATCCAGAAATAAATAGAATAAGTAAAAACGGACAATAAGCAACAACAACAACAAAAAAAAGGTAGGGGGGAATTTAAAAAGCAGAAGAAAAGAAAAGAACAGAAAATATAAGGGAAGAAATAATTCGAGGAAAGAATTATAAAAAAATGCAGAGAGAGACAAAAGAATGGAAAAATGAAAGAAAAGAAAAAGAAACAAAAACAAAAAACAGAAAGATGGAAGCAAAAGAGAAGTAGAATGAACGAAAAACGTAAGAATGAATGTGAAATAATAAGAATATTAAAAAAAGACCATGAGGATTGAAATAGAAAGGAAAAGTGCAAGAAAGAGGAGAATGAAAGAGAAAGATAAAATAGAAGCTTGAAAGAGGATAAAAGAAAAGTTTAGGAAAAATGAGAACGAAGACGGATGAAAAACAAGAACGAAAAAATGTAAAAAGAAAGGAAGAAAAAATAGTACGCATACAGGTTTACATTCGATAAAATTATACGTAAAAAAAAGTGTGAGGAAAGAAATTTGTCAAATAAACAATTAAAAATCGAATAAAAAGTTAACAGAGAACGTCAAACCTGAGAGAAAAAGTCAGTAACATCAACAAAGATTGAGCAAATATCGAAAAGAAAATTTATCTAATAGAGGATATCGTCTGAATAGAGTCTATAGAGTCTATCTATCTATCTATCTATCTATCTGCTTATGTCTGTTTATCCATCAGAAGCTCAATAATCTCTCTCTCTCTCTCTCTCTCTCTCTCTCTCTCTATCTATCTATCTATCTATCTATATATATATATATATATATATATATATATCAGGTAAAAAGGGGATGCAAGTTCAATCCGTACCACTGGCTAAACTTTCTATAATCATATTCTAAATAAACTAGATTGGCAGATATTAATTTCAGTGTTTGAAATTTAAAAAGTCAGAAGAAATAAACAGGGATTTTTACTCAAACCCGTGTACCCACTAACATATTCTTTATCCCAACACGCACCACACACACACACATACGCATATATATATATATATATATATATATATATATATATATATATATATATATATATATATATATATATATAAGGAAACCAGATTAAGAGTATGATTGCTGTTTAGTTGCTTTACACTAAATATGAAGAAAGTTATTGCCCACAAACAGCAGCGGCTAAAGTCCGTACTACATTTGACTGGTCAGTCCTGTTTAAACTAAAGGATATTTTGAGTGGCATTTCATATACATGACTTAAATAATATTAGAAATTTTCTATCTATTTATCTCTCCCTCTGTCTCTCTCTCTCTCTCTCTCTATATATATATATATATATATATATATATATGTGTATATATTCTTGTGTACTTATGTAATTATGAATTACTATTGCCATCGATATAAGAACAAGTCGAAAACGTGATAGATCGATATATAAATAACATAGCACATATATAAACATATATATATATATATATATATATATATATATATATATATATATATATATATATATATATATATATATATATATAATGTGTGTGTGTGTGTGTAAGCCGAAATTCAAACTCGAGTGAAACGAAATAAAAAGAAATACCCGGAAAATAGCAAAATTTGAATTTGTATGTGAGAGGAGGGAGGTGCGTGTAAGTAAATTGTAAGTAAGTTAGCGAGTGAGTTAAGTGAAAGAAACATAAGTATATACGTCTTTTTTTGCGACTCGGTCCTTCGCTTTGTCTGTCTGTCTGTCTTTGTAATTTGCGGCTGTGAAGTGATCCTTTACAAGAAGGCCATCCGTAGGATTTGTCCTTTCTCGTACCATCTGCGACAATCCCTCAAAAAGGAAAGACTCATTTCCAATCCATTGCATACAGTTTATATCTCTGTATGTCCCGCTATCTAAATGTATATGTATATAAATATATATATATATATATATATATACATCTATATAGAAATATGCAGACTTGTATTTATATGTATCTCGATAGGCATGTGTTTTCGCTGGCAATTGAGCAACACAAGTGAGTATCTGCGATTTTTTCTCTTACGTTTTTTTTAAATTTCACGGTCTTTACATCTATATCCATTGTAACACGACAAGACGAGTGTCAGTCGGACATGAAAACGGCTACCTTATTTCACATATACGAATAGTCTATCCTACAGCAACAACAAAAGAAACAAAAACAAAAAGCAAGCATAACATAACACGCCCCGTTTTGTTGTGTACGTTCCAGTTCAATCTATTTGAAATTCAAATATTTGCCATCTCGAAGCTTTCTTTACTGACAAAATCTCGATTTAACGTTTCCAATGTTATCGCAAATGTTTATTTTTATACTGTTCGTTATAGCCTCAGTAAACTTCCTTTTAATAAAAGTCTTTTCTTTCTTGTAAATACTTATCATTCACTAACAAATATACTTAAATATTAGTCGGCCAACAAATATTTATAGCATGCTACTACAGGCGTTGGTCCAATCAAGTTGTCATGACGCAGATGCGGGTTTCCCAGTAGTTGTTCAATGAACTGTTTCAACAAAAACACACTTGTTGTCAGATTGTCAATCTATGGTCAAGAAATCCATCATTTATTTGACGATTTGTCTGCTGTGTTCCACCATTCAGAGATTTCGTTACTAAAATTGGAAAGGCCACTTTCGAAATATATGTTTTAACTCATGGCTTCCAAGCGAGAATTATTCAAACCTAGACTTTATGTGTATCAACTTTCTAGGCTGTCGAATTCTGCTTTATCTATCTATCTATCTATCTATCTATCTATCTATCTATCTATCTATCTATCTATCTATCTATCGTCTATTTATTATCTATCTATCTATCTATCTATCTATCTATCTATCTATCTATCTATCTATCTATAGTCTCTTTATTATCTAACTATCTATCTATCTATCGTCTGTTTATTATCTATCTATCTATCTATCTATCTATCTATCTATCTATAGTCTCTTTATTATCTATCTATCTATCTATCTATCTATCTATCTGTCTATCTATCTATCTATCTATCTATCAAATACAAGACGAGCTGAAACACTGCAATATCTGAGAAAATCATTGCATTTTCTTTTCTGTTTGTGTGAGGAAATTGAAACGTGCCCATAAATATTGATATAAATATATATTAACATTTTTCTTATGGATGTGCACCTATAGTCTGTTATATATAATGTTATGCATATACGTAAATGGCAACACTTACATATATCGAAGGGGATATTCGTACAGATTTACTAAATTAGTGTTGGCGGACATTAAAACAACAACCGATAAACAGAATTTCAATGTCTGGCAATATTTGGAGTCATTAGAAGTTATGCAATCGTTGAATTTCTATCTATCTATCTATCTATCTATCTATCTATCGTCTGTTCATTATCTATCTATCTATCGTCTGCTCATTATCTATCTATCTATCGTCTGTTCATTATCTATCTATCTATCGTCTGTTCATTATCTATCTATCTATCGTCTGCTCATTATCTATCTACCTATCTATCTATCGTCTGTTCATTATCTATCTATCTATCTATCTATCTATCTATCTATCTATCTATCGTCTGCTCATTATCCATCTATCTATCTATCGTCTGTTCATTATCTATCTACCTATCTATCGTTTGTTCATTATTTATCTATCTATCTATCTATCTATCTATTCATTATCTATCTATCTATCTATCTATCTATCTATCTATCTATCATATCTGTCTGTTCATTATCTATCTATCTATCTATCTATTCATTATCTATCTATCTATCTATCTATCTATCTATCTATCATATCTGTCTGTTCATTATCTATCTATCTATCTATCGTCTGTTCATTATCTATCTATCTGTCGTCTGTTCATTATCTATCTATCTATCTATCAATCAATCGTCTGCTCATTATCTATCTATCTATCTATCTATCGTTTGCTCATTATCTATCCATCTATCTATATTGATTTTTATATGCATGTATCCCTACATGTATGTATGCACATATGTGTGTAAGTACGTTTGTAGGTATGTATGTATATGTGTATGTGTGTATCTATTTATTTCTCTGGAAGAATATGATATATAAATTTCTATATATCAGAACAATGTTAGGCAAATAAATGTCAAAGTGGAAAAATCATATTCTTCCATGTAGATAGATAGATATACACACACACATATACACACACACACACACACAGATATATATATATATATATATATATACATATATATATATATATATATATATATTTATATATATATATATATATATATATATATATATATATATATATATATATATATATATATATATATATATATATTTCTAATCCCATTCGTTGTTGGAAGTTTTACCAGATAATCCTGAATCCTTAAAAAAGGATTTAGCTGAAATAAATTATCGTAATGGTACCTTAAAGTGGTTTGTTTTTTATTACATTTATATATATATATATATATATATATATATATATATATATATATATTAACCTCCTAATATGTGTTAGTCAGGTATTCTTGTTGTCGAATATTTAATTTGTGTATAACTGTTAATTTCTGTTCTTTTATCTATATACCTGAATAAATTAACAAAGTTTTAACTATGTAGTATCAGGCATAGACAACTTGTTTGTCTCTCAACATGTATCTATAAAGATATACATATATGCACACATAATGTGTGTCTGTTTATGTATTTCATGTATGACGTTTATTTAAACAAGTACTGTTTCTGTAGGTGCACACAAACACACACAAACATTAGGAATTAGATCTAAATAAGATTTTCATGTTAATATAGTGCTGTAAAACTATGTATACATTACATGATTATATATATATATATATATATATATATATATATATATATATATAAACTTATATTAGGGATTAGATTTAAATAAGATTTTCATGTTAATATAGTGCTGCAAAACTATGTATACATTACATGATTTTATATATATATATATATATATATATATATATATATATATAAACTTATATTAGGGATTAGATTTAAATAAGATTTTCATGTTAATATATTAATATAGTGCTATAAAACTATGTATACATTACATGATTATATATATATATATATATATATATATATATATATATATATATATATATATATATAAACTTATATTAGGGATTAGATTTAAATAAGATTTTCATGTTAATATAGTGCTATAAAACTATGTATACATTACATGATTATAGTTTACAGTATCATTTCTAAAATATTTCAAGATATTAGATAATATCTAAATGACATGTACTACAGATAGATTTATTATTTTTTACATATTTCTCATAAAGGAAAATTAAATATTTTTATATATGTTTCTTCTCTTGTACTTCTCGCTTGTAGAAATCTCTTCCGTCTTCTTAAATTTCCAATCAACTCTGATCTTCAAATTAATGTAAATGCAATGTCAGTTGTCATCTTCTGTCTCCTTAATACCTCTTCGTTTATCACCCTCAATAATAAGTTTTTTTTCTTCTTCTCATATTCTATTGCACTCAGTAATCCTTTGCATCCTCTGGCTTTTATGGACTTGAGTTTGAAAAGATTAAAACAAAATGACAACATTCCGGTCAAATCACAACATTTGCACCAGTTTCGTGAGCGAAGACAAAGAATTTTTAGTTTAATGGACAAATATACATACATACACATAGAAAAAACATGTCTACACACATACATAACTAACTAATTATATATGTATCTCAACATATGCATAGATATTTTGTTAAATATAGTTTTTAATTGTTGAATTCTTGCTCTCTGCTTTAGATTTTTGGTTATTTTACAATAAGCTGAAGATATCTCTTTATATATCCTTATGCCCTCCTCTCTCTCTCTTTATATATATATATATATATATATATATATATATATATATATATATATATATGTATATATATATCTGTAAGCAAATATATGGATATAGATCCGACAGTATGAAGAAAAATATACGGAAAAAACAAACAAAAGTCCTTATATGCAATTATGCTGTTTTAATGTTAATATAATGTCAACTTCGGACGTTTCGGTCTAATAAACCATCTTCAGGACATATTCATAAAATATAATTAACATTATCAATTCAACATGACAAAGCGTGACGACAACGTGACCATGTTTAAACGGAACGCTGATCATATAAAACTTTCAGTTATCTGTTTGGATAAGTCTTGTTCTTATGTCCATCGTCTTTGTCATGTTGAATTGATAATGTTAATTATATTTTATGAATATGTCCTGAAGATGGTTTATTAGACCGAAACGTCCGACGTTGACATATTAACATTAAAACCGCATAATTGCATATAAGGATTTTTGTTTGTTTTTTCCGTATATTTTTCTTCATATATATATATATATATATATATATATATATATGAATATATATGTATATATATATATATATATATATATATATATATATATATATATATATATATATATATATATTCTTGTGTGCATATGTAGTTATGAATGACTATTATCATCGCTATAAAAACAAGTCGAAAACTATATATATGTGCGTGTCTCTGTGTGTGTGCATATATATATATATATATATATATATATATATATATATATATATATATATATATATGTCAGATAAGATTCAAACACGAATAAAAAGAAATAAGAAGTACTCGGAAAATAGCAAAACCTATCTATCTATCTATCTATCTATCTATCTATCTATCTATCTATCTATCTATCTATCTAAAGTCTATTCGTATCTATCTATCTATCTATCTATCTATCTATCTATCTATCTATCTATATATCTATCTATCTATCTATCTATCTACAGTGGGTCTAACTCTCTCTGTTTGTCTGTCTGTTTATGTATCTATCTAAAATTTGATATTAAATTATACACTATCGGACGTAAAATTTTAGAAAATTAATGTATAGTGTATGAGACATAATGCAATAGTTTAGCTACTTTTAAATAAACATTGAAATATTTGACAAATAAAGTTTGATTATATATATATATATATATATATATATATATATATATATACATGCTATGTATATATATATATATATATATATATATATATATATATATATATATATATATATAGCATGTATTAGAACGTCAAATAAAATGATTCTGTTTTTCACATTGATTTTATAAGTGAACTGTGTAACAGATTTAATTTAAAATGTTTCTTTTAGGTTTTTTAATTCATCTAAGTTACCCGTATTAATATGAAAACAACGTCAAAATATCGACCATATATTCAGTTTATGTTGAAATTATTAAAGTTCTTGTTTTTCACTTGGGTCATTAGATTCAATATTAGGAGGTAGAAGCGTAGAATAATTATATAAGATTTCTATTACGATTTCTCCTTTTTCTTTAATAGGGACATTATCAAACAGACTTTCAACGTATTAAGAGGCTAGAATGTCTCGATATTAAATGACAACCTAATATAACTAACAATGGCGTAACTTTCTTGTATAATTCACTTATGAACTTCAAATTAAAAATAGAATGGATTTCTTTGACGTTTTGGTAGATGATATATATATATATATATATATATATATATATATATATATATATATATATATATATATATATATATATATAAGAATAATTAAAAAAATAAAATAAAATTAAAAATAAAAATACATAGATGGTGCATATATATATATATATATATATATATATATATATATATATATAAGAATATATAAAAAAAAAAAAAATAAAATAAAAACAAAAATACTAAGGAACTCAGGATTATGCACCCAACGTTTTCTTTTCTATTTTCTGCATACCTGCGCACCTTATATATATATATATATATATATATATATAAACCTTATCCATATTTTCTTTTTACAGTTATACTCTATCTGAAATTTTTGCATATATATATATATATATATATATATATATATATATTGAGAAGAAAAAATATTGAGAATTTTAACAATTAAAATTTTCAGACGCACTGGGTTGTATATTAATATTTTTTTTATTTTCGATTAGATGCTACAACTAGTTTTGGCCAGCATGGCCAGCATCAGGAGAAAAAAATGTTCTGCTTGTTAGTAGCAGAAGTCAGCAACTTGTAAAGATGTCTTATTATAACGTATAGATATCTTATTTTTATTAAATATATTGATCTTATGTTCAAATATGTATATAAATTTTCGTAGTCGTGGCTGTCGTTGTAGATGTAAAAATGATCTAAAAGTTTATTAAACCTAAGCTTGTGACTCTTCGGCGTCATTGCCAGCGTGTGAGTAAATAGAAGAAAAGAAAATGAAATATATTTTAGGTTGTGTATTGTTGTAAAATTGTCGCCATTTTTTGTTGAAAACTAAATCCAATACTGTAGATGTTACATATGTTATATACGTTCAAAGGAAACATTTTACAGTAAGCATATCAAAATATCTTTCTCCTAATGAGGAGAAATATACTTCTTTTACACATCAAATGTTTATTTTTTACCATAAGATTCTTTCGTGTCAATGCACTTAATAAGCGAATAATAAACCAATAAATCAAATTTAGGCAGAAAAAAATTCGGATGAAAATTTAAGTAATAATTCTGTCAGCATTAATCTTTTGAACAATATATTAGGTTGGTGTAAAAATAATGACGTAATAATGTCGTTTTTTGACGTTAAAAATACGTCAAAAAACGACATTATTATGTCATTATTTTTGCACCAACCTAATATATATATGTCTTTCTGAGATGAGGTATTATGTACACTATTTACATTGTTCGGACTGTTATCCTCATCTTTGTTGTCATATTTATCAAGGACACATGGCACAGTGGATAATGTCGTTAGTTAGATCCAGTGACAGAGCCCAAAAAGTGTGAGTTCAATACCTGGTTAAGGCGGTGGAGAACTTGGAGAGGGGAATTAACAGGAGAAAAAAAATGATAACTGACATCCATTAGACATGACCCGTGGAACTAGAACAGTCTACCTCAGCGAACGAAATAAGGTGTTCAATTAGACATTCCAACCACCTGAAGAAGGCCGGAGCGTACAATGGCTGAAACGTTGTGATAAATATGGCAACAAAGATGAGGATGATATTCCGAAAAATTTAAATAGTGAATATATATATATATATATATATATATATATATATATATATATATATATATAATGAGAAGCCACGTATACTTTCTTAATAAGTATATATAGAAAAAGTTGCAAATTAAAAAAATAATAATGTTTTTTTTTATGAATGTATTTATTTATTTATATCTATATTTGATATTTCAGATTGACCTCAATCTTTCTTCAGAAACAAACAGTTATTTCTGATGAAAGATTGAGGTCAATCTAAAATATCAAATATAGATACAAATAAATAAATACTTTCATATTTTTTTAATTTACAACTTTATATATATATATATATATATATATATATATATATATATATATACTAGGACCAGGGACTTTAATTTAATTCTATAATTGAATTTAAATTTTTTAGTTTCTGTTTTTGAAACATGGTAATTCCTGTGTAGCAACAGAACCATATGTTTAAGTTAGTAAACATATATATATATATATATATATATATATATATATATATATATATATATATATATAAAGAAGTGATGGATTTTTTATTTAATAATCCGACAGATTTTATAAAATGTTATTTTTTGAGGATAGCCATATTTGAGTAGACGCCCCGTTAAATTATTAAATCTATTGTCGTCTATCTGCAGAATTAGACCATGCACCTCACTTCTTGGCGGGAGAAACTGTCATTACATCTGACCGTGCCTTATAAACTGATACGAAACTGGGAAGATAGGAAGATTTACATTTAATAACGTCTACAGGCCTATTTCATCGAAACTCTCTTTAAATTAAATATACTTCTTGGTAGAAACCGATACTTCATTCCCTATATATATATATATATATATATATATATATATATATATATATATATATATATATATCAAGTATGTGGTGCAGTTCAATTTACATAACTTACATGATTTACATAACAATTTACAACAATAACACATTTCTAAAAACATTTTTCAGATTACATCTATATTTTCGTTGTCCTGTTATTACCAAGAAGTAAAAAACAAAAACACATCTATTTCTATAACTGATGATGTCGGTAGGAACAGATGAAAGCTTGTAAAAAACTAAAAAAGACCTTAAGCAACTGGAATTTATAAACAGGGATCATAACATTCATCTACAGGTTCGGGGTTAATGTACCATATTAAATTTGTTTGCCAAGATGTATTCTCACCATTTAAATCATTAACTTCTATATCTGTTTTTTGTACGAATGATTCATGTAATATATATATATATATATATATATATATATATATATATATATATATATATATATATATATTTTTAGTGGGTAAACGTATTTGATTAGTTACCTCTTTTTTTTATTGCGAAATTAATGACAATCAGATCGGTAGGAACTGAACTCGCATCCCTTTTTTTACCCGGTTTATTTCATTTTTTCAACGGTTACTGTACGTTCCAAAATTATGTAACCATTAATAAATAGCACACACTTAAAAAAACATATTTCTGCTTGCAATGCGTTTATTTTCGTCTTGAAAGTTACCTGAAATGAAAAAATTATTAACGCCTGATGGTGAAAATTTGCTGATTTTCGAAAGTACTAGGAGCGACGGAACATCTGACCCATCTTACAATTTTAAACATAAGTAACGCTTCATTCAAAGAGTCGTTAGTAAGTTAATGCTTTATTACATCTGTTAGCGAAGTGATTTCGCCATTAATTACATTAACTTTACTGATTAATTCTTTGTATGATTACATCTTTATAATATAACACACAAAAAAGAGTATTTTTGACATCGAAAAACATCAGAAAAACTAATTTTAATATTATGTGGAAGTATCCACTCTTTGTCTGATGAAGGTCGTGAAACCGGAAACATGTGTAGCAAAATTATGGAAAATAAAGCGTAATATATTTATTTTAAAAATCCAGATTACATATTACAACCAAGAACGTTTGCGGTTTCACTCTTCTTTTTAATATCTATCTATCTATCTATCTATCTATCTATCTATCTATCTATCTATCTATCTATCTATCACACTCTCTCTCTCTCTCTCCCTATATATATATATATATATATATATATATATATATATATATATATATATATATATATAAGTATATATGAAATGGAAGAACGCTCAGTATTGCATATAGAGTATTTATTTACATAGATATTGTTGACTCTCTAAATTTCGCACTGATGTGTAAAATAGTCACACATATACACACATACATACATACATACACACACACACACACACACATATATGTATATATATATATATATATATATATATATATATAATTTACTAGATTGAATAAAAACACCACTGAATCTCTAAAGAAATATGTTAATAAAATCATAACATCCAACAATGCTGTTGCAGGGTCCCTAAAAATAAACAAAATTATTGGTGATTACAAACCTGGCTACTTATACGGTAATGTTAAAATCCACAAACCGGGATCCCCATTACGACCTATCATTGCTAAGATTCCAACATGGATATACCAAGTATCAAAACTTCTCAATGATATAATTACCTCATATCTCCCTACTAACTACCCATGAATTCCTCCAAATACTTAAAAGCACAAACGTTAAAACAAAGCAGGGCATTCTTGCGTCACTTGACGCAGATAATTTATTTATTAGCGTCCCCGTTTCCGAAACTATTGATATTATTATTAATTCGGTGTATAAAAATAATTTAATTCCGCCTCCATCAATCCAACCCAACATTTTAAGAAAACTATTGATCGCTTGAAGTACTAGATTTCCTTTTTATAGCCAGAATGGTACTATTTACACACAAATGTGAACCCCTCTCGGGCCGTGCTTCTCCAATTATTATGTTATAGGCTTTTACTAAAGTTATTAAACCTAAAATATATGTTCGTTATGTAGACGATATATTTATAATGTCGTTTTCTCACATATGTTACTATGTGAGAAAACGACATTATTTTTACATCAACCTAATACTTTAGCTGAAAACAAAAAAGAAATAGAAAATCTGAAAGCTATATTTCAACAAAATAGATAGATAGATAGATAGATAGATAGATAGATATTAAAAAGAAGAGTGAAACCGCAAACGTTTTTGATTGTAATATGTAATCTGGATTTTTAAAATAAATTTCTGAATTTTACTGATGAACTTAGTGAAAAAAAAAAACTTCCTTTCTTTGATGTTCTCGTCGATTTTAGTAATAATACTTTTAAAACTTCTGTTCATAAAAAAATCAACTAATAAAGACTCTTGCCATCTTAATTTCTCTAGTGAATGCCTTCTTAGATATAAAATAGGTGTTATTAAAAATTTCCTCACGAGAGCGCACGAGAATTCATCCTCTTGCATGCTTTTCTTTAAACAATTAGACAATGTAAAACAAACACTGATTAATAACGGATTTCCTAATCATTTGTTGGATTTCCATATTAGGCGTTTTCAGTCTAACGTAGCTAATAGCAACGACGAAAATAGAAACATAAACAATAAAATAAAAATCAAATAAATGAAAATTAGAAACAGGATGAAAGCATAATTAAGAACATTATAAAAAAGTTGACAATAGCAAAAAAATTAGATGAATTATTTATTACAAAAAATTTAAAACATCTAACCTTATATTTAAAATATATAATATTTCACCTCTTAGAACAAAATTAAGTAGGGCAAATATTATTTAGGAATTGAAATGTCCATTAAAGAATTATATTCCTGATCAATCAAAATTCGTAAATAATTATATAGGCAACACTACAACATGTTTGACACGCAGACTCACTCTATACCTTTCTGATCATAGCTCAATTAGATCTCATTTTAATATCCATGGAAACCTACCGGACATTCTTCGTAACATACTTGTTGACAACACAAATATAATAGCATCATCTAAATACAAAAAAAAAAAAATAATGGGAGCCTTATTAATAAAATAATAAAAAAATAAAAAACAAAACAACACTTAATAATATTAACTATGAACATGGACACAATATCTTGACCGTGTGTGTGTGTGTGTATGTATGTCTGTATGTATAAAATACATGATAAAATATAGTTTAATGTAATGTAATGTTATATGAGTTGAAGCGCTCTATATCAGAGATAGACCGTATGCAAATATGATAGTGGACATTGAGGTCAACACCCAGCAGAGACAGTCTGTTTCATGCTTAAACACAACCGTCACACACACACACACACACACACACACACACACACACACACACACACACACACACACATATATATATATATATATATATATATATATATGTGTGTGTGTGTGTGTATATATAATCTGTTTTTTATGGATACACTTATTTCTCGAATATTCAAGCCAATAAATATAATTAATAATATTTAATTAAAATCAGTGCCGAATTTTTTTCTAAATTAAATTGCTAGCGCACTTAGGTTCAAGCTGACTTTCACTTACTGGAGGGCTTTATCAATAATAATAATTTAATTATAAATTATTCCATAATAATAATAATAATAACGATAATAAGCCATTACTGCATAAAGTTTCCTTAAAGTTTTAAATCTTTTTTGCCTAATTTACCTTACTGGCTAATAGTTATCTGATGACTGGTAGATTTTAAGTTTTAGGTAACCTCTTTAAAAAAATTGGAAGCCATGTTGTAATGGATTAAATAGATTTAAATATATTTAGCATCCAAACTTTTTGCTAAAAACATTTAGCTAAAAACGTCCATTCCGACTTCTTAAAGGAAAAGCACTACATGCAAATTCCAAATTGGAGATACCAAGATGAAACAAGTACAAGAATTTAATTATCTGGGAAGTGTTTTTAACAGAGGACGGAAAGGGTGACACTAAAATCCGAAAGCGTATTGGGATAGCCAAAGATGTCTTCTAAAAGCTAAGCAGGGTATTAAAAAAAATCGTTAAAAACAAAGAAAAGTGTTACTGGACTGTTACAGGATATATGGCAGTGAATGCTGGACAATCTCACAGATGAAGAAGATGCATGAAGCAATAGAAATGGGGTTCTACAGAAGGGTGCTGAGGATACCGTGAACAGAGTTTTAGAGAAAATGAAAACAAAAAATAAACTGCTACTTAACATCAGGAAGAGAGGGTTGAAATACCTAGGGCACCTAATGAAGAACGAAGACTTGGAAAATTTGATAATCACTTTTTTGAAAGCAAGAGGGTCAGAGGAAAACAACGCATAACCTACTTAGTGAGCTTGAATAAATGGATGTCGAAACAAGGTTTAGGAGAGATAGTAAAAAAAAAATATTAGGAGCTACAAAGGGAAGAGAATTGTGGCGAGCTATAATTGCCTACGTCCTAAAGGGGCACGTTATATAAAAAAAAAATTCCTAGCTTAGTAGAAGTTAATTGAACCAAAGAATTTATGAAACTTACTGATTATTAAATCCAGAGCGCGGTCCCAATCTTTTGGCTAATAGTTTGTGTAAATATCAACTGAATTGAAATAAATAAAATCTGTTAAGCTGAGGTATTATATACACTATTTACATTGTTCGGACTTTCATCCTCATCCTCATATTTATCACAACGATTCAGCCGTTGTACGCTCCGGCCTTCTTCAGGTGGTTGGAATGTCGAACTGAAGCCTTTATTTCACTCACTGGGGTAGATTGTTCTAGTTCCACGGGCCATGTCTAATGAATGTCAGTTATCAGTCATCACCTGCTAATTCCCCTCTCCGAGTTCACCATCGCCTTAACCAGGTATTGAACTCACACTCTTTCCGTCCTGTCACTGGATGTAACAAACGCCTTTATCCACTGTGACATGTGTACTTGATAAATATGACAACAAAGATGAGGATGATAGTCCGAACAATGTAAATAGTGTACATAATACCTCATCTTAGAAATATAGACATATATATATATATATATATAGATATATATTGTTCAAAAGATTAATGCTGACACAGAATTATTAGTTAAATTTTCATCTAAATTTTTTTTTGTTTAAATTTGATCTATGGGATTATTATTCGCTTATTAAGTGCATTAACAAGAAAGACACATGTCACAGTGTCTCTTAAAAAGAAAATCTATTTTAATCTATTGACAAGAAAATCTATTTTAATCTATTAAAAAGAAAACAAACTATACAGTTGATGTAAAAATCAAGTGTTCATATAATTAACATGAGTTACGATACTGGCTCGCGAAATGGGAACTTTCATTAATACATTTGCATCGCTGTGGTTAACACTCTTCCTATTTTTGTTGTAATTGTGGTTTGTGGTGACATTCAAGGCAAAAGAGAGCAATGGCTTGCCGACTCCTTTAGCACCTGGAATGTTACCTCTTCCATCCTTTCAGAAATTACCTCGCCCACAGGTAAAGCCATTGACCTCTGTGGCGCAGCTCCTACACCCAAGCTGGCGACTAGTCGATAGCCTCTTGGCACAGGTGGGATGAGGAGAAGCGTTCCTCTTTACCGATCGAGTAGGGAAACCCTTCTGACTATCCTCGCACAGTTTATCCAGCATATCGATGCCATCGACCGGGGCGTGTCCGTCGCAGTGCCCATGCAACTTCTTGGAGATATGTCTGAGAGTTGGATGTAGGCCGTGGACCAGTACAGTTCCGCATCTAAATTTATCTGAGTAAAACAGTGTCGACCGTATCGCTACAAAAGATGCAAACTGACAATATGCACCAATGTGGACTTTAAATAAAAATCCGTTTTTCTGGTGACCCTGCATGTCAAAATAAAAAGTTTTATTTTCCAAAGTGTTTTATATGTTTGCCAAATTTTATTCTAACATAAATGGTTTAAGAAATAACAAAACAAGTGTTATAGATATTTCATTTATTAAGCAGTAAATAAAACAGAGGAATATTACACGACGAGTGAGTGTGGGTCGGTTGACCCAGCGTTCAGTCTATTCGACTGTTGATATTTACCAGCCTCCCCACGAGTTAGGAAGTGGGACAAGGGCGAGTTTACTGTGGGGCAATCTGAGCCCGAAGCTTCGGACAAAAAGTCGGGCGGATTGCTGTTTACTGAGACGAAACTCTGCCGTTCGACATAGTCTCGTCTGGGGATCCACTCTGCCCGAAGGAAGAGAGTTTGACTAGGACAGCTGGAACGGATCTATTCGATTGTCAATATTTAACAGCCCCTCCCACGAGGGATGTATGCGGCACAAGGCCGAGTTTAGCGTGGCTTCTTCGAGCCCCTAGGCTCGGCCAAAAATATTCCCTTAGAAGCCGCATAAACAGGTTCAAGGACTGTCGGCCGAGGCAGAGAGTTCGACAGTTTGAACAATCTGTGCGACTGTTAATATTTAACAGTCTCCCACGAGGGATGTATGTGGCCCAAGGCCGGTTTATTGTGGGTACTCCGAGCCCGTAGGCTCGGACAAAAATATTCCTTTTCAACCCGCCTAAACGTGTTCAGGGCCTGTCTACCTCACCGGACGAGACTTTGCACTGCGGCAAAGTTTCATCCGAGTTCCTCTCTGCCGAGGCAGAGAGTTGGACAGTTCAACAATCTATGCGACTGTTATATTTAACAGTCCCCCCAAAAGGAATGTATGTGACACGAGGCCGAGTTTAACGTGGGTTTCTCCGAGCCTGTAGGCTCAGCCAAAAATATTCCCTTCAGAGACTGTCTACCTCCCCGGACGAAACTTTGCCATTCGGCAAAACCTCGTCCGAGTTCCTCTCTGCTCGAGGCAGAGAGTTTGATAGATGGACAATCTGTGTGACTGTTCTCCCAAGGCTTTCTCTCATACTAATCTTATATTAGGCGGAAGAGTCCATTATAGGCTCTTTAGAGGGAGGACATCACAACACATACCATATAGAAAAAGGGGACTACTAAAAAGGAATTAGAGGAAAATAAAACTTTTATTTTCACATGCAGCGCCGATTAAACAACGTCGTCAGAAAAACGGATTTAAAATACACATTGGTTTATATCGTCGGTTTGTAGTATCTTTTGCAGCGATACGGTCTACCCTGCTTCATTCAGATGAATTTGTTCTAAATCAGCTTCTTGATTGAGGTACTCGAAGAATACACAAGTCAGAGTAAAGAAAGACTCCCAAAAGCGGCCAAAACTGCCCTGAAAGAAACCCAAGAAACACAGGCAACTGAAAAACTCCACAGAAAAACTCCATAGAAACTCTAGATGACACATAATGAGAGAAGAATGCTTTATGTTGATGGTTTCTTGGATGAATGCTCAATATAAAACTGAGCCGTTCTCAGTAGCGGCCAATACAACGCCATAAGTACCAACTACATAAAAATCAACGTAGATAAAACGCAGGAAAACAAAAACTGCAAACTACCAGGATAAAGATGATAGAATGAACCACTTAATTAGCGAATATTGCAAATTGACGCAGCAATATATTTTGGCCAGGACTGTCCCCTTTTGATATAAGCTGTCAGCTCTCATCTTTTTCTGCGTTTCTGTATGCTACGAAGCTTAAGGGGTGTTGGGCCATGGAAACATTTTTATTATACAAGGAAACTAAACCCATAATAAACTTTGAAAACTGCCGCGGTGTGATGATTGGAAAATATAGTGAGCCTACCCAGAAAGAATAACACTATGCGTGACTGGGTGGGAAAGGTTATCTCCTGGGAACTGTGCAAGCAACCATATTTTGATATACCAGTGATGACTAGAATCTGTCCTTGAGAATGAAACATGAAATCTACTGTGATTTTGAGATTCAAACGCATTGACCAATCCAGGCCAGATGAGCGGATTTGGAAGTAGAAAAGGAATCACGGTGGAGTAATGGATAGCAGCTGGGACTGAGGAATCGGAGAGCCGAATTCGAATTCCAGTCGAATTCATTACATTCACTTACATGCTAATACTCTTGGGAGAAGTATGAATCATCTTCTTCTCCCCCCGCTCATCTATGCGTAAAAGAGCAGGACAGACCGTGTTCTATAGCGTTGGAAGGCAACTGGTCTATCGCAGAAAGAACTGGCAAACTACTGCGTAAAAAAATTTGCCTCAACAGTCATGTATGGAAAGATACATGATCGTCTAAGCATGTATCACGTATGACACATAAACATGGCAGTTTGCGGATCTGGTGGGTTGGAAAGTAGCTCTGGAAGGGAATAAAAAGATAGAATTTTTTCGACCATGTCAGCGAATTGAGGAAGTTAGAGAACACGATGGTGATAGTCGTGCCACAGTCATTGTCAATGCATTTTGAATAGTTCCAAAGTACACTTGACTCATTTTTCCTATAATTACCACTGTTAACTGTAATTTTAAATATTATAAATCTACTACTGTAATGGAAACTTGTATAAGTATTTTCAATTAATAGTTATAATTATTGTTATTACTGTCATAGATTGGGAAAAGGAGGAAGTACATTTGGAATTGTATATTATTTTTTTGTTTTACTTTCGCAATTTAACTGGATGAGTTAAAAATAATAAATTTGGTTTGAAGATTTTTCAGTGAAAATTTAACTCAGAATCATAAAAATCGACAAAAGATAATATCATGAGTTAGAAGAGTAGGCGAAGAATAATAATAATAATAATAATAATAATAATAAGAAGAAGAAGAAGAAGAAGAAGAAAAAGGAGAAGAAGAAGAAAAGAAAAAGAAGAACAAGAACAAGAAGAGAAGAAGCAAATACAAAGACCTGGAGATGGAAATAGAAAAGAAAACGTAGCGCTTAAAAACTAAAACTGTTCCTGTTGTGGTTGGAGCTCTGGGTCTGATAAAAAAAAGAACTCAAATGCAAATTAACAAAATCATTAGTGCACCATTTCTACAGAAATAAAACAAAAAACTACTTCTAACAAACGCAGCTCTTTGTCCATTTCCTTATTTATTCTTATTGATATTTGTAAACTCTGATGAACTCTTCGCTATGGGACCTAAACTTTATGAATTTAAGCTTACTACTCGACTGGCGACAAGGTCTCGCTAATTCACAGTTGAATTGTTTAGAGGTAACGGTAAGTTCTATACTGACAGTTTCTTTTCTCGTACTTCTCGCTTGTAGAACTCTCTTCCGACTCCATGCTTTCCGACCAACTTTCATATTCAAAAATTTAAATGCAATGTCAATCATTATCTACTGTCTTCCTGATTACTCTTTTATTGTTTTCGTTCATTCATATTTTCTGTTTTCTAATTCTTTCACACACGGTTACCCATTGTGTCTTAGTGGCTTTAATGTCTTGCTTGGGGTAAATTCGATTAAAAAAGCTGTCTTGTGTTTAATTAATTGGAAACAACAAAGTTACATCCTTCGATTGCCCTAAGGTCATTAGTTACGACCCGGCATGTGATTATAAAACAAAGGCAGGTTAAAAAGAATTTTAAGAATGGGCATGACTGAGTGGGTAAGTTGATCCACTGAGAACTGTGCAAGAGATTACATTTTACCTATACAGACTAATGACATAAGCGCAGACGAGAACTTTCCCAAGAGAATAAGGCATAAAATCTGCAACTTTGGGATTCAAGTGAATCATCAATCGATGCTGGTTCTGATAACGAAAATATGTCATGTTGTAGATTTCTTTGTACGGACTGCCGCAGAATAGAGTAGAAAGATAGTCGTGCCAGTCATTATCAGAGCACTTTGAGCGCTCCCAAAGAGCCTATAAACTAAGCTGGAGTGATTTAATAGGAGTAGATAGGTTCATCTATTTGCCCGTTCAAACTCCTCTCTAGTCTTTTGAACAGGAGTAGAGATTTATACCTAGTTTTCAGTTAAGGATTTGGCTTCCGATTCATTCTAAAGTCTTCTCATTCTCTTTCACTCTCCGTAGCCCCTTGCGTTTTAGCGACATTATCAACTTTCTTGGGGTGAATTGATTAATAAAACCAGATTTCAAATTCAGGGAAGAATTGCAGGCATTTAGACAATGGAATGGTTGAAAACCGAATACAGAGAAGCCACTTAGCCTTCGGTTGAAGCCACAAGCAACTACTGGAATGAATGCATAATAATAATGAAGAGTGCATCAACCAATTAAAACTAGTAAAAAAATCAATAGGAATAATGAAACGTGTATCAATCTAAATCAGGAATTCTCAATCATTTTCTTGTTGTCGCCCTCCTTGGTTCCCAGGGCACACCCAGTTCCCCTCACCGATCTGAAGAAAGTTCTTTCTTGGTATTAGGTACACTGTAGATTCGAAACGATTAAGGATCTAACTCAGTTCGGCTTTTTTTTTAGATGATATTAGATAAGATGTCGCCAAACGAACATACGTAGCCCATAAATCTAGAGCGATGACCCCTGCACATGTCAATTGTCTGAGCTGGCTGACAGTTTGGCTCACCCTGTCCAGATAATCCCAGCAAGATGAAAACTCTAGCAATGAACTTTTAAATTTGGACAACAAAATAAATTAAAACCATTTGTTCGTGCCTGATCGGTTCGATAAGGTAAAATTGGCAGCTGATCTCAAAAGTGACAACTGGGACTGTCAACTGGGGCAAGAAATAACTCGTTAATTTTAAAACATAACTGCTTTCTATTAATCATCAGAGCAACCCTTTCTAAATTCCATCAGCATGGATGATGATGACGTTCAATAGGGTGGGTTGCATCTTTTCGAGCTAACGTTCTCTGCTGGCATGAAGTGGAAAGATTATATTGAATCAATTGCTAGGACTGCTGCTAAGAAAGTTGGCTTCCTGTGTCGTGCTAGACAATTTTTCTCTCCAGAATCTATTTTATATATTTATAAGCTTACTATTCGTCCAAGCTTCGAATATGGCTGCCACTTTTGGTTTGGTGGTGCTGATGTATATTTAGAGATTCTTGATAAAATCCAAAGAAGAATCTGTAATGTTATTAGTTCTGACCTGGCATCTCGACTTCAGTCAATTTCCCACAGCCCCAACGTAACTTACCTGCCTCTTTTCTATAAACAATTTAATGTTAATTGTTTTGAGAAATTTTCCTAGATGGCACCTATGCATTATGAATTTAAGTGCAGTACTAGATTTGGTAGGAAGATCTCATCATTTTACAGTTTAAATGGCTAGATGTAACCGTTAGTTCTATGCTAACAGTTTCTTCTGTCACACTTTTCACTTGTAGAACTCTCTTCCGGCTTCTTGCTTCCCAGTCAACTTTGATCTTCAAAAATTTAAATCCAATCGTAATCTATTGCCGTAATCGATATCTCTCTTTAATAATATTTTAACTTTTCTTATTATTTCACACTCAGTAACATTTTGTGCCTTAGCGGCTTTATTATCTTGCTCGGGATGAAATAATTAAAAAAAGACCGTTATGCTAATTTTATTCTTTGTAAAGCAAATATATTTCTTTTAGTGTGACGTAGATTTTCTAAAAAAATAAACTAAATGAAAGAGGATTGTTTGGTTCTAATCCCAGGTCATCGCCATCTTACCGCTCCTTCTTTTTCCACATTGTCCAATTGGATATTTCTACCCTGCCAAGGGGGGGGGGCGTAATATCGTCCAATTTGGAAATTCTATATTTAAAGTGTTGTAATAAAACGCAGCATTAAGATGATGTAGAATTGAAATAAGGTTAAAGCGAAATCATTTTTGTTTGAAGGTAACACGTCCTTTCTGCGTGAACAGGCACACGTTATGTAGATATATACAAAGCTAATATAATCATGGTGGACGGCTACAATAGTGAGATAACCCATGCGAAATGAAATTATTAAAATGATGACTGGCCTGTGAGAATAAACAGTTTTGTTACTAGGTATTAAAATACTAAAATTAAAGAAAGAACAACACTGCGTGCAATAAGAGAAACTTTGTTAACTTAATCTGACGCATATCCATGACACCAATTCTTTTATTAATGTTGTATCGGAGATTCCTTGTCACCAGTATATTGTAGGATCTTCGAGTAGGTACCAGGGTTGTCCTTGGTTCTCTTGATTACTCACAACCGAAAAGTATTAAAAAAACGAACCCATTCAGAGTAACGCGTGTAACACCAGCGATTCCATATTTTATACGCCGTGTGGCTGTCTGTAACAATAATAACAATTGATCGTTTATGACTATGTTAGTGTGGTAAATTAAACCTTACGGCAGACGCCTGCTCAGGCACATTTTTATTTCTTCAACACACGCATAGTCAACCTATTCCATTTTCTTTGTCATCTGTTTAATTGGCCAAGAAGGGTAATTGACATGAATTTACACATAGATGCTTCCTCGGTAGATTTTATAGTTTCTTATAAACCAACTGGCGTTAATGTTGGTATTCGAGTTTTAAAAAAAAAAAAAAAAAAAAAAAAAGAAGATCAGAAGTACGAATACTGGTTTGCAAGTCACCTGCAAGGTCAAAGCAGGGTAATCTTCTCTCACTTATTTGGCTTTTAGTTGCAGTAACCTAAATGGATACTCAGGTGTCGTAAACGGTTATCGGTTCGTAAAGAAAAATTCAGCGGACCGGGTTCAAGTTCTGTACTAGTCGTTTTCGTTCGCTTGGAAAAGGCATGAATCCATCTCTTCTCCAAACTACCTAAGGGCTAAATAACAGACTACACTAGGCCCTCTCATCTTGAGTGGCAACCAGTCTAGGAGATGAAAAAATTTCAATTCCAAACATGTATGCCAACGTGAAAACAACTACGGTACCATTCCGAGGGTGTGAATGACAATTCATAGTTAATAAATTAAAGGAATCTGTGGAAATGTATGATCCCCTACGGCCTGAAAGAACATTTCATTTAAAACATAAATTTAGGGAATATCGAGTTTTTAGGAAATAGCACAAAATCTTGCGTGATCAATAGTTGAACAAGGTCAGTGTGCTCAAACCCTCAGTCACAATGATTTGAGACTTTGTGTTAGCGCAACAATCAATTACTTTCAAATAGTTTTTTTTTTTACTTAATTTCACTTACAATCAACCCGTTGTATGGTTTTCAGGCGCTTTCCAACGGTACCGCTCGTTGGGATCGTCTCCTGAGGCCGATATAATTATCTTCCTGATAAACTAACCATGGTGAGATTCGAACGTAGATCTAAACCCTCGGCCACGAGCTACGAACTATCCGACTTTAATTTAACCGCCTCATAATTCGCTTAAGTTTACTTAAAAAAATATAATTATGATCAAATAGAAATGATGAGAAGGTTAGGATGTCAACAGAAATGATGTATTGAAAGTTAAATTACTGAGTTATTCAAATAAAATCTTGTTTTACCCTGAACGTGGTAACGACCTTTGCATATAGATCCCAGCTTGGAACTCGTGATGATTCATTACATTGTTATAAAATAAAATAAGGTCAGTAGTAATGCTTTGAAAATTAGCGTAAAAATCCTATATTTACCAAAGTTAGCTTTGTATGACACAAATCAAAATGAGACAGAATTAGGGCAAAAGAAGTATATGTAGCGTCAATTTTAAGCAGAGTTATCTGCCTTGAAATGAATTGTTTGAAATCCTGGTTTTCGATATCCTTTAAATTTATGTTTTAAATTACATGTTCTTTCATCTCCTAGACTGGTTACCACTCAAGATGAGAGAGCCTAGTGTAGTCTGTTATTTAGCCCTTAGGTAGTTTGGAGAAGAGATGGATTCATGCCTTTTCCAAGCGAACGAAAACAACTAGTACAGAACTTGAACCCGGTCCGTCGATTGTTCTTTACGAACCGATAACCGTTTACGACACCTGAGTATCCATTTAGGTTACTGCAACTAAAAGCCAAATAAGTGAGAGAAGATTACCCTGCTTTGACCTTGCAGGTGACTTGCAAATCAGTATTCGAACTTCTGATCTTTAAAAAAAAAACCCCAAAAACAAACTCAAATACCAACATTAGCGCCAGTTGGTTTATAAGTAACTATAAAATCTACCGAGGAAGCATCTATGTGTAAATTTATGCCAATTACCCTTCTTGGCCAAATAAACAGATGAATAGAAAAAAAAACAACTATATTACTTTCTTTGCAATGTAATAAAAAATAAAGAAAGAGTAAAAAAAAAACAGTCCATTGTAGTCTGAGATCGGAAATTCCGGGGCCAGCAATTTGATTGTGCTCAGTCGACCCCTACAAAAAATGTCTCGTTCTATGTGATACGTATGTCTATGGTGTATTTATCGGCTGAACAAGGCTAGATTTTTTGTAAAGTGGAATCAAGCACTTGCCGCTTGCATATAATATATATAAAACGGGGCATAATGGTTGGAAAGCTTGTCTTACTAGATCAATTACGACTGAGTAGCGAGTTCGTTCCTCGTTGGGTGCCCCATACTTTCAGCCTTGTGCCACATCTAAGCCGGGCTTAGAAAATTACTATAAAACGTACAGATATATTTACTTGTTTACAAATATGACATTCATAGATCCTTTATATACAATCTCCCTGGTTTTAGTCTTCACTTTTTTTTTATTTTTAGCTTTTGTTTTAAATCTAAAGTCATATATATATATATATATATATATATATATATATATATATATATATAATTGCATGAATCATTCATACAAAAAACAAATATAGAGGTTAATGATTTAAATGGCGAGAATACATCTTCGCAAACAATTTCAATAAGTTACACTAACCCCGAACCTGTATATGAATGATATGATCCCTGTTTATAAATTCCAGTTGCATAAGGTCTTTTTTAGTTTTTACAAGCTTTCGTCTATTCCTACAGACATCCTCAGGTATGGAACTAGATTTGTCTTGTTTTTTGAAGTGCACCTGTAATCGAAATTAAAATAACTGATCCAACGTGCAACATTCGGATAATAAGTGTGACATTTCTGTAATTATTGAACAATATAGTCTAGCCACATTGACGGAAAACCTACCAGTACAAAACAATTCTCCAATTATTATATTTGTACAAAAACGCACAACCTTAAAATTTAAAATTCAAACTCAGCGTTGCCACCGCACCTTTCAAAACAATAACACATTTCTCATAGCATTTTTTCGGATTACATCTATATTTTCGTTGTCCTCTTATTACCGAGAAGTAAAAAACAAGAACAAATCTATTTCCATACCTGAGGATGTCTGTAGGAACAGACGAAAGCTTGTAAAAACTAAAAAAGACCTTATGTAACTGGAATTTATAAACAGGGATCATATCATTCATATACAGGTTCGGGGTTAGTGTACCTTATTGAAATTGTTTGCGAAGATGTATTCTCGCCATTTAAATCATTAACCTCTATATTTGTTTTTTGTATGAATGATTCATGTAATTATAAATTGAACTGCACCTATAATCGAAATATATATATATATATATATATATATATATATATATATATATATATATATATATATATATATATATATATATACGTGTGTGTGTTAACAGGGTGTAATGGATAAATTGTCCTATAAATGACGCAAAAATGAAAATAACACTGACATCTCATTTTAATAAATATATTAACCAAAATTACACAAATATCTTGAAATAATAAAGAATAAATTTATTCAATAAAATCGCCATTGACTCCAACTATGGCCTCCATATTACTTTGTAATCTCTTGTAACTCTTATAGACGGTCTCCTTTTTTAAGTTGGCGAATGCTGGCATAATCCTTACTTTCAGCTCTTTGGAGTTACAAGGAGTTTTGTTGGTCTCTCGCTCAACCTCGCCCCACACATAATAATCAAAGGGGTTGCAGTCTGTGTGGTTAGGTGGCCAGATGTAAGGGGTGATATTCTCGCAGAAATTGTCTGACAGACATGACCGGGTTGTCTTGGTTGTTAGATTTTCTTCCAGCAATCATCATCTTGACTCAGAGCAGCACTATCTCCTCAAGGCACTTGATTTAGGCCTCCGTGTAGAGTCTGCGGCCCTTGATTTAGGCCTCCGTGGGAAGATGAATGGAGGCTTAATGTTGCAATCACTAGTGATCATTCCAAACATCTTCGTAATCCCCATTAGACTCATCCAACTCTTTCCGAATGCTCTACACTGTCCTCAGATTGACACCCGAACAATGTCCGTATTGGAACCTCTGGCGCGATTGCTAAGCAGTACAGCATGCCATTTCCAAATTTTCCGGGTGGTGAATTGCGTCATGGTGCTCTTTTTCGCACAGACGGTGCCCAACTGACCCTACTATACTGTACCGTCGACTAAATAATAAAAAAAAAAAAACGCGCATGCGCGAAAATGAAAAATTTACCCATCGCACCCTGCATATATATTTCCGTGTGAGGAACTCGCCCTCAAAATTTGTAAAAATATTTTTGATACAGCATATATATATATATTTTTTTTTCTTCGTCTATTCTTTTTACTTTCATCTTTTTTCTTATTTACTTGGCTTTTATTCTTCTTTTAAAACACTCTTTCTAACCTCTCTTGTCTTCGTTGCTTCCTTTATAACTACGAGTCAGTGTACATAAAAAATAACTATTTACATAAACCCCATAACATATATAAACGTCGAACGCATACCGAGACTTTGCTGATTCTTGCTTGCTTTCACCATGCAGTCATTCCTTTTTATTATATTAACTGAAATTGTGTTTTCTTTTTTTTTATGGCGATGACCCTTTCGTTTTCTTCACTTCTTCAGGGCCAGAAGTTTTGTTGACTTCAAATATTTACAACAAGTAGATACAGGCTATAGCCTACTTTGCTGTCGTTAATTCAGATAGTAAGTGATCTGATCATCTGTTTATTATAACTCTGTATAGACGAGTGCCCATCCTCTCTATAAAAGTAAACTTTGCAAGGGTTATTGATTTCGTAAAACAACTTCCTTTTTACTGTTTATTTATTTATTTATTTTTCAAAATCTCATGTCCTGTGTCAGATAAATTACTTTTAAGACGAGCTTCCTGATTAGTGAAATTTCTGTTTTCATTTTTCTAATGACAATCATATTCGGCGTTGCCCGGGCCAGATCGCTTTCCTTTCCTACCCTGTACTTCTTAGTCATTACTTTGCTACGCCGTAAAATGACATTTTCGTAAATTTTGAAATTATTTAAAGCAATTGGGTAGCTTTAACAATATTTGCAGTCCTTTAATTCATATACAGCATTTTATAATCTATATTTGTTAGATTTCCAAAATTTACTATTCAAAATGTTCATCACTGCTCAGTTCACTTTATAGGTTGGTTAATCACTGTTACTTCCTAACTGTGATTTAGATGCTAAGGTCGTTACCACGTTCAGAGCAGAAAATGGCTTTATTTGAATAACGAAGCAATTTTATTATAAAACAAGCTAAAATCATGGCTTATTTTTAAAGATTACAAAAGACGACATTAGAAATGATTGACAAAACATATAATCTTTGAAAATTTGATTTTTAAAGCGAAATATCAAATTAGTTATACCCAGTTTAATTGGACAAGATGTAAGACATATTGGCAGATATAAATTATTTTTTTTACTCAATATTTGTACTCATGGAGAAAACAGGAACGTCGGCAAAAACTGTGATTTAAACAATTTTCTTACTAGGCTTCATATTCTGAAAATCTCGATGTTGGCAAATATCACCGCAAATCCAGAATTTATTTTCTCTTCTTTTCTTTTAAGTTCATTCATGTCTCTAAATTGCCATGACATGAAATCTTGAGATTCCGGACAAAATCTGAAGTAGAATCTTTTTATTTCTTAATCATTTAACCCCAAACAAGGCAATAAAGGAGAATGGGATTATTGAGAGAGAGAGACAGAGACAGAGAGACAGAGACAGACAGACACAGAGAGAGAAACATTATTAAGGAGAGAGGACATTTAAAGAACAGATTTTGAAGGAAGAATAAATATAGCGATTTTCATCGCATTTAAATTTTTGAAGATCAAAGTTGACTTGGAAGCAAGAAGCTGGGAGTGATTTCCACAAACAAGAAGTGCGATAGAAGAGACTATTAGGATAGAACTTACTGTTACTGTTATTGTTAGCCATTTCAACTGCAAAATGATGATATCTTCCGGCCAAATCTAGTAATTTACTTAAATTCATAAGGCCAAGCTACCATATAGGAAAGTTCATCAGAACAATTACCATTAAAGTATATATAGAAAAGAGACAGGGAAGTTAGGGTTAGGCCTGTGGGAAATTGACTGAAGTCAAGTCAGAACTAATAACATTACAGTTTTCTTTGGATTTTATCAAGAATAAATATAGAGCAGAAGCACCAAACTAAATGTGGCAGCCATATTCGAAGCTTGGACGAATAGTAAGCTTATAAATATATAAAATAGATTCTGGAGAGAAAAATTGTCTAGCACGACACAGGAAGCCAACTTTTTTGCAGCAGTCCTAGCAATTGATTCAATATAGTCTTTCCACTTCATGCCAGCAGAGAACGTTAGCTCGAGAAGATGCAACCCACCCTATTGAACGTCATCATCATCCATGCTTTAGAAAGGGAATTTAGAAAGGGTATTAAAAGAAAGCAGTTATGTTTTGGAATCGTTAAAATTAACGAGATATTCCTTATTAATTTATTATGCTCTCTCACAGACGTGCTGTAACTTCTCTCTGTCTTTTCTACAAATACTTTCATTTTAACTGCTCCGACGAGCTACTTTCGCTAGTTCCCAAATTTCATGAATTTAAACGTGCTACTAGGTTGGCATCTCAGTCCCACCCTCTCACCGTTGAAATGGTTAAATATTGTCGTCTCTTCTACTCCAATAGCTTCATGTCTCGCACTTCTCGTCTGTAGAACTCCCTTCCTCTTACTCGCTTCTCTGATAGCTATAATTTTCAATTATTCAAATGCAATGTCAATCGACATCTTCAGATACCTTGATCTAATTCCCTGTCCTTCTCTTCATCCTTTCCTCTATCAGGCGTCTTTATTCTTGTTCTCTAGCCTCTGTAACCCTTGCGTGCTAGTGGCACTCCCGCCTTGCTCGGAGTGAAATGCGTAAAAAAAAAAAAAAAATGAAACTCTTCTGTCTCCCTGAATTATGTTTTTTTATTGGACTTTCTCACCAGTAAAATTTTCTCAGTTTCCGTCACTGTATTGTCTTGCATCTTTTAAAGATTTTATCGACTTACTTGGGAGGGGGATAATATACAAGAAAATTCTTGGAAAAAATAATGGATCTTTAAACCGTTTCTTTCTGAAGACGAGTTTGAATTCAAATTTGTCCTTCGTCTAGGCTGGATGCCACCCAGTGCTAGAGAGCCCAATGTCCTCGGCTATTTAATCAATAGTAGGGTGGGTGGAGCTTAAGGCCATAGCACATTGAAACACCGGTTCTTGTCCGATGACTAAAGATAAGCAACGTCGAGCCTGGTCGAATATGTGTCAATAGAAATAAAGTTCTTTTTAAGGTTATTCTTTCATTGCTCTTCTAATTATAAAATTGTGTACATTTTGTAGAGAGAATGAAAACGAATTCTTAACCATAGCATAACAAAACACAGTTTCATCTTCGTTACGGAACGTTTTATGGAACACCTACCATGATGAGCATACACCTCTATGAAGCCAGTAATCGATATCTAATAGTTTGATTCTCAGGAGTGGTTTATATTGCGCTAGATTAAATTAAACTTTATATACGAACTTTTATATGCTAAATTTCACCTAATACAAAGCTCAAGAGTACCTCAAGGTAGAGGTCTGCAGACAATAAAATAACAATGAGGTGTGTGATATGAAGAGAAGAGAAAGTAGTAAGAAATTAAGATGAGGAGGAAATATGATAATTGACCTTGTTTGACCTGTTTAAGTTATGTAACAACGTGGGAATCTCTTTTACAAAGCGATATTGCTTTGGTTGATTTTGGAGAATTTGACGCAAGGCAAATGCAAGGGAGTCAAAAGGAAATAGAAAGTAACGAGCCGAACAATTTTGTATAAATGAATTGCAGAATAGGGACTGGGAAGGATGATAAAAACAACAGGTGTTTGAGTAAATATACCTATATATTTTTAATAATGAGATTAATGTCTACCAGCCTGGAAAGCGACAATTTCTACGAAACGAAATTTGCCTCTAAACATTAAGTGAACTTCTGTGATTGAAATATAAGAAATATCATATACTATTAAAAGGTGCAACGATATATATATATATATATATATATATATATATATATATATATATATATATATATATATATATATATATATATATATATATATATTAGGTTGGTGCAAAAATAAAGACGTAATAATGTCGTTTTTTGACGTATTTTTAACGTCAAAAAACGACATTATTACGTCATTATTTTTGCACCAAACTAATATATATATATATATATATATATATATATATATATATATATATATATATATATATATATATATATATATATAATATTCCTTACCGATAGCACGACTAGGTGTTTCATGCACAAAGCAATCTTCAGGTGGTGAGTAGAGATTAATCGTTAGATAATTTTATTGACATCAGTACACAATGTGCGATTTCTTATATATATATATATATATATATATATATATGACAAAGCACTCCGGGTCAAATAATGGTTGCTCCTGCAAAGGGAAACGCAAGTTCGAATACTGCCAAAGAGCATATTATCTTTATTTTCTCAAACATATATAAGAACGAATATTTTCTATGAAAATTTCTCGGACATTCAGGCCGGTAAATATTATTTAACACTGTTTATTATAAACAGAGCATTTACTTAAATACTTGTATCTATAAAAAGAACGTTAAACATAAAAATGTCTTTAATAAATAAATTGTTGGACTTTGTCCATTTCTTAATGTGTATATATATATATACAAATATAGATAACTATACTCGTTTCGAAAAACCCTCGAATTTTTGATTTGCCAATAATCAAATCAATCTCGAGGGAAAAAAAGGTTTAAAAAAAAGAAATAGCTACAAACATGAACTACTGCCGAAAAAATCGCACAGATGCAGGTCTGAAGCCCAAAGAAAAAACCCCGATACGAGTAAACAACTAACTAACAAAATAGCTCAATACAACCGTAGAGCAGACCTGGATACACCTAGTGAGCCAGACAAACCTACCTAGGTTTCACCTACACGGATCGTCAGTGAAAGATGGCCAACGATATATATATATATATATATTTATATGATTATACAAATGTAAAAGAACGAAGAGAAGATTTCAGCGTTCAAATCGTTAATTTAAAACAGGGCTCAATACAAAAGTAGAGCAATAAATATTTATTTATTTGCAGTGAAGGAAGTTTTTGTCTTAGAAACATTAACCTAATCCGACTAAGTTTACGTTCAAATTCGAATTCTATGATTCGACGGAATTCCATTGGTTGAATTTGTTTCTTCTTAGTTTATCTCACCTCCCTTCTCGCTTTTTCTTTGTTGTTCTTTTTTTTCAACCTTTATTTCCTTTTCTCGGCCTTTTTCCTCTTATTGCCCTTCTCTCTCTCTCGCTGTGACTAATCACTTAACTTCTTTTCTTTCTCCACATGTAAATTCTTCTTTACCTTCTATGGGAAACTTTCCAATGACGGAAGTTGAAGATATTCCTTCTTAACAGAATTTCGGAATAAAATATTTTTGTAATATCCTGATTTCCCACCTTATGAAACGTTAGAAAAAAAAATTAACGTTGAAACAACATGTACAGTTTTATAGTGGGTATGTGCATGTTCTAATGTAACACTTTATAATATATATATATATATGTGTGTGTGTGTGTGTGTGTGTGTGAAAATATTGTAGAAAATAGGAAAGAAACTGGTTTGGTAAATAATCCAAAGTTCCTTAGTATTTTTGTAATTATTTTTAAAAAATAGTGCTCGATACGAAAGTAGAGCATAAATATAATTATTTATTTAAAAATATGATTCCAACTCGCTACATAAGAGGTCTCATGTTTCAAAAACAAGAGCCGAAAACTTCAAAATAATATTTGCATTAACTTGAGTTAAAGTAGGCTCTGTTCCATCTTCAAGCGAAACTTTTTTGGGAAATCGTCAGGCCTGACGATTGCATATAGCATGAAACAGACTGTCGCCTCTAAGTGTTGACTTCTATTTTCACTTTATATTTACACACGCTCTATCTCTGATATTGAGCACTTTATCCCATAAATGTAGCACACCTTAAGACTATATTTCTTCATATATATATATATATATATATATATATATATATATATATATATATATATATATATATATATATCATTTCATCCCATGCAAGACGATAATGCCACAAGGACGCAAGGGGTTATTGTTAATGAACGAAAATGGGAAGACTTTAATGAGAAATGAGGAGAAAGATCAATAAAAGTACAATAATCAGGAAGACAGATGACCATTGGTGTTGCATTTTTGGAGATTGTACGTGTCATAGAAGCGGGAAGAGAGATCTATAGATGAGAAGTGCGAGAAAAAAATCTGTTAGAATAGAACATATGGTTGCATTTAGCTTTTTTACAACAGTAAAACCTAGTTAATCCAATTTAGCAGCCCGCTTAAATTCACCCAGTTGCATCACCAAAGCGGAAAGCTCATCAGAACAATTGCCATGAAAATATTTTAGAAAAGGCAGACAGAAGCCACGTTACCTCAGCGAGAAAGTAACTGATGTTGAGATGCCAGATCAGGATCGATTATATTACAGACCCTTCTTTGAACTGTGTCAAGAATCTCGAGATATATAATAGGATCAGCAAACCAGATGTGATAGCAATATGCAATTCTAGTCCAGTGAACCAACTTTCTTAGCAGGAGACCTTGCAACTGAATTTAATAGAATCACCGCACTTCGTGTCAGTGGACAACGTTCGCCAAAGAATTCGTAAAGAGTTGCTCGCTTGGATGATGATGGCAGGCAGAAATGTGTCTCTATACTGATTAAATTAAAGTAGTTTTGTTTTGGAGGCATTAATACATCTTTTAATGTTTTCTTTTCAATCAATCTATATATATTGCATTTTATATGTTTGATTATGTCTCATTATTTAAGATTATTTCCTCTGGCATGCTATAATATGTCATATGCTA
>OZ010576.1:55053764-55058764 GCA_963932145.1 Acanthosepion lycidas
ACACACACACACACACATATATATATATATATATATATATATATATATATATATATGTTCAAAAATATATATTAGTACTTACTTATACCTTTTCGAATACACTCATTCGTTTCAATTAATTACATACATACATATAAATATGCAACAGTAAATGTCTATATATCAATCTCTCTCTCTTTCTTTCTCTCTCTCTCTCTCTCTCTCTCTCTCTATATATATATATATATATGTATATACATATATATATAATTGGCCTTAATATTCAATTCAATAAATTTTCTAGTGAGTAAACACATACATACATACGAAATTATATAAACATTATATGATATATATATTATATATTATGAAGTACTAAATTTAAGTATTATATGATAGAAACATATATAAGTGTCTACGTATATGTGTGGTTGCGTGTATGTCAGTATGTAAGTAGATAAGATTTAATATATTTATACATATGTAATAGAATTTACTATACAAATTTATTTAGACTATCACAGAGTATTCAAAAACGGATATAGTATAAAAATACGTATATATTTAATTATTTGATTTATATATATATATATATATATATATATATATATATATATATATATATATATATATATATATATATATATACCATGAATGCATATAATGTTAAGTTGTATTCAACTCACCCGAATATTGCACTGTACTAGCGTTGAGGGATAACACACACACACACACATATATATGTATATATATATATGTATATATATAAATGTATATATATATATATATATATATATATATATATATATATAAGTACTAATATATAAGTACTATTATATATATTTGAACATATATATATATATATATGTGTGTGTGTGTGTATACATATATATATATATATATATATATATATATATATATATATATATATATATATATACACACACATTAAATTGAATATATTCTATATTTTTATAAATGATGATTTTTATATATAAAAATGAAATATCTCACTCTCTTTTTATCTGTGTACATCTCTCTCTCTCTCTCTACATATATATGTGTGTGTATATGCGCACATGTATGTATTTATTAATATGCATAAATATATATATGATATATAGGAATGTTTGTTTTTACTTGGATGCATTAACTATTATGAAAAAATATGTAAATATTTTTCATGCAATAAACAACATAAATATATATATATATATATATATATATATATATATATGTGTGTGTGTGTGTATGTATTTTCTGAAGATTTAATGGATGTTATTTGTTTATCCCTCAGTTTTTTTAAAATTCAAACGACATTCTCAGTAGATACTCGTATTTCAGTAGACGTTGGATCAACGATGGCTTCTATTGTAAAGGAGGATATAAGTTTGAATTCTGCCAGATGGGGCATTTGCTTTAATAAGATTTCTCGAATGTTTACATAGGTAGGCGAAATAAAATATTATATTTATAAACGTAGTGTCTACACAAATATAGATATCCACTAAAATCATGTTAAGTTATCTCTCTCTCTCGATATATATATATATATATATATATATATATATATATATATATATATATATATCGAGAGAGAGAGTGAGAGAGGGATGGGGAGAAAGAGAAATGTTGGATAGAAAAAGAACAAATGCAAAAACAGTTTCATTTAAATAATTCCATATATCTACGCGTATATGTAATATATACATGAATATACAGGGAGCGATAGATAAATTGTCGTTCAAGTTACGTAAATTTTAAATAACACTGACATCTCATTTTAACAGATATATTTACCAATATTACACAGAAATAGCTTGACATATAAAGTAAATTTATTCAATAAAATTACCTTCAATCACGGCCTCCAGACAACTTTGGAATCTCCGGCAACTCTTCTGGACGGTCTTGTTTAAGTTGGCGAATGCTGCCATCATTCTTGCCTTCATTTTTTCTTTCGTGTTACAAGGAGTTTTGTTGCTTTCTCAACTGTACTCCACGCATACTAATCAAAGGAATTACAGTCTGGGGAGTTAGTTGGCCAGATGTAAGGGGTGATGTGTTTGCAGAGATTGTCTGACAGCCATGACTAGGTTCTCCTGCTTCTGTAGCATGTTGCAGAAATCTGTTGCCAGACACAGGGTCTTACAGCAGCTATCCTCTAGACCCAGAGGAGCACTATCACCCCAAGGTACTTGATGTAGGCCTTCGTCTTGAGTCTGAGAACTTCACCAACAAATTTGGAAGTTCAGAACGATCAGAGTGAGCTTTCCGAACTGCTGTAGCTTTCTAATCATCATTAATCTCATCAAATCCTTTCCGAATTCTCTAAAATGTCGTTAGATTGAGAGCCAAACACACTTAAATCTTTGTATTGGAGATTCCGGCGTGAATGTCAAGCGGAGTGAATTGCGTCATGGTGCTCTTTTTCTCCCAGACGGTGCCCAACTGACCCTACTGTACTATGCAGTTGACAAAATCAAAAATAAAACGCGCATACGCGAAATTGAAAATATGAAATTGCGACAATTTATCAATCGCACACTGCATATGCATACAAGGTAATGTATATGTATACAAATCTGTGTATACCATTTTTGCAAATAAACTCAGTGCAATAATTTCAGAAGTACAAGTCTATTTTGGGCCAGAATATTTATATATATACATATATATATATATATATATATATATATATATATATATATATATATATATATATATATACAAACCTCTAAAAACAGTTATTTCTGAAGACAAATCGAGGTCGATCTGAAATATCAAAACTACATATATACATAAATAAATATAAAAAATACATATAAAAAAATATAAATAAATACTTTCATAAAAAACATTATTATTTTTTTAATTTGCAACTTTTTAGTTGTTTTCTCTCTCTCTCTCTCTCTTTCTCTCTCTCTCTCTCTATATATATATATATATATATATAATCAAAATATATTTAATATCTATTTATATATAAATAAAATAAAATCTCATGTCTGCGTATATATGCACTTGTGTAACTATATTGTTATGTTAATTTAAATATATTTTTTAAGTTCAAGCAGCAACGACTGTTTTTTTTTTTTAATCTTTGTATTACGTTACAAAACACTATTGTACATCAGAATCAAAATTTTCACATAAACTGTCCGAAGGTTCTGTTTTGTTTTGTTATTTTTCGTTCTAAATAATTCTCGGACAAATTATCTTATAAACAATTGGGCCGCACCAACAATTATCGACATTAATTTTCCCGACTATCTCGTCGACGATCAAACAGAATCATATTTAAATTATTTTAGAAAAATAACATTAGCAACCATACTGATGAAAACAAAAAATATATACGTCATTAACTACCCTAACAAGAAAAAAAAAAGATGAAAACCTCTTTAAAAATTTAAAAATATAAAGTCATTTACTATAAAGATTTCAAAACATATAACTAATTATTACTTATAAATCTGAATTTAAAAATCAAAACAAAATTAAGACAGGATTCTTGAAGTTACATTCATGAAAAACAATGTTGTTTCTGAATTCTCATGTCACTTTGCAGACTGCGTCTCCAATAAAAATAATAAAAACTTAAATTGGTCACACCTACACCATACACTCTTGCAGGTTAACTTGGTATTTATCGAAACTTATTACATTGCATATATATATAAAATAACCAAAATCCATCTATTGACAATGAGAAATATTAGAAGATTAATCTAAAATACTATATAACACTCACTGCCATGTAATAATGAAAATAACTTAAGTTATGTCTCTTACAAAAGAAAAGAGAAGTTTAAAGAAAAGGACACATCTTGCACCACAAAAAAGAGTATATTAATGGTTGTATAATATACTAAATACTAAAAAGTATAAAATATATGATACATTCTTTTTCGGTGTTTTTGAAATCTGTAAAACCATCTATAAGATGGCATAACTATATTTGAAGTAAATTTGAATTGTATCATTTCAAAAACATACAGAATATAGCCAACAAAAACGTTGCCAAACGGACACAATAATGTTCTTGATAGTGTCTGAGATAACCGACAGTAGTTTAATAAAAAAAACAAAAAAAAACAGATTTTTTTTTGTTTTGATTTGATTTTTTAAGGTTTATCTTCTATGTTGGTTATTTAAGACGAAACATATTTGGATTGTAAGAATAATTCTTTTTTTCTTAGTGAATATTAATCAACTATTGAATGTAGAATAACAATGGTTTCTCATGGTAAAAGTCCTACTATTTAACCCATCCATGGGGGATATAGATTCATATATTTCCTAAGGGTATGTGTTAATAAAAACAGAGCAAAAACATCAATTTTGGAAGGGATATCCAAACCTAGGATGCGGATGTACAACTAATTCAAAAATTAGAAAAATACCGAAAAAGAAAATTAAATAGAATTATATATATATATTTAAAACAAATGTCTCTCTCTCTCTCTCTCTCTCTCTCTATATATATATATATATATATATATATATATATATATATATATACATATATATATATATATATATATATATTTAAAACAAATGTCTCTGTGTATATATATATATATATATATATACACACTTTGTTATGTAATTGACAGGAAAACAGCGAAATTTATATTGTATTTTACACACACACAAATATATATATATATGCAAAATACAATATATATATATATATATATATATATATATATATATATATATATATATATATATATATTATATATATATATGTATGAGCGTGTGTGTGGATGTGTTTAAAATATTTAAATGTTTATTCTTATAGTTTACTGTTCATATATATATGTGTGTTTGAGTGAGTGTGTGTGTGTGTGTGTGATTTCCCTCGGCCTGTTCTACAAATATTTTCATATCTGCTCGGGCTTGCTTTTTCGCTGCTGGCCCGATTACAAGGAAGTAAACCTGCTACTAGATTGACAATTAGGTCTCACCGCTTTACTGTTGAACTAGCTAGATGCAACTACGGCGGTTCTACTCTA
>OZ010576.1:55063764-55068764 GCA_963932145.1 Acanthosepion lycidas
TTCAGTTACCATATGCGTTTCTTTTTGGCTTTTGTTTTTTAATATCGATCTAACAATTTCGATTTAAAAATGCCGCTTTAATTAAAAAAGAAAGCAAAAATTTAAGGCGAAAATGTATAGGAAGTGGAGTGATAGCTAAATGATCCACGGTAAATATGAGTACAAATTCGTACCTTTCACCTTTCTCGGCAGATTATCTGCTGCCACACGGTGAGATATTTACCCCCACCACAAAAAATAAAAAATGCAAGGCAAAACAAAACAAAAACAGACAAAAGAAGCACGGGCAAGCTGAATGAGATTGGCTAGGCCATGTGTCTAGACACGTCAGGTGCAAAAACAAAATTTAATTGTAAAGGGAAATTTAAATAAAAAAAATGAAATACGATATTAGTAATCTGATCGCAAACACTGGCGGCTCGATAATATATATATATATATATATATTTTTTTTTTTTTTTTTATTAAAGACATTTTTTATGTCTAACGTTCTTTTTATAGATACAAGTACTTAAGTAAATGCTCTGTTTATAATAAACAGTATTAAATAACATTTACCGGCCTGAATGTCCGAGAAATTTTCATAGAAAATATTTGTCCTTTGACAGGATTCGAACCTGCATCCTATACGTGACCGACATTTAGCCCGGCGTGCCTAACCGCTCGGCCACAAAGGATCGTTCGGGTGGCAAAATCGAATTTACTGCTTATAAACTTCAATCTTCCATGAATCTCGTACATTCATAACTGCTCATAGCGTATCAAATGTAAACAAATGACGTCATACATTAAGAAATGGACAAAGTCCGACAATTTATTTATTAAAGACATTTTTTATGTTTAACGTTCTTTTTATAGATACAAGTATTTAAGTAAATGCTCTTTTTATAATAAACAGTATTAAATAACATTTACCGGCCTGAATGTCCGAGAAATTTTCATAAAAAATATTCGTCCTTTGACAGGATCCGAACCTGCATCCTATACGGAACCGCAATTTAGCCCGGCGTGCCTAACCGCTCGGTCACAAAGCAGTTATGAATGTCCGAGATTAATGGAAGATTGAAGTTTATAAGCAGTAAATTCGACCTTGCCAACCGAACGATCCTTTCTAGCTAAAATACTTAAATACTTGTATCTATAAAAACATTAAACATAAAAAATGTCTTTAATAAATAAATTGTCGGACTTTGTCCATTTCTTAATGTATGACATATATATATATATATATATATATATATATATATATATATACATTGCTCATTACAATCTTTAACAAAATATACTATTGGTATAACTTAGTTGTTAAAAGGATTCTTTTCCTCTAAAATATATAATTTTAAAAATATCTGTGCATGAAATTACAAAAACAAAAAAACAAATTTTGGCTTTTTAATAATAATTGTATAAAAATAAACATTTATTTCTCAAAAGATTTCCAGACAGATATGTCTGTTATTTATTTTTTAGATAATCTTTGTATCTATCTCGAGTGTGTGCTTGTATGTGTATGTCTCAGTGTGTTTTATGTATCTCTCTGTGAATTTTATTGTATGTTTATTCCCTCAACGCTACACCAATTCACTCATCGTCGAGTTAAAGCTGCCACTTTATTTGATTTTCGTCGGTTTTAAGGTGGGCTAAATTTAATTTACTCTTTCTCAAAAGATACATTCCGCTAAGAAAACTTATACTGTACGGAATAAATTATTTAAAATGGCTATTTGAAATAAATAAGTTGAAATAAAAATGTGTTCTTTGAAAATTAGGGCTTTAGAGATATTTAAAAGGCTATTTATAAATTTAAAGCAAGAAATACATTGTCTATTAAGTAAGTCTCTAGCATCGATCAGGCTCAGACCTACTCAGCCCGACTAGCAACATTAATTTTATTTCATACTTTTTTTTACTTTCTTTCTTTCTTTCTTTTTTTCCCCCTTTCTTTCATCTTTATAATGAACAATATCAAATAAATGTATTTCGGTCAATATTTTGAGGTACGGAGGTAAAACAATTAATTTTGGATACAGTTGATGTCAAGAAAGAAAACGACGCAAAAAAAAATGTTGCTTTGAAATGGATATACTTGAATGTTGAATCACTCAGGCTAAGTCCAACACGCTCGACCCCAGGTGTCGCCACTTATATATATATATATATATATATATATATAAGGTAAAATAGTATCCAAACAAAAGTGCAGATCATGTGACGCACTGCAAAATCAAAACTGTCAGACAGAGCGTTGCACCTCTTTATGGCAGGAATACCAACCTGACAATGCGTGTTATAAAGAGGCGAAACGAGTTGTCTAAACAGTTTTCAAACTTTGTAACATTATCTCCATAAGCACACACATACATATATATATATATATATATATATATATATATATATATATATATATATATATATATATATATATATATAACCTTTTTATTATATCCTGTCCAGGACATTGAGTTCTACCTGGATTCTATCCTCTTGGAATTTTTTATTCAAAAATATATATGTATGTGTATGCATGTATGTATATATATATTTATATATTTTGCACATGTATGTGTATATTTACCACTAATATTATCTATCTATCTATCTATCTATCTATCTATATATATATATATATATATACAGTAAATATTTAAGGCAGCCTTGAAAACGTCTATACATAAATTTATATCGTGTCTGATAGGATAGAAAATACATATATATATATGTCTAATATATACACATATATGTCTGAGCGGAAAACCACTTATATATATATATATATATATATATATATATATATATATATAGAGAGAGAGAGAGAGAGAGAGAGAGAGAGAGAAGGAGAGAGAGACGTGACAGACAATCAGAGAGAGAGAGAGAGGCATCGATTTTAGGATGAACAGAGATTCTATTGTATATAACAAGGCAACATTTGTTAGTGTCCCTGATTTTTTTACTATACTCTTGTGTTGTGGATCTAGCTTCAAGGTTGCTTTGCTTTTTTTTCTTCGTCCTCTTCTATTTTTAGCAAATTCATATCGGTTAATAGATTCAATTTTGCGAAGTAATCGCACCGGAGGAGAAGACGATGTTACAATTCAGATCAAATGCCGAAATATTTAAATCGGGTCAAAAATTAGTTTTTCAAATGATTCTTTGTGCAAAGAGTCGAGAACCTGTGTCATTCGAAGTGTTTCTTAAAATAAGTTTAAGTTGATCTGTGCTGAAAAAAATAAAAACAACAAGACAAAACAATCCTTCACATTAAAATATCCTCTTTGATATAACCATAGGGTCATTGTCACTATTTTATAGAATGTGATAAAGTTAGCATGAAAACGACATGTATAATAATAATAATAATAATAATAATAATAATAATAATAATAATAAATTGTTATTAAAGACCACAAACAAAAACGGTGCCTCCTTATTGATATGGCAGTCCCTGCTGACTGCAATGTATCTTTGAAGATATTCAAAAAGCTGTCAAAATACAAGGACCTTGAAATAGAGGTCTCGAAAATGTGGCATATGGGAACATCAACAATCCCTGTTGTAGTTGGAGCCCTAGGACTGGTTGGAAAAGATTGCAGTAGACTAATTGCAGGGATTCCTGGAAGCCCATGCCTCAAGGAGATACAAAAAATTGTTCTGACAAGTACAGCCCACACTTTACGAAGGGCTTTATCTATGTAATTTTTATTTTATTTTATTTATTTATTTATTTTATTTTATTTTTTTTTTTTGTCAGTGAAAAGTGTCATGATGCCATTTCTAACCTTAGGTCTCTGGGCGGGACCCGGAAAGAAATTAGTAAACGCCAGAAAGCAAAGAAAATAAAAATAAAAATAATAATAATAATAATAATAATAATAATAATAATAATAATAATAATAATAATAATTATTATTATTATTATTATTATTATTATTATTATTATATCCTTTCTGCACAGGACCAATACTTGTTAAGTAGAAATTATTAAGCACACGTACATTGTGTTAGTCCAAAATGCAGATTCTGTGATAAATATCCAAAAACAATAGATCATCTTGTATCAGGTTTCATGGTAATGGCTCCCACTGAAAACCAAGCATGAGAGAGTGGGCCACTATCTGCACTGGAAAATCTGCAACTTCTACGGGAAGGAAACTGAAAGGAATTGGTATGAACACCACACAGATCCGGTTATGGAGATAGGACCGCTAACAATTTTATGGAACTAACCGATACGCACACACAGAACAATCAAACCTAACCGCATTATTAGAGACCGCAAATAAAAAAAAAAAAATAAAAAAAACTGCCTCCTTATTGAGATGGCAATCTCTGCAGACTTCAATGTATGCTTGAAGATTTTCCAAAACTATCAAAATCCAGGACCTTGAAATTGAATTCTTAAAAATGTAGCACATAGTAATATCAATAATCCCTGTTGTGGTTGAAGCTCTCGGATTGGTTGGAAAAGATTCCAGTAGACTCATTGAACGGATTCCTGGAAGCCCACGCCTTAAAGAAATACAAAATATTGTTCTAACGAGCACACGTTACGAAGGGATTTATCTATGTAAAATATGTGTGTGTGTTTTAATTGACTAGTGGAAAATGTCATGATGCCATTTCTGACCATAGGTCTCTGGCCTGGAAAGAAATGTGTACACGCCACAAATCAAAGGAAATAATAATAATAATAAATATAACAATACTAACTTGGAAACAGACTGCAAGAATGTGACAGTCAAATAGAGCAACAATATCAATAATACGAGAAGCACTAGGAGTAATTAAAAGTATCCTGGTATGGACATTAAGAAAATGCCAGGAAACCAAAAAGACTGGGATCATGTACAACGCCCAAAGACTCAGGAAATATAGACTTTCTAAGAAAAATATTATTTCACCTCAGATCTCAGGTAAAAGACTTGCTAAAAGATTGTACCAACAACAATACAAGAAATCCAGAAATATTATTATTACTATTATTATTATTATTATTATTATTA
>OZ010576.1:55078764-55128764 GCA_963932145.1 Acanthosepion lycidas
ATATATATATAAGGAATTAATGCATTATTTAAAAAGCCGACATCATTACTTATATTTAGTGGACACATTTTAAACAGTTTTACCTACTAGGATATCGAGAGACACATCTTCTTTAGTAGGACTTTCGATCTCTAAACTGGTAGAAATTAAATGTAATGCCTACTAAAACACTATCACCTACTCAATATAATAATAATAATAATAATCTGCAACTTCTACGGGAAGGAAACTGAAAGAAACTAGTATGAACACCACCCAAACCCGGTTACGGAGATAGGACCTGTTACAATTCCATGGGATTACACAATACACACTGACGGAACAATCAAGGCCAACCGCCCAGATATTGTTATTAAAGACCACAAACAAAAACGGTGCCTCTTTATTGATATGGCAGTCCCTGCTGACTGCAATGTATCTTTTAAGATATTCAAAAAGTTGTCAAAATACAAGGACCTTGAAATAGAAATCTCGAAAATGTGGCATATGGGAACATCAAAAATCCCTGTTATAGTTGGTGCCCTAGGACTGGTTGGAACAGATTGCAGTAGACTAATTAAAGGGATTCCTGGAAGTCCATGCCTCAAGGAGATACAAAAAATTGTTCTGACAAGTACAGCCCACACTCTACGAAGGGCTTTAACTATGTAATTTTTTTTTTGTCAGTGAAAAGTGTCATGATGCCATTTCTAACCTTAGGTCCCTGGGCGGGACCCGGAAAGAAATGTGTAAACGCCAGAAATCAAATAAAAAAAAATAATAATAACAAACTTGATAATTTCATAAAAGACAAGAAATACAGAAAGTGTATGCTTATTGCCATAACAGTAGCATCTGAGAGAAACACCTCCATGATAATTATTGAGAAATTGTCCAAATAGCTACTGAAGATCGAGATTAACAGGATGTGGGGAATGTAGGCTGAGACTGTACCAAAAGGAATCGGAGCTCTGGATCTTGTTAGAAAAGGAATGGACAATTATACTAACAGTGCTATGAGTAACATCAACATATAAGTTTTCCAGAAGATCGCTCTACTAGGAACATCCCATATACTCAGAAAAGTGCTATCAATTAAATGACAATTATCCTATAGGGCCTAAAGACCATAGGATATAAAGCAGGAAGCATACCACACACAAATAATGATAATAATAATACCAATGATAATATATCAAATAGTGGCTATTCATAGTTGACCGTTTCTCTTTCAATAGTATTGTTTCTATACCAATATATATATATATATATATATATATATATATATATATATAAGTGAACATTAAAGTCAGCACTCAGATGCAACAGGCTGTTTCATTCTAGCATGCTTGCGTCTAGTATGAAACGGCCTGTCGCCTCTGAGAGTTGACTTCAATGTTCACCTTTATATTTATATTTGCATATGCACTATCTCTGATATCGAGCACTTTATCCCATAAATAAAGCACACCTTGAAACTATATTTTTCATTCATATATATATATATATATATATATATAGTTTATGCAAAACTAGATAATCCGCAGGGGTAGATCCAAGGAGGATGATATCCAGATAGCTCAATGTAAAATTCAGAGCAGATATGTTTGAAGAAGAACAGACCACTTTAAGGTTCCATGTGAACATGGAACCTTAAAGTGGTCTGTTTTTATCCAAACATATATATATATATATATATATATATATATATATATATATATATATATATATATATATAAGCCTGTTTCGCTGTATCACAGCTCATCAGTGTGGATAGACATATACATATGTTACTCACAAGTTCGGGGAATTCGATCACAGAAAGATAATAGACCGTGTTCGCTATCTATCTATCTATCTATCTATCTATCTATCTATCTAAAGTCTGTTCTTGAATGTTTATCTATAAATCTATCCCAGTCAGTTCATATCTTTCTTTCTCTCTTTCAGACTATCTGTCCATCTATCTATCTATCAGTCGTTCTCTCTGACTATCTTTGTTCATATCCATCTATATAATCTCTTATTAACTGTCAAGTTAATCATACCTATTGTAGTATGATCATATGTGCTTACATGCTGCATTGATACCCCTTGAGTCAGGGATAATAATGAATATACATGTATGTCAGCCGCTCTGTCTTCTCGTATTTTTAATGTTTTAATATATTACTGCAATTTTCTTAACAAATGCATCATCCAAAATGGCGTCCTTGTCAGTATTGGGCCATATTGAATGCTATAACGAATTCTTTTTCTCTCCTTACTTGATCAAAGCTATCTTCAATTTGCGCCATAATAGCCTTTACGTGAGATCGTTTTTGGCGGGAAAGCCTTCGTTCACTTCTTAAATCGGTACTTCTTAGCCTCCAGACACCTTGTCGGTGGTTTGATGAATTATTCCACCTTGAACCATTGCTTATCTCAACTGAACGTGAGAACAGTACAATTGATACCGACTCGGAAAAAACTCTACCGGTTATAACAATTTGGAGTTAAATTCTTTCAAAATCTTTCTTCTTCCCCATAACTCGTAAAATGGAATAATCAAGGCCAGCTTACCTACATATATAAATCTTACATGGGCAGTTCTTGACTCACAGGCGGGTTTATCTATGGAGGAATTGGAGCTCCTTAACAATAGCGAAAGCAAAAAATCTACCAGAGGGAACCTCTAATATAAAACCAAACTGTGCTATTGGACCTCACACATCTGAACAACAGATCAAAGTATATTGAACTCATATACTGATTGAAAGAAAACAATCGAAAAAAGAAGGAAACTAAGAAAGAAATTGGGACTAGTTATCTTGAGTATTTTTGTCACTGGAGTAAGTGATGTTCAGATAGTGGTATCAATGTTGTCATAGTGTCTGTTAGTGTTATCTCTCTGAGTTACAGGTGCTTTCTTAAAACTTAAAATTTAAGAAAATGGTCATTATCAAAATCAACTAGAGAGCCAACACATGGATCTTTGGCCCACGTCAACGAGGCAAAATATCTATGAGCACACAAAACAGCTCTTACTTCATTAGGTATATTTTTTCTCGGCAAGACATTCCTTTGGTATGTCAGAATATTAGATTTGTTGTTTGTTTAACGGCATATCAATTATATATATGAAAAACATTAAATATCAAATGTAAAAAAATTAAATTGCCATGGATGAAATCATATAAACTAGCAATATATATATATATATATATATATATATATATATATATATATATATACAAATATAGGTAACTATAATCGTTTCGATAAACCTTCGAATTTTTGATTTGCCAATAATCAAATCAATCTCGAGTGAAAAAAGGTTTTTTAAAAAAGAAAGAGCTAGAAACATGAAAGTCTGTCGAAAAACATCCCACAGATACAGGTTTGAAGCCCAAAGAAAAAAACCCCGACACGAGTAAACAACTAACAAAAGAGCTCGATACAACCGTAGAGCGGACCTATATAAACCTAGTGAGCCAGACAAACCTACCCAGGTTTCACCTAAACGATTGGTCAGGGAAAGTCGGCCGACTTTCCCTGACGATCCGTTTAGGTGAAACCTGGGTAGATTTGTCTGGCTCACTAGGTGTATATATATATATATATATATATATATATATATATATATATATATATATATATATATATATATATGAAGAAAAACATACGGAAAAAAACAAACAAAAATCCTTATATGCAATTATGCTGTTTTAATGTTAATATAATGTCAACGTCGGACGTTTCGGTCTAATAAACCATCTTCAGGACATATTCATAAAATATAATTAACATTATCAATTCAACATGACAAAGAAGATGGACGTAAGAACAAGACTTATCCAAACAGATAACTGAAAGTTTTATATGATCAGCGTTCCGTTTAAACATGGTCACGTTGTCGTCACGTGGGCGACGCTGTGAAAGCGTATTCCTAAAATTTGAGTATTTTGAATGAAAAATGAAAAGAATTCTATTTTGATCTAAAATTTATATGTACGCTTGTCGAGCATTAATCTCGCTAGAAAAGGGGAAATACTCTATCCATATATTTGCTTACATATATGTAATATAGTTAGTTAGTTAGCCAGCCTTTCCCTGACGATCTGCTTAGGTGGAACCTTGGTAGGTTTGTCTGGCTCTCTAGGTTTGACTAGGTCTGCTCTACTTACTGTATCGAACACGTTATTTAGTTATTTTGCCTACTCGCATCGGGTTTTTTTTCTTTAGGCTTTGGACTCGCATGCTGGACGATTATTTTCGGCTAACGTACATGTTCTTGGTTCTTTCTTTTTTTTATACCTTTTTTTCCTCTTTGGTATTGGTTTGATTATTTGCAAAGCAAAACAATAAAGGTTTTCCGAACGAGTATAATTTGTTATACTTATAAGATTACTACTACATATATATATATATATATATATATATATATATATATATATATATATATATATATATATATATAATATAATAATATTTTTTGTTTAAAAATATGATTCCTTCGCTACATAAGAGTTCTCATGTTTCAAAAACGAGAGCCGAAATCATCCAAATAATTAATAAAATTAAGTTGGATTGAGGTGTTTAGTCCCGTTTCATCTTCAAGCGAAATTTTAGGAATCTAAAATATATATATATATATATATATATCTAAAATATATATATATATATATATATATATATATATATATATAGATAGAGAGAGAGAGAGAGAGAGAGAGAGAGATAGATAGATATGAAAAATGTAAAATGTTTTTGATTCCACCCTACTCAAGGTTCACCCACTTTCAAATATTTGATGTTGTGTAAATCCTTGAAGAATTGATATTTTTTTTAATAAATTCATTTGGATATGATAGAAATATCAATACAAATATCCATGTCAGTTTACTTCTGTTCAATACTTGCTAAAATAGTGTACGTATATATCTATATCTATATAATCCCCTTGGCTCTTCATTGATATCTGGCAATCAGTCTAAGACAAAGTAAACCTGTAACTGAAGATATCATCTGTCATCTTGAGCATATTTGTCACTGGATTATGGTAAGCAATGTTCAGAGAGTGGTATTCATGTTGTCCCACTGTCTATCACTAGAATCTCTTTCAGTTTCGGGTGCTTTCTTCCATGAAATAATAAAATTACGATTAATTTAAGAATGTTGCCATGCTCTAAATCCACACACACACACTCACACACACACACACACACACACATATATATATATATATATATATATATATATATATATTATAAATTAATTGATTTAAAATATGGTTTTTTCGCGACACAGTTCTAACCATGTTTATGAATCCTTCGATTAGTGCTGCTAATATATACATTGGTAACTACGAAAAAGTCAATTTTCATTAACAAATGGTTAGACTAAAGAATTGGGTATTATGTATGCACTAATCGAATTTTGGTATATAGAAACGCATTAATCGAAAGCGCATAAATGTAAGAATGCCTGCCATATATATATATATATATATATATATATATATGTGTGTGTGTGTGTGTGCGCGCTTTGTATTCTTACATTAAACGAATAAACGTCATTCTCGAAATATATATATATATATATATATATATGCTCCTGATTTTATATTCTCGCATTAGGCGAAAGAAATGCTAACATTTGAAATTGTGTTTGTTCTGGTAATTTAGTAATAATCGTGATTATTTATTTACATAATCTTGGATTTCATCGTTTCCTTTATATATATATTTTTTTTAACGAGGCGGAGTTTATGTAATGTGCGGTTGTGCGCAAGCTAACTGCAAAATATTCATCCACATCCCTTTTATTGAGTCGGTATATATATATATATATATATATATATATATATATATTTGCATGCATAAACAAATATACAGAACGGTGCCTAACCGGAAGCCTGTTTTACCAATGATGAACGGACAACACAAATATATATATATATATATATATATATATATATACACACATCATTTACATTATTCGGACTATTTGTCGCCATATTTATCGTTGTACGCTCCATCTACAGGTGGTTGGAATGTCGAACTGAAATGAACCCTTTATTTTATAGTAGACTGTTCTTGTTCCACGTGCCATGTTTGATGGATGTCAGTTATCTCCTGTCAATTTCCCTCTGAAAGTTCTCCACTGCCTTAACCGGGTATTGAACTCACAGTCTTTGGGCCTAACCAACGCCTTTACCCACTGTGCCATTTGTCCTTGAGGATATCTGGGTATGAATTTCTGGGTATTATAAACCTAATGTCTTCAGCAACCATTTTTACCAGTGCCCATATTGCAATTTTGCTGTTATCATTACATGTTTTTACCAGAGCTCATATTGCAACTTTGTTGTTATCATTGCTTTTCTCTGGGACTCCCATATTGTATTTATTTCTATGCTTGGTCGGCTCAGGAGATTTTTGTGGCCTAACATATGTGCTGATTCTTTAAGTTTACGAATTTTCCAATGGTGTTCTTTGTCTATGACTTCAACATGATCCCACAGAGGGCAGTGATCTCCCTTCTCTCTCCATATGTGGTCAGCCACGCCTGATTTTTCTATTTCCCCTCGTGTTACAACTTTCTGGTGTTCTTGAAGCCTTACCTCGACGGGGAGGCCTGTCTCTCCTTTATATTCCTTTCCGCAGCTGCACGGGATAGCGTAAACACACATATATATATATATATATATACAGTAAAAGACAGAGAAAGAGGGGGAGACAAAGTGGAAGAGAAAGGTGATTGAGGATTGGGAGGAATATCCCCCATTTTCACTTCCTGTATATTCAACAGTGTAAAAACCACACTAGCCTTGAGGCAGCCTATTTCTCCACCTGCCTTGCACATATAAGTTACATAGTAAAATCGTATTTTATGATTACCTTTGATCTATCGTGTTCTGTTTTACCCTGCATTTGGAAATGTACTTTCTTTCCTTTTTACCAGCTGACTGACAGAATTTGAAGACGTTTCAGAAGCATTTGTCACTCTTTCGTCAGTGTAATGAGAATCTATATTTCATATGCAGATTATTACATAACCGTCTCTCTGGCTGATAAGGCAAGTGTCTCTATTCCTTTTAAACTTCCTTTAGGATTTTCAGACATGCTTATGTGTATCGCGTATTTACCAATCTAGCTCTGCTTGTATATACAGATCTTTTAAGAATCGTAGAATCGATAGAATCAGAAAGTCATATAATTAGAATAAAAAAGTCAGACCAGCTTTTCATCTGAATATATATATATATATATATATATATATATATATATATATATATATATATATATATGTATATATATATATATATATATATATATATATATTCAGATGAAATTCTTATTTCAGATATATGGACGATTCTCTATTAATATATCCACAAGGCATAATTTTATCGGATCTTGTCAAATTAAATACCGTCGAACGCACAATGGATTTTACCTTTGAATAAGAGTCTAACAAAACTTTACCCTTCCTGAATATCATGCTGCACATAAATAAAAACGAACTTCAGTTTGATGTTTACAGAAAAGCTACCAACAAGAATGACCTGGTCAATTTTTATTCCCACCACCGTAACAAAATCAAATAGGGAATATTTATATAATTCTATTTAAGAGCACTAACAATCTGCAGCCCCCAATATGTACCACACCCAAAAGTTGGATGGTTATAAACTAAGAATGTACATGATATATATATATATATATATATATATATATATATATATATATATATATAATTTGATCCAATATGTAATGAATGTGCTCGCGTCTGTCTAAGTAGGTCATCCTCCAAAAGTCATCACACACAGAAAGAAGTTATTCATTTGAATTTACTTGGTATTTATGTAACAACTACTGCAAAGGATGGCCAACATTGCCACATCTGCGAGAGACGATGTAAGACACTAGCTGGACTAATAAGCCACATTCTGGGTCGGATCCAGACCTGCGATGCTGAAATTTTCGATTTCCCAGGTTTTCATGACTGCGATTGTTTTCGGTAACTTTGACGTGATTTTTTTTTTGCGACGAAGTTTTTGTACGATAACAATTTTTATAACTTTGAAATAAATTTGCGAATTATTGAAATTAATTGCGACATCCAGCGAAAGTCACCAATGAAATAAAAATAACTGTTTGTACGGAAAGTAATGACCTACGTACATCAATTTTTTCTTTAAGTTAAGTGTTGGCAGAAAAATTATCGTTGAACTTTTAAAAGGTAAGCTTTAATATTAATGCAATATTTAAATGCAGCGATCATTTTTGTAGTTTAGTGTTGCCTATCGCATACGGCAGGTGGATGCCTCGCAAAAAGAAATACCCGCCAACAGTGGACCAGATTGCAATCAAAAGAACGTATGTAGCATAGAGGAAAAGAAAGTTGCGTGCAAATTAAAACCGAGATCAAACGGAATCCAGGAGACTTTCCAATATGCAAAGATTTAGGGACTCTCAAACTTTTGAACAAGCCGGAGGTCCGATCTAGAGCCCTCCGCAGGATTTAGTTTAATTGCCGCCCGATAAGGCAGCTTTTAAGCCAGTAAGAACTAATGTTGAATAAAAAGTTCTGAAAAAATGAATATATTAAACATTGTATATTTAGGCAGCATTTACTGGTTTAAATATTCTCTATTCATTATAATTGGCAGGGAATGTCATCTAAGACACGTGACACATTTATCCTGGTAATTAATAAATCGTCTGTCAGGTGGGAAGTTTTAAAAGAACTTAACGAAATTATGCTTTATATTCCGTGTACGTTCGGCTATCTCTCTCTAAAAAAAAAAAAAAGAAAGTCTGCTGTGGTCGAAGAACCCAGAACACGATCCTTAATTTTAGCAAGTTCCTTTTTCAATTAGCCACCTGACATCGCATTCGATACCATGTGAACTTCGCCAAAAGTATTAACAGACCTATTCTATTCAATGGTAATGTTAGTTGTTCCCTTATCTCTGTCTATAAAAGTCAGGATGTGTCTGTGTGTGTAACGAATTCACGGCCACAATTTTCGACTGATTTGCACCAAAATTTACATGCACATGCTCCAAGTTAGCGGAAAGGCCAAAACCGACTTTGCATTTCCCAATTCCCACCGATAGTGGAAATAATCGATTTTTTCATGCTTCTGCGGCAGTTTTCATGTAGTTTGCGGCCATTTTGTACTGGCCAGAGTGAGAGCCTATAGCTGGCTGCCACGAATAGGCAGGAATATTCTATTGGCCAGCGTGAGAGCCAACAGCTGACTGACAGGAATGTTAACTAGCATGCTAACATGCAAAAAAAAATCGATAGCTGCATTCTTCACAAGTGGGAAAAATTTAAATCTCCATGGCACTTTACTCTAATTGGCTCATTCACTTGCTTAAACTCAACGTTGATTCTGATTCCGCAGAACTGGGTTGGTTGTCAAAAAGTATTTGTTGTTAACATTCTTTTTTCATTCGGTTTTTCCAGTTACGAGTCCTTTTTTAAAGCTGATCGTTTTGTGTTCATTTTGTTTAGTTCTTTTTTCGTAACAGATTTAATGTTTAGTATAGAGCTAAGAAAAAATTAGCAGTGTGAGATAGGCAAGAAGTAAGGCATGTAGCAACATCAGCACGGCAAAGGGCACTCCGTTAAAGGCAAGGAAGGGCAAAAATATTTTAAGTCAAGTGATAGCGATTGCTGTATGAGTCGTACGATTTTTGAATCAAGCCCGGGCAACGCCGGGCCATGCTGCTAGTAAGGAAATATTCGGCATACATTAACCGAACAGCTAGTGCTAATTTCCATGGAAATTTATAAAACAATTCTCTTCAAACAATTTTTTCAGGAAAATACATTTCTCAATTCAACTCGCTGTTATTACTCTTTCCAGGATCGATGGGGATTTCCTTCCTAACCTTTTGTAGAACGTCACCATCTGGACCATATCATTATTTTCTTTTCGATTTGCATCTGCTATCCATTTAAGGTGTTGTTCTTGATGAACGTCGTCAAGGGATGTACCTTCTGTTATTTGGTACAGTTATTTGTGAATCTGTAGCGCCAATCCACGAAGTTCGAATGAGGATGCTCCTCACAAAGACGTACAAGCTTCATTCGCTCAACTACATGTAGTCTATTGTTTACACCTTCGTTGTTGTCATCACTATATAATGATAACTCCTTAAACCAGAAATTCAGACAGAAGTTAACAGATTAGATAATATAGCAGTTTGGCATTATTTTCTCATCTCTCGTTCTTCTTCTTTTATGAACCGGTCATTGTTCTCCAGTAAGGTTTGTATTTTTTTTTTTTTTTTGCTAACCCTCCAAGTCTTTGATCTTCCAAGCATTTACACAAGCTCGTTTCCCCTCTCATCCTTTTTCTTTAATATCTGCTGTGAGTGTTAAATTTTCTGAATTTCTTTCCTCATTATGGGAGCAGGAAATTTCAACTCGAGAAAGTTTAAATTTCTGATTCTAAGCTGAAGTATCCTTTTAGTTTCAGTTCTTGAAACTTTCTCGATGCTCCGTCCATAGTATTCTCAGTATCCTTCTGTAGAGCAATATTTCTATAGCCTGATGTCTTCACTTCATCTGTGAGGAAATTGTCCAACATTCACTTGCCATTTAAGAAGACTGATAGACGCGGAAGTTTAAATATCTGGGTAGAGTTCTGACAGAGGATGGTAATTGTGACACTGAGATCCGTAGACGTATTGGAATGGACAAGGAACACATTCCAAAAGCTGGGCAGAGTATTCCGAGACAGGAAGATTTCATTGCTAACGAAGAAAAGAATACTGAGCTTTTACTTGACATCTGTCTTTCTTTAAGGCAGCGAATGTTGAACGATTTTCTTAAAGATGAAGTAGAGACTCGAGGAGACGGAGATGTGGTTTTGCAGAAGGATGCTAAGGATATCATGGACCGAGCGTGTGAGCAACAATGAGGTCTTAGGGAGGATATAAACAAGGAGGAGGCTTATACTTAACATCAGGAAGAGGCAGCTGAAGTTTCTGGGACACATAATAAGGAAAGAAGGCCTGGAGAATCTGATACTCACGGATCGAGTAGAGGAAAAACAACGCATCACATACCTATGGCAGCTCAAAGAGCAGTGAAAAAAAGGTTTGAAAATAAAATCGTACCTGAAACGTGGGAAGCACCTTATTACTCCAAGTCAGAAAGTTAGAAGGTTAGAGAGTGTGAAGATCATCTTGAATAAGTTGGAAAATGATCCTGGAATAATATATATAGATATTTGAACTTTATTTCAATACTTCGTGAGCTTCCGAACCTTAGCTATGATAAATTAATAATGAACATGTCCTTTTCGTTTATGATCGATTTCATCACGATTCTTCTATGAAGCTTGGAGCGTAATTATACATTTTTACTGCTCAAAGTCCAATGGTAGTATAAAAAAACCTCATAGAATTCCAATATCTTTAATAATTTATAAGATGCAACAGTTCAAATCTTATTCTAACAATTGGACAATTTTGCTGTTACAAAGTGGATAACAGAATGTGGTCTGGGGAGTTGGCAGAAGGAAGGAATTTGTTGAGACCTGCAAGTAGGGTAGTGGAGAGCCATGATCGCCTACGTCTTGAAAGGACACGGCATATAGAGAGAAAGATATTACATAGTATCAGAGCACTCCTTTTTTTCGTTCCGGACGACATTTTGTTTCTTAATATTTTACTTAGTTTTGGAAATCTACATTTACTATTCCAGTGTGTCTTCTGATTTTTGATGTCACATTTTCTGTCCACTGTTAAAAAACACAAAACATTCATACCTTTGAAGTTAATACTATTTTCTTTAGCAGATACAGACACAAACAGAAACATACATTTTTTTAAACACTCATTCATATTAAAAACGAACGAAAATTTCAGATTCTAATCCCGATTCATTATATTTAAAGAAGAATTACTTTTCCCACACATCTCGTAAGGAGAGGGCGTTGACAAAGAGAAGAGACTTACTCCATGGGTCTCTTCGTATTAACAGCTGTTATTTGGCCGACATGTGTGACTGCCTGTCTGAATTGGCCATCAGGAAATACACTCCTTCCTTTTCTGTCAACATATCTTTTATTTGGTTCAACCTTCTTTCCCCATCTTTTGTCCTTTCTACTTTCTTTTATTCCAATTTCTGATTTGATTTTCTCATGAATAGATGCTTCTTTTTTTCTCTCTCTCGCAATTTCTTTCTTAACACGTGTAATTTACCAACACTTGCTAAGTACGATACAGAGCTAAACATGGAAGACTTGGGGCTAGGAAGGTTGTGATACACAAATCTCCCACATAAAGAGATCCCGGCTACCTTTAAAATCTGAATCCGTAATATTGGCTTCTACCTGTGTTCGAAAACCGGCCTCTAACAGTCGTGGGAAATACGTAAATGTCCATCCCACATTGTATGTAACGGGTGTCACGACAAAATTGTCCAAATCGTGTTACATCATAAATGCCCATCCCACAAAATGTTTAATATCTAAAAAAACCACTGAACTAATTGAGCTTCTTTTTTCCAGGTGTTCAGATAAGACGTTCAGCCATCTTGATACAGTTTGCCATAAGAATCCCTGAAAAAACACTTGAGTTATTCAGCTAGAAAGAGAACAGGTTAAAATCGTTTTGTGATAGTGTTGAAACTTGACTAATGTATGGAATAATAATGCAACACAAAATGTATTGAAACAATGCACAATATTTACATATAGTCTTTTGTATATTCCTGGAAAGACCGTTCCTGGAGAATGTGTTGACTGAGTCGCAGTCGGGCAGAGTCTCTGATTGGATCTCACTTCTTCCCGGTACCAACCATATTTATATGGTCGGTACTCCACTATGCAAATTAGGTGGATCCTACCACAACAGTTAGCCGAACGGTATTCTCAGCAGAGCAATAACACGAGAAAAAATCATTCAGGCCTTCAGTAATAATACCACCAGTCATACTTTGGCTTTCATCTTCAAAGTCCATTCAAGAACCCCATCAAGAGAATATTGAATAAGTTTAAAAAAAAAACGGGGAGAAATAGAGGAAAACGGTATCAGTTTGTCACAGCAGGAAAGATGATCATCATTTAAACTTAGAACTAAAGAGATCGATTAGAAAAGATCCAACTCAATCCATAAGATGTTCGGTTCGCGAGAGAGGAGTTTCCACACTATGGCAGCTCAAAGAGCAGCGAAAAAAAAAAAAAAGGTTTGAAAATAAAATTGTACGTGAAACGCGGGAAGCACCTTATTACTCCAAAATTAGAAGGTTAGAGAGTGTGAAGATCATCTTGAATAAGTCGGAGAATGATCCTGGAATATTATATATAGATATTTGAACTTTATTTCAATACTTCGTGAGCTTCCGATCTTTAGCTATGATAAATTAATAATGAACATGTCCTTTTCGTTTATGATTGATTTCATCACGATTATTCTATGAAGCTTGGATAGTAATTATACATTCTTATTGCTCAAAGCAGAGTCCAATAAAAGTACAAAAACCCTCAGAGAATTCCAATAAAATATCTTTAATAATTTATAAGATGCAACAGTTCAAATCTTATTCTAACAATTGGACAATTTTGCTGTTACACGATTTGGACAATTTTGCTGTGACACCTGGTATATATATATATATATATATATATATATATATATATATATATATATATATATATATATATATAGAGAGAGAGAGAGAGAGAGAGAGAGAGATACACCTAGTGAGCCAGACAAACCTATGCAGGTTTCACCTAAACGGATCGCCAAGGAAGCTTTCCCTGACGATCCGTTTAGGTGAAACCTGGGTAGGTTTGTCTGGCTCACTAGGTTTATCTAGGTCTCCTCTACGGTTGTATCGAGCTCTTTTGTTAGTTAGTTATTTACTCGTGTCAGTTTTTTTTTCTTTGGGCTTCAAACCTGTATCTGTGCGATTTTTTTCGAGAGACTTTTATGTTTCTAGATCTTTCTTTTTTTAAAACCTTTTTTTCCCTCGAGATTGATTTAATTATTGGCAAATCAAAAATCCGAAGGTTTTTCGAAACGAGTATAGTTACCTATATTTGTATATATATATATATATATATATATATATATATATATATATATGTGTGTGTGTGTGTGTGTGTGTGTGTGTGTGTGTATGTATATATATATATATATATATATATATATATATATATATAATGTATGTAGGTATGTAACAAAGAACCAAGCAGCTTGGAGGATGTTTTGCGATCATATCCACCAGGATAAGTGTCGTTCATGTGGCTTACCATGTAAGTCAGCTGGTTGTTTGTTTAGACCTTCCAAAGTACAGAAAGATATATTTCAACATGTGACTTTAAAAGATGGACACTTCAAGTGTCACATCTGTAAACGATATGGGCCGAAGAGCCATATACGTTCACATAATCGTGCGTTGAGCAATAGAGAGATAAGGTTCCCCTGACAAGAGAATGCAATCGTCATGAAAGTTATGTTATAGGATAGATGGAGCTCCTCACTGGTGACATAGGAGTTGAAAACTCTAAATTCCTATTTATGCTGTCGTGTAGGTTTCCTTTAGTGAGAACGGGACTAATAGGCGACTTTTATGCAAGATCCTTTACCATAGTTAAACCAGTGGACAGAAAATGCGAGATCGAAATCAGAAGGCACACTGGAATAGTAAAGGGAATTTCCAAAAACTAACCCTTCGGTGCGTCTCTGGATTTCTTGGCGTATTGCGAAAAATTAATAGATTAGCAATGGACAGCTATCATCATCTTCATGTATGTATGCTGCCAAAATACACAATATATATATACATACATACATATACATATATATATATATATATATATATATATATATATATATAATTATTTAAAAAAAACACGATTCCAATGCTACATAAGAGTTCTCATGTTTCAAAACAGGAGCCGAAAACTACAATATAATTATTTGAATAAAATTGAATTTGGTACTTTAATTCAATTTAATTCAAATAATTATATTGAAGTTTTCGGCTCTTGTTTTGAAACATGAGAACTCTTCTGTAGCGTTGGAATCATATTTTTAAATAAATAATTATATTTATGCTCCACTTTCGTATCGAGTACTATTTTTTTTTAAATAATAGCAAAAATACTAAACTTTGGATTATTTATCTAACGAGTTCTTTCCTATTTTCTATATATTTTTACACACACACACATATATATATTAAAGAAAAACAGGCTTCTTTAAGGTTCCATTATAATAATTTATTTCACCAGGGCCCTTTTAAAGGACGCCGGATCATGAGATAAGCACTTCCAAAAGATGAAACAAAAAATGAAATGGATGGGTAGTGTAAGTTTTTTGTAATTTAACAGAGAGTGTAATAAGGGGTAGTTAGAGAGACATGGTAGAGTTTAGGGAGGGTTTAATTTAACCTCTCTCTCAATCGTACTTAGTATTGGGGGAGGAGGAGTAACCAGACCTTGATCTATTTAAACGGTTAACTTAACGGGAGTGATATATTGAAATGGGAGGGAAGAGAGAAAAGTAAAAGGAAAAAGAAAAAAACAAAAAAGGGGAAGTAAAGAAAAAGAGGCTGTAAATGAGTTTTACATATGAAGCAGAGAGGTGGTAAGTTTTAGAAGTTTATGTAAAAAATAGATTTTAATGTTTGATAGTAATTTAGATGTCTAAAAAACCTCGGCATGCCAAACACTTTATCCGGTCCGATAACCACGGGATCAGCACTATTGATATTTTCTAAGCTTTGTATGACACAAAACTAAATAAAAATAACTTTTGCTGTGAAGATTGTTATGCCTCAGTATTACAAACATAGAATTCTGTCTGGTCAGGAGAAACGAAAATATAATATTGTCATGTACAATTTTTTCATGTGAGGAAGCATTCAGATTTTTATTTATTTATTTGGGATACGCGCAACTAGTTCAGCCACTAGATAGGCCAGAAATTCTAAATATTAATTTAGTAAGGTACAGGAAAAGTTGTATAAATAGGTTTGGGAAAAGTGTTCGCCATCCAAGTTCTAAGTAATGAGATTTTTCTTTTTTGGTCGTAAGCTTCGCTTTGCTCAGTTGAAAGTCAAAAAGAGGTACGTTTATTCTGGACAGGAAAAAGCCTCTCCAGTTGACAGGCTGATATGTCACAATCTAGTTACTTTCATGTGGCTTTGTGCCTTACAAACAGAAGTTGAATCCCGCCATTAAATCCTTTTTCTTTTATTGTCCTCTCTGTTTCTTTCACTTTCAATAACCCTTTGCATCTTAGTAGCTTTTATCATCTTGCTTGGGGTGAAATGATGAAAAACATTTTCTAAGTAGAAGGCTAACAGCAAATTTAAATCTAGTGTTAATCGTTATCTTCTGTTTCTTTGAGCCATGTTCATTTATTGTTTTCCGTTCATTACACACTCTGTAACCCTTTCTTTCTTAGTGGACTTCATGCTTTTGTTCGGCATGAAAAACAAAACCGACAAATCTATAACAGCTATCAAAATACATTAATTTACCGCATTGAAAGACATGGTGGTTGTTGAAAAGAACAGGCCCCATAAAATAGATAGATAGATAAGAACCGACTGTGATAGATAGATAGATAGATAGATAGATAGATAGATAGATAGATAGATAGATAGATAGATATGAACAGGCTGAGATAGATATATAGATAGATATGAGCAGATTGAGATAGTTATATAGATAGATATATAGACAGATATGAGCAGACTGAGATAGATAGATAGATAGATAGATATGAACTGGCTGAGGTAGATATATAGATAGATATCAGCAGACTGAGATAGATATATAGATAGATATCAGCAGACTGAGATAGATATGAACAGGTAGAGATAGATATATAGACAGATATGAACAGGCTGAGATAGATATATAGATAGATATCAGCAGACTGAGATAGATATGTAGATAGATATGAACAGGCTGAGATATATATATAGATAGATATGAGCAGACTGAGATAGATAGATAGATAGATAGATAGATAGATAGATATGAACAGGCCGAGATAGATATATAGATAGATATGACCAGACTGAGATAGATATATAGATAGATATCAGCAGACTGAGATAGATAGATAGATAGATAGACAGACAGACAGACAGATAGATAGATAGATAGATAGATAGACAGATAGATAGATAGATAGATAGATAGATAGATAGATAGATAGATATGAACAGGCTGAGATAGATATATAGATAGATATCAGCAGACTGAGATAGATATATAGATATGAGCAGACTGAGATAGATAGATAGATAGATAGATAGATATGAACAAGCTGAGATAAATATATAGATAGATATCAGCAGACTGAGATAGATATATAGATAGATAGATATGTACGAACCGAGATAGATAGATAAGTAGATAGATATTAGGGTGTTGCAAAATAATTTGTAATAATGTCGTTTTGTGACGTTAAAAAATACGTCAAAAAATGACATTATTACGTGAATATTTTTGCACCAACCTAATAGATTATATTCTTAATTTCTGTTCTTTTATTGTCCTCTCTTTTTCTTTCACTCTCAGTAACCACGAGCATCTTAGTGGTTTTTATCACCTTGCTTAGGGTGAAGTGATGTAATAATAAAAAAAAAACAAAAACAAAAAAAACTGTTAAATTCTTCTGCGATTACCATGGACATGTATAACAGGAATATGAAAGTTTGGTTTGGTTTATTTTGGTTTACGGCATATCATCCTCAATAGGTTAATTAATGCTGACAAAATTTTCAATGTTGGTAATATTTTTTTACAAAAATCTATTTCTGGAAATATTTTTTCCTTAAAAAAATCTATTTCTGGTAATAATTTTCATTCGCTGGTAATATTTTTCAAAATCTGTATAGCTGGAATTGTTTTTGTTTTTTTTCAAATAATGTATAGTTTTTCTAAAATGTATTGCTGCTAATAATTATTTTTAATTAGGTATTTCTGGTATTAAAACCTATTTTTACACTTTCATAGTATTTTGAATGAGCTTGGAGGTTCACTATTTGCCCATAGTTGGGACCCTAACAGGTGCTAGCACCCCGATTCAGAGTGGAACTGGGAACACCAGCAATTAAGAGGTGGTTCCACGCTCCTTAAAACGCCCTGATCAGAGGCCTTGCTGTTTGACGCAGTTTATCGTCTTACCCTGGATGCGGATGTAGTTTATCGTCATACCCAGGACGGGAATATTAAAGTTTAGACATTAATATATGGATGGCAAATTATGCGTCAGATTACAGATTTGCTGTGCGTTATTTTATATCTAAAATATATACATGCATATGTGTGTGTACTTGTGTGTCTGTATGTGGATTATGTATTATATATGTGGGTGATAACATATATATATATATATATATATATATATATATATATATATTGTTGTCACATCTGGTCTGGTACTTCTATATATCTATAGATTCTTCACAAAATAAAAAGAATCTATCTCGCCTTGGCATCTTTGCCACAGTCACTTTCCAACTTCCGTAATCTAGCTTCCCTGGATCTTTTCTACCAGGTCATCCCATAAGTTCTGTCCGAATTTTGAATAAAGAATACCAAAGTGACCAAATGTTACATTTAATTACAGATTCAATCAACAATGTATTTTCCCTGATTATCAATGACTTCCTTCCATCTATTAACAAGCTTACTAATTCCATTACTGTGAAATTCTTTTGGCTTTGATTGGAAGAACTCACAAATGTCAGTTTTAACCTCTTCCTGTGTTACAAAAGCTGTTTCTACAATAGATTCTGTAAGCTATGAAACAAATGGTAGACTGAAGGAGCAAGATCGGGAGAATAAGGTGGGTGAGGATTTTTCGCCCAACCAAGTTCTTCGATCTTTTGTGACGTGATTCTTGCTGTCTGGGGTCGCGCATTGTCCTGATGAAACATCACCTCTTTTCGATTCACTAGAGCAGGTCTTTTTGTCCTCAAAGCCTGGTTCAAACGCTCTAATTGCTGACAATATATTTGAGCATTAATTGTTGCATTAGGTGGTAAGAATTCAAAGTGGATTATTCCTTGGCGATCCCACCAGATTGAAAGAAACTTTTGTCCATGAAGTTCCCTTCTCAGCTGTGGCTGGGGTCCTTCCCCTTTACCAAGCCACTGTCTACGACGCTTAACATTTCGATAAGAGATCCATTTTTCGTCGCCAGTCACAGGTCTATCCAAAAAAGGTGAAACAAGTTGGCGAGAATGGAGAGAAGAGCAGATGTCTACTCGAGATTTGAGGTTGTTTTCAGACAATTCATGAGGCACCCATTTTCCAAGTTTAAGAACTTTTCCAAGTTGTTGAAGATGACGATGAACAGTTGTATGGTTTGAACTGAGAACCACTGCCAATTCCTCAACTGATAAAGCAGGATTTTCTTCAAGGGCTGCTTCAAGAAGCTTTTCATCAAACTCAACTGGACGTCCGGTTCGATCTTCATCGTCAAGGGTGAAATCTCCACCTCTGAATTTTGCAAACCAACTTCTGCAAGTTCTTTCATTCACACATTCCTCTCCATAAACTGAGTGAATGTTTCTAGCCGCTTAGGCTGCTGAGTTTCCTTTCTTGAACTCATAAATTATGTGCCTCAAATGATTCTTGGGTACTTCCATGTTAGCAGGGTTTTAATCAAACAAAATTTAATTTTATTGTTCTCTGAAATAAAATTTGATCAGTTTAAATGAATCTAAACATAAATATAATGTTCAGCTCCATTAGACATTATAAAATACTCTTTAAATTTCGTTCATTTTAACAAAAAGTTAAAATTCGGACAGAACTTATGGGATGACCTGATATAAGCACTGTCACACCCGCTCTCTAATCGCCTCCGGTGCTCCTAACGTTATAACGTGGTGGTGGTGGTGGGGGGGCAGTTTTAAGCACAGACAAATTTTTCAGAAGCTATTGTTAAAATCCGAGAATTACAGTAAAAAAAAAAAAAAGTAAAACCGGATATAGTCTGATAAATAAAACGGAGTACGTCTCTCGTTCTTTTCTTTAGGCACCCGGCACATTTTATCCTCCGTGTTTCGTTCGCCTATCCGTGGGTGTCTTCAAACGCCCAGGGATGTTTTTCAAGTCCCCTTCTAGCCTGATCCATCACAGATCTCTCGTATGTGTCAGACAATGGCGACGTGCGCTGAATATACTCTTAATGATGTAGTAGAAATCTGGCAGCGAACATAAAAAATCACGATGTTAGCCAGTAACCACACACGCATACAGATCTTGATGTGTGCCTTTGTGGGCCAGTCGTTAGTAACCATGTTACTTGCAATTGATATTCCTGCAGTGGGCCTTTGTTAGAAACAAAGAATACTGAAATTTTACGTAACACTAGTCCTCCTCTATGACAGTGAATGCCTCACGGAAGAAGAAAAGACTTAAAGCAACAAGAAGGGTGCTAAGAATACCATAGGCTGAACATGTGAGCAACGACGAAGTTTTAAAGATAATAGAATAAAAAAAGGACACTTATAATTAGAATCAGTACAACTGAATAGTAACTTCGATCCTCACTGAGTGGTCTACACTTTCGGCCTTGTGTCGCATCTAAACTACGCTTAGTGAATCGCTATACTTAAAATCAGAAAGTGGTAGTTAAAATTTTTATGCACATGATGAGGAAAGAGGTTTGGAAAATTTGACGCTCACACGGAAATGCTGAAAGCAAGAGGAATAATAGAGTGGCTTAAGGTCACATCACGTTGAAATATCCGTTCCCGAACAATTACCGAAATTATTAGGTTGGTGCAAAAATAATGTCGTTTTCTCACATAGTATATGTGATAAAACGACATTATTTTTGCACCAAAAATAATGTCGTTTTCTCACATAGTATCATATGTGAGAAAACGACATTATTTTTGCACCAAACTAATAATAGTGTCTGGCGAGTAGCTAGATGGGTGTTCGTTTGGAAATCTCAGGTGCTCTAAGCTTAGATGTGAGAGTGCTGTAAGCTTAGATATGAGGGTGCTGTAAGCTTAGATATGAGGGTGCTATAAGATGTGAGGGTGGTGTAAGCTTAGATGTGAGGTTGGTGTAATGGATAATTGTTAATGGCATAGCCGAGTTCCAATTCCCATTGAGTTCGTTATATTTACTTACGCGCCAAAAGCCTTGCAAAATGTATAAATCCACAACGTCTCATCCAGCTATGGATTAATTAGTAATACTTTTATCACAAAAGCATTGTTTTCTCAAAAATAAAAATTGCTTGGAAAATATTTAGATTTCGACATTAAATAACCCATGAAGGTCGATAAAAGGGCAAAGCTGCGAATAACCTGCTTAACGAGCTTGTGGGAATGGTTGGCAGAACAGGAGAGATAGCATAAAGACAAACGTTAATAAGAAATACAAAGGAGAAGAAATTGTGGAGAGCCATGATAACTTACATCCTGAAGGGATACAGTGCATAAGGACAAGAAGATTAATAAAGATGAATATATGTTTGAGTCATAATTAATTTCCTTTTTGTTTCATGAAAATTTATTCTCGATAAAAAAAAAATAGAGTTACATTTTATTCAATTATATATTCTCCATTATTTACAGTTAATAGCTAAGCTGATGAATATTTATGAGCGTTCGTAAAGTTGAAAATTTTGGAAAACCAGTAACATTTTTGCTCTTGTATATAAATACTTGTTCCAAAATAATATCCCTGCATTTGCGTTGAAAAAGAACGAAACGCGTCGGCCAGGATAAGTTTTCCTTTGGTCGTTATTCATATTGTCCTTTTACAGATATACTCAATCTGAAATTTTTACACACACATTCAAACACACGCACAACCAGACATATATATATATATATATATATATATATATATATATATATATATATATATATATAAATATAAATATAAAAGTGAACATAGAAGTCAACACTTAGAGGCGACAGTCTGTTTCATGCTATATGCAATCGTCAGGTGGCCTGACGATTGCATATAGCATGAAACAGACTGTCGCCTTTAAGTATTGACTTCTATGTTCACTTTTATATTTACACACGCTCTATCTCCGATATTGAGCACTTTATCCCATAAATATAACACACCTTAAGACTATATTTTTTCATATATATATATATATATATATATATATATATATATATATATATATATTAATTTATATATATATATATTCATTTTAATATGACATTTTTATTATTTCAAACGTTATTATAGTGGACACTTCATATTTGAAACCGACGTCACAGTTTTATTTATTTATGCAATATATGTATGTAATACCTCTATCGACCTGCACATTTGAGAAATCTAATTAAAGACATCCTGTCTTCCGGCAGGGATCGAACCTGCGCCCCCCTTTGTAGTGGAATCTACTGTTTGATCCGGCATGCACAAATGAAATGGCTTTACATTAAGCAAAATTCTTTAAGAAAGCTTCACTCTGAATCCCTCAGTCCCTCAGAGGACGAAATGCGTGGGTTAAGATAAGTTTCCCTTTTGTGTGTGTATATATATATATATATATATATATATATATATATATATATATATATATATATATAGCTATTTCTTTACATCCCCCTACTCTTCTCGCAAGCTCAAAATATCCTATTGTAAAATGATTTCCTTTTTCACTCTATAATCTGACTGTTATAAGTTTTATTGCAGCGAGCCGAAAATGTTGCTCTTTTGTTGAAACTGCAAATGAAAGGTAAAGGATCCCTTTTTGCCATTGAAACTTTTCAATCAGAGCTGGAATTTTGTCTTTTTATGATATATTTAAAGAAGAAGAAGAAGAAGAAGAAGAAGAAGAAGAAGAAGAAGAAGAAGAAGAAGAAGGAGAAGTAGTAGTAGTAGTAGTAGTTATAGAAGACAAAATACAACACGAGAGAAGAATAAGTCGAAATTAGATCAAGTAGGGGAATGAAAAATAAATTAAAAAGGTTAAAAGCAAGAAGATTAAATGAAGAAGACGATGAAGAAGGAAAAATATAAACGATTGATGTAGTAAAAAAGGAGAGTAAAATAAAAAAAAAAAGGAAAGAATAATGAAACAAAAAGAGACAAGGAAGCACAGATAGAAAGCGATAGAAAAATACAACCAAAGTAAGGAAGCAGAAAAAGTAAAAATAACAGGCGTTAATTGCAAAAAGAGATTTTCTATTTTCTCTTGACACTGCGAGTTCAAATCTCGAACATACCTCCAAAATGGATATTAATATTTTAAAAATTCTTGAAGCTAATATTACTATTCCCGAATTCTAAAGCTATTATATTTCTTGGTCAATCAAGTTTCAAATTTAAGGAATCAGCACATGTGCTAGGCCACAAAAATCTCCTGAGCCGACTAAGCATAGAAATGAATACAATATAAAAAATCAGTAACAAGGCGTGCCAGAGAAAAGCGATAATAAAATTACAATATGAGGTCTGGTAAAAACATACAATGATAACAGCAAAAATTCCAATATGCGCACTGGTAAAAAATGTTGCTTAAAACATAAGGTTTATAATACACAGAAAATTCTACACAGATATCCTCACATGTCACAGTGGATAAAGGCGTTGGTTAGATCCAGTGACAAGACCCAAAGGGTGTGAGTTCAATACCTGGTTAAGGCAGTGGAGAGCTCTGAGAGGGGAATTAACAGGAGATAACTGATAAATGGCATCCATTACACATGGCACGTGGAACTAGAACAGTCTAAGCGAAATACAGTGAGCGAAATAAAGGGTTCAGTTCGACATTCTAACCACCTGTCACGTTGTGATAAATATGGCAACAAAGATAAGGACAGTAGTCTGAATAATGTAAATAGTGTACATAATACCTCATCTCAGAAATATAGAAAGTTAATGAAGTTTCAAATTTGCCTCTTCCTTCTATCCTCTACCTTTACAAGAGCCAAATCAGGCCAAAACTGGAGTGCTGGTGCCATATATGAGCAGGAGCTGTCCAGTCTACCCTTTCTAGCCGCGATACAGTCCAAAGGTGTCTCCGCGTCCTTGTGGGTGACAAATTATTTTCCACCCTGCAAACCCTTTCGTTGCAAGCCTCTCGCTGCTCTATCATTATTTACATGGAAAGTGTTCAGATGAACTATATTCCTTAGTTCCACCAGTTCTAACCTTCACGGCTAAGACGCGCCATGCTACGCACTTTGTAGCGAACCCACCGTCATTCCCTTCATACTCCACTCGACCAGCTTCTTCCCACGAGCCGTTTCTTTGTGGAACCGACTTCCAAGAAGATGCCTCTCCGATCACTACAATCTTAACCTGTTCCAGTCTAGGGTTAACCGTTATCTTCGTCATATATCCATAAACTGTATCTCTTAAGCTTTACCTCGAGGGGCTTTCAGGCCTTGTACAAGATGAGCATAATTGCATATATATATATATATATATATATACATTAAGAAATGGACAAAGTCCGACAATTTATTTATTAAAAACATTTTTATGTTTAACGTTCTTTTTAAAGATACAAGTATTTAAGTAAATGCTCTGTTTATAATAAACAGTATTAAATAACATTTACCGGCCTGAATGTCCGAGAAATTTTCATAGAACATATTCGTCCTTTGACAGGATTCGAACCTGCATCCTATACGGAACCGTCATTTACGCTGACGTGCCTTAACCGACTCGGTCACAAAGGAGCGTTCGGTAGGCAAGGTCGAATTTACTGCTTATAAACTTCAATCTTCCATGAATCTCGTACATTCATAACTGCTCATGGTGTATCAGATGTAAACATTAAGAAATGGACAAAGTCCGACAATTTATTCGTCAAAGGACGAATATTTTCTATGTTTATTATAAACAGAGCATTTACTTAAATACTTGTATCTATAAAAAGAACGTTAAACATAAAAAATGTTTTTAATAAATAAATTGTCGGACTTTGTCCATTTCTTAATGCATGACGTCATTTGTTTACATTTGATACGCCATAAGCAGTTATGCATGTACGAGATTCATGGAAGATTGAAGTTTATAAGCAGTAAATTCGACCTTGCCAGCCGAACGATCCTTTGTGGCCTAGCGTTTAGGCACGTGAAGCTAAATGACGGTTCCGTATAGGATGCAGGTTCGAATCCTGTCAAAGGACGAATATTCTCTATGAAAATTTCTCGGACATTCAGGCCGGTACTTGTTATTTAATACTGTTTATTATAAACAGAGCATTTACTTAAATACTTGTATCTATAAAAAGAACGTTAAACATAAATATATATATATATATATATATATATATATATATATATATATATATATATATATATATATATATATATATAAACAGATGCACATTATATCAAACATTAACCTTTATCACACGACAGTAACAATTTCAGTAGCCTCTGACCTATTCGCTGCCTTATCCTATGTTCAATTCGTTGCCTTATTCTAAGTCAAATTATGAGCCCTAGCTCTTAATTATTTGCAAATTATAAGACCTAGCTCTTAGCTACTAATACATTATAATCCCTAGCTATTAGTTATTAGCTATTAGTAAATTAATATGAAACTTGGTTCTAAGCTATTAGTAAATTATGGTACCTAGCTATTACTATTAGCTGTTAGTAAATTATAAGACCTGGTTCTTAGCTATTAGCACATTACAAGACGTGGTTCTTAGCTATTACCACATTATAAAACCTAGTTCTTAGCTATTAGCAAATTATGATAGCTCTTAGCTATTAGCAAATTATGAGACCTAGTTCTTATCTATTACCAAATACAAATTTCCCAGGGATTTTTTCCAATGTGTTATTCAACAACGCAATTGCTCATATTCACGTCGCGTAGATTGTCTAGGTTTCCGCAATTCGTTATAGGGAATTCCATTTAATGCCATCAAGTATTGATGGAGGATATTTTCCCGGCTTAATTGTGTCTAGATTGTGATCTTAAAATCCTTTTCTTAATCTAGTCTTTATTTTCTTTGTTTCCCATTCTCGTAACAAATCCCCTTTTCAACAACACATCGTAACTTACCCGAAAAAATACTTATAACAATAATTAAGACAAAGACAAAGGTTTAATGTACAAAATGGCCGGCATTTTACTTGAAAGATATCATCAAGATATGTATTCGTGTGAGAAAATAACTATAGTTTTATCTCACAAGCCATGGACAGTGGTCGAGATATTAAAGTATGTTATGTGACACTTCCCCAACAGTGCCGCACGCTGGCTACGTCACTCGGCTCCCCTAGCCGATAATATCAAGAAGCCACCTTGACAAATCGACCATAGTCGGATTCGACCATGGACGGGTCGCTGACGGTCTAAGCACTCGATCAAGAGCCCATCATAGGACGTACTATAGTTGATGAACATTACAAGCCTAAGTGCTGATGAAGGCTAAAAGACAGATTTCCCTAACGTAGTTAAAAGAAAGAGAAATTTGACTCATTCATAAAGTATAAAGAAAACAAACATTATTATAGTTAAATTCATTTAACTTATGAATTTCTCTACGAGACATTCATATTAAATTCTGTTCTATGAAGGTCGCTCTCGGTACTGAGGCTAACATAGTCTGACACAAGGTCACCCAGTGAGAATTGCACCCACTACCCATGTCTATTGGTGTTCGGTTCGAACTTGTTAACACTCTCATTACAGGTGTCACCAATAGTAAATGATAATGTATCTAGTCTTTAGGGTTTCACAAATACACACACACACACACACACACACACACACACACACACACATATATATATATATATATATATAATTGACCGGTTTTCCTCATTTGACTGCTGTTATTGTTGTAGCTTTGGATGTGTCTTTCTGCTTATGAGAAATATCTCGCCAGCAGCCATACATTATGAATGAGCACTGCGTATGAACACCTGCAAGGAGCAGAATATGTGAAGCAGACGGCCAACAAAGGCACACATTGTCACCGCTTCTTTAAGATTCCTACGCCACGAACAATAACTCCTGCCGTTTTCTGGCCTGATTTTGACTGCAGCCGGTGGCGTCCTTCCTTCCTTGTACCTTCTCATTCTCGAGGTTGATTAGCTTTTACTGTTTAGCCACAACAGATATCTGTTATCTGTCTGTCAATCTATCTATCTATCTATCTATCTATCTATCTTATTTTGGTTGTATTTATCTATCGCTTTCTATCTATCTATCTTATTTTGGTTGTATTTATCTATCGCTTTCTATCTATCTATCTATCTATCTATCTATCTATCTATCTGATGGTCCGTTTATCTTACAATCAGTTTTTTTCACTTGAACTGAATCTAGCTGTCTAAGTCTGTTTTCATTCACCCACTTATTCATACTTTCCCAACTTATTCACTTTTGTACCAATTGCTCTAGTATGCTGAGAAATACCTTGTCTATGTAATCTACAGTTAAACATATTTGATGGCGCGTTGTTTTATTTTTTATAACAATTAATTCCTAAATACATTATAACATTAAAATGAATTCTCATCCGCGTGTCTATCTCTTCTGTTCACCCTACAATCAGTAATATAGGTTAAATTTATGTCACATCTTCTACGCATAAAACCAGACCCATCTTTTTTCTTCTGCTAAACTGAATTAAACCAGTAACGCTCCAAGGTCAAATAACAGCCCAACCTAAATAACTTCTTTGCGCATATCAACACATTAATTCTTTCTAGTTCAACGCGCATGCGTTAAAATGCAGTGTACTTAGTTGTTAAAATTGCGGGCAGATGAATTATTATCATATTCTGCTAAATCTTTTGTTATGGTCATTGATAATCTCGAAGGAAAAATGATATAGTTCTCTATAGAGAACTGTGTTCGTGTAGGATTTATCCTGAGTAATATCAGATAAAAAAGGAGAATTATATTTACTAAGCTATATTTAGTACGAAACAAGGCCAAATAAAATCAAATGAGGCGAAGATGACTGTGTTACGTCAGCGTACAATGCACACGAGAAAGGACATGTATTTATCAAGCTTAACACAGCACCAAGACAACTGGGTGACAAAACTGTGTTACACCAGTATTCATAATAAGGATAACGTTTTCCTTGAAAATCGATAATCTAAATTCTAACTTCTGCCTCTGACATATACGTAACCATTTTTAGCCGTAAGATAAGTATTTACTCAGTATAGCTAAGCAAGATGCAAAGTTAAATGTAGAAGATTGTGTTGCGCCAATAACCAAATAAAGTTTGCTTGTCTAAAAAATCAACGTTCAAGATTCCGATCTCAAACACTAATTGAAAATGCGCACATATTTCAGCCAATAATCAGTTCAATAAATGTTGATATTTATTTAACTTTTATACAACAAGTGATCAATATCAAGGAAGATTGTGTTACGCCAAATGTTCAAGTGAGAAAAGCATTCTTGTCTAGAAAATGGACACCCGGAATTCTGGCTTTTAGCTAAAATCGAATCTGAACCTCAACAATGAATCCAGTTGATTATTGTTGATATTTTCTTAGTTTAATACAACACTAGATGAAATTACGGCAAGGAAAATTGTGTTACACATGACTCTCAGGTGATAAAAGTTTTCTTGCGTAAAAAATGGACACTCAAAATTAGCTTCCACTTAAAATCGAACCTCAACTTCAACCATGTGGGTCAGTTAATTAATTTAATATATTTTGCTTGTAAAATAGCGAGCGAAACTAATATCAAAATAAATTCCGATGTTTAATCCAGATTTCAGGAAGTGGATCAGGCCCAAAATTTTTTAGCACCTTTTCGTAACTCATTTTCTTGTTGTTTCGGCTCGAGAAAGGTTTCTCGTTGCCGAACAGCAAACTGTTTGCAGAAGACGTGAAACAAACCATGTGAAACAAAAATTTACTCTGATGTTATTTTGCTTGAAATCTTCATTCTTTTTGACAGCCAAGTTGCAGGAATACACCGTAGAATCAAGCCATTTTGTTAATGCACATGTCAGATAAAATGACATTCAAGTAGATAAAGTTTAATTAATATTCACCTCCACATGTAGATATAGCTAATTCGCCAGGATTTGAACCCAGATCATCGCTTTCTCTTTCTGCACCAATAAACATTATGCGACCTATTATTCTTAATATAAGAGCAGCACATCTTTGATTTCACAAATATGACATTTTTTCAGAGATGAGAATTTTGTTAAAAAATAAAGGTTCTTAAAAATAAACAGATGGTCATGCGAGATAAAAGTATCTTTCATTGAAAAAAAGATGAAAAATTATCTAGTACTTTATGTTATCCCTTTCTTTCTTCTTTCCTTTACTACCTGGTCTAGGAGTCCCTGAAGTTTTAGTTTCTACATTTCCATGAATTTTCTTAGGGTTGATAGTGGATCTTTTTTTCTCGTTGCCTTCTCACCAAAGATTTTATCGAGACACAATCTCCAGTTCTCCGGCCGTTGACTTATCCGGAGTTTCATTAGAATAGCGAAAGGGACCTTCCAAAGATTGAACAAAGTATTGTGGAATAGGAAAATTTCATTAAAAACAAAGAAAGGAAAATTCGTCTGCTATGTAATATCAATCGTTCTATATGGAAGTGAATGCTGGACAATCTTCTCATAGATGAAGAAGAGACTTGAGTTAACAGAAATGTGGTTCTACAGAAGGATGCTGAGAATACTGTGCTCAAAACCAACGAATAAGTTTTAAGGAAAATTAAAACAAAGAGGAAACTTATACTTAAAACCAGAAAAATGACAGTTGAAATTTCTATGTCTGAAAATGAAGAAAGAAGACTCGGAGAATTTGACAGATGGTGTGTTGAAGGCAAGTGGGACGTAGGGAAACAGTGAGTAACTTCTGTAGCAAGCTTGTGTATATCGGTGGCAAAACAGGGAGTAGGAAGCGTATTAAAAGAACAAACATTGCTAAGAGTTACAAAGCTTAGGAAGTTGTTGAGAGCCATGATCATATATGTCCTCAAGGAACACGGCATATAAAAAAGCACTCGTTTGTAGGAAACCTGAATATTTCGTTCCGATGCTTGAAGTAATAAATGTGATTACAATTATCCGCCACCTCTCGGGAGTTGGGGAAAAAGCTCGTTCTAAAATTGTATCTGAAGAAAAAAAACAAAACAAACGTAGCGTATAAAAAAACAAGGGCAAGTCACTCCGATATTTTAATGGCAGATAATAGCTCTTTATTGGACTAAATAATTGTTTAAGTAACGTATTTATGCTTTCACATACTTTTTGGCGCTAACACAATATGCGTGTTGCAAAGAAGGCTTGTGTATCGAATTTCAGCTCAAGCTATCTTTGACTGTTATTGTTGAGAAGACTTTTCCTCAAAACACATATACGTAAACATGCATACACACGCATGCGCAAATGGACACACTTATACACGTAGACATGCAAGCACACATATATGATTCTTTACATATAATATTTTTTCAATAATTTGGAAGTTTATTTTCTATGGTAAAAGCGACATTTGTCGGGGTGTACTTTATACGACTTTCATTATTTTTCAGGGGTAAGTGTACTTACTGTAGCATAAGTGCACTTTTTAAACAAGTGCTGTGTAAATGCACTTTCGGTTGGCAAGAATATTTTAAATCATATAAGTGTGCTTTCTGCAGTGAAATTGTTCTTACAGCGGTGTGAGTGTACTTTCTGTGGTGCAAATATATTTTGTTTATTGTGTGTATACTTTCCGTACAGAAAGTATAGTGTAATGTATTTGTATTTTGTACCTTGCGTATTTACGTTTGTAATATTTGTTCTGGGTATGACGATAAACTACATCAAACAACAAGGCCTATGATCGGGAGATTGGAGGTTTTGAGGAGCGTGGAATCACCTTTTAATTTGCTACTGTTCCCCGGTCCACCTTGCCAAGGGGTGGTAGCACCTGTTAGTAACCCAGATATAGGCAAATAATAAACCCGCAAAACAATCACAAAACACCATGACAGTATAAAAGTGCATTTTTATTGTAAACTTACCAACAATACATATTTATAGTAAAATGACTAATTTTATATGTAGTTGAAGCCATAAATAGGTGCTCAAAATATTTAGATTTCGGCATTAAATAGCCCACATAGATTGATATGCTGCTAAACAAAACCAATCAACAAACTTCTTTAATGTAGTACCTTCTGTAGTGAAAGTGTACTTTTTATAGACAAATATACTTACTAGAGTGTAGGTGTCCTTTTTGCTGTGCAAATACACTTTCTATCATATAAGTTCTTTCAATAGTAAAAGTGTTCTTTCTCTCTGATGATAATATACTTTCGGTGGTGCTGTTATTCTTTTTATGGTGTAAGTGTATTTTCTGAAGTTCAAATATATTTTGTATAGTGTAAGTGTATTTTCTGTAAAGAAGAAGAGAAAGGATTATCAAACATGCCTGTTACACACACACATACACACACACACGCACACACACACACACACACACACACACACATATATATATATATATATATATATATATATATATATATATATATATACATGTGTGTGTGTGTCTGTGTGTACTCTTCCGATCCATAGGATAATTATAACTGATAATCAAACTTTATTTGTCAAACATTTCAATGTTTATTTAAAAGCAGTTAAACTGTTCTGTCCATTACACTATAAATTAATTTTCTAAATTTTTCCGTCCGACTGTATATTTTAATATCAAATTTTAGATAGATACAGTAAGAGAGAGAGAGAGAGAGAGAGAGAGAGAGAGAGAGAGACCAACTGTTGTAGATAGATGCATTTTCTCTATACTTTTTTTATTTCTTTTCATTTGAGTTTGCATCTTAGCTGATATATATATATATATAGCTGATATATATATATATATATATATATATATATATATATATATATATATAAAGAAATATAGTCTTAAGGTGTGCTATATTTATGGAATAAAGTGCTCAATATCAGAGATAGAGCGTGTGTAAATATAAAAGTGAACATGGAAGTCAACACTTAGAGGCGACAGTCTGTTTCATGCTATATGCAATCGTCAGGCCTGACGATTGCATATAGCATGAAACAGACTGTCACCTCTAAGTGTTGACTTCTATGTTCACTTTTATATATATATATATATATATATATATATATATATGTGTGTGTGTGTGTGTGTGTGTGTATTAATGCGTACAGATATAAATGTCACCCTATTTATTTCAAGATCACGTTTTCGACTTGTTCTTATATCAATGATAATAGTTATTCATAATTATATATGTACACAAGAATATATATGTATATATGTGTGTGTGTGCGCGTGTGTGTAGAGAGACAGAGAGATAATATATTCAGCTTATTGTAAAATAAACAAAAATTTAAAGCAGAGAGCAAGAATTCAACAATTAAAAACAATATTTAACAAAATATCTATGCATATGTTGAGATACATATATAAGTAGTTAGTTATGTATGTGTGCAGGCACATGTTTTTTTCTATGTGTATGTATGCATATTTGTCCCTTAAATTAAAAATTCTATGTATTTACTGACAAACATACTGGTGCAAATATAATGATTTGATCAGAATGTAGCCATTTTGTATTTAATCATTTCAATCTCTGTTGGACGAGTGGTTAGAACGTTCGCTTTCTGACCATGAGACCCGGATTCGACTTGTCAGAGAGGTCACTTCTTGATGGTATTTGCCTGCGGAAGCGGTCTTAGCGCAAGGTACCTTTGGAAAGAACACGCAAACCATACCAAAGGTTAGCCGAAGCCTTGTGTGAAAGGAATCGTTTAAAAATAGTCGATGACCGTCCTTTTTATTTTCATTGCCTAGTTCATGTGCTTTCGACCGTCTTGGACAATTTATATATTTTTTCTCAAGCTGCTGAGCATATGTTCGGTCTATGGTATCCTCAGCATACTTCTGTAGAGTCACGTTTCTGTTGCTTCAAGTCACTTCTTCTAGTGAGCAGAAAGTTCCTGATTTAAAAAACAGAAAATATTCTTATGATTTTCGAGTTTGACTTTAAAGAGACTTACCTGTTGTTTAATTACATATCCTTGTTGGGCACGCCGAGGCAGTGTAATGGTTAGGAAGCTTGGCTCGCTAGAACAATTACGATTGAGTAGTGAGTTCGATCCTCACTTTTCCCATGTCTTTGGTATTGTGCCACGTCTAAGCTACGCTTAGATATTTGTTAGTATCAGCTTTAATACAAGGAAATACGTAGGCACTAATGAAATATCAATAGTTTAAAAGATTGGCATATTATCAGCTAATCTTTTATAGAAGACTATTCAAGCAGTATATCGTCAAATAAAAATCTCTATGGAATATTTCTAAATAAAATATTATCCTTGTTGGCTTTCGAACAAAGATTTCATGTTTTTTTTTTGTTTTAGTTTATGTTTTTTGGTTTTAGTCATTTCAATAGAAGCAAGACAATAAATCAGCGTCTTAGTGGCTTTATTACCAAAGAGTTATTGATAGTGAAAAATCTAAAAAAAGGATCTTTACTGCTGAAAGAGGACAATAAAAGAACAAAATACAAGGAGACAGAAGATGATGAATTATGTTGAATTAAAATTTTTAAAGGTCTTATTTGACTGAAAAACAAGAAGCCAGAGGAGAGTTCCATAGGCGAGAAGTGCGTGAGAAGAAATGTCAGTAACGTAGATAGCATTTCGAACTTAAATATATGTGTATCGTATAAGTAATGTTATAAGCGTAGGACGGTTTCAAAGAAACTTTTAACAACACCAGAATATATATATATAATATATATATATATATATATATATATATATATATATATATATATATATATATATATATATATATATGTGTGTGTGTGTGTGTGTGTGTGTATGTGTGTGTACAAATGTAAAAGAACGAAGAGTAAGAATTCAGCGTTTAAAATGTAGCATCGTGATCTCCCACGCGATAAAACGTTAAAAAAATTAATGTTGAAACAAGATGTACAGTTTTGTAGTGGGTATATGCATGTTCTAATAAGAAACATATATATATATATATATATATATATATATATATATATATATATATATATATATATATATATATATATATATATGAACAAATGGAGACAAGATGGATTGCAGCTCGGATTGAGGAATCGGAGAGCCGAGTTCGAATTACAGTCGAGTTTATTATATTCACCAATGTTCTGATACCCTTGGGAAATGTGTGAATCCATCTCTTCTTCTTAGGAAAAGAAGAGCAAAAAGAAAGAAAACTCTAAATTCAAACCAAGCTCCGTCAGTCTATGTTGCCTAAGACACATCACTTCTACTGTAGACACACCAATAATACGTCTCGAAAGAGTTACGGAACACGATATATATATATATATATATATATATATATATATATATATATATATATATTCATGAATCATTCATACAAAAAACAAATATAGAGGTTAATGATTTAAATGGCGAGAATACATCGTCGCAAACACATAAATAAGATACAACAATCCCGAACCTGTATATGAATGATATGATCCCTGTTTATAAATTCCAGTTGCATAAGGTCTTTTTTAATTTTACAAGCTTTCGTCTGTTCCTACAGACATCATCAGGTAGGGAAGTTCAACAGCAACTTCTCGTGTGGTTTTGCGAGGATCGGCTTCAATTAAGGCTTTCAAATGTTCGTTATCAACCGCAGTCGGCCGGCCGCGACCGTCTTCATCTTCGAGGCTCTCGTCACCATTGCGAAATTTCTTGAACCACCGTTGTGCCACACGTTCGTTAGTGGTTCCTGAGCCAAACGCATCATTGATATCACGAGCTGTCTCGGCAGCTTTTCGGCCTAGTTTGAACTGGAACAAGAAAGTCGTGCAGATTTGAATTTTGTCCATGCTGTCGAAAAGCCTGCAAGAAAATGAATGAAGAGATTGAGAACGGTAACGAATAACACGATTCGATAGAGCGAAAAACGCTCTTCAAAATGATATATAACATGGCTATATATATCAATGAATTAATTCAGAAATCATATATAAATGTAACATATGTGAGAAAACGACATTATTTTTGGACCAACCTAATAAGTTGGAGCCTCTTGTCTAATTAGAAAGCCGAAATATTAGTTTGAACTCATTATACTGGAATACTCATTACTGTGTAACCCATTTGCTAACCATTACGCTCATGTTGATATATATGGATATTTAATTACCATTACTAAGTATGGAGAGATACCCAGTTTGAATCAAATTCCTTACATTAACGAGTTCTAAAGATTGCGTTGCGACAGACACACAATCCAGACTCTACACTGTATCTCACATTATAAGATACTTCGTGTTTCATCGACATGTAAAATGAATATTTATTAGAGTATCAAGACATTTTTGCTGAGTGGTGGCCACATCTACCTGCGCATTTAGGATGAAAACTGGTTTGTTCTGCGCAGATTTAAACAAAAGACAGCTATTTGTATGAAATGTCCTGAATTTCGAAGTCTGAAATTGATAGCTAGGTTGCGTGTTTGAAGCTTTAGAAATGGGTCGTAAGGTTGATCTGACAGATAAAAAGAAATGCCTAACGACTTAGGCACTTGTAAAAAGTAAAACAGCGCTGGAAATGCAAAAGATGATCAGAAGGTATCACAGAATGGTGAAGACGTTCGTTGAAGATCCTGGATCATCTGATACAGATCTGATAGGGACAAGTTAATGAATAATCTGTGTCTCATGACAAAGGAGAAATTATATATAATGTCTGTCAAGGTACGAAAATTTGGAGGTGTTGTTTGCACAGGGCACGCAGAAAAATAGAAATGGCGAAACAGACCGTCCACTAAGCCCCAACTAGTAGACACCCATTACATAAATTAAATGAAATAGGCAATAGAATACATGAACATTATTGGATACATCGTGTTTTATCGATATGTAAAATGAATATTTATTAGAGTAACAAAATTTATTTTCTGAGTGGTAGCTATATCTATCTCCATATTTAGGATAGAAACTGTTTTGTTCTGTGCAGATTTAAAGAAAAGACAGCTATTTGAAAGATATTCGTTTGCATTGACTCGATGATCCCGACTATGGTCGAGAGATGATGATTATATTCTAGAAATAAAACGATTTAAAATTAAGAAGAAGAAGAAGAAGAAGAGAGTAATTGAAGTTAAATATATTTCTACTACTGAATCTACCTTTGTCTTTGCGAATACTTTCGACCATCCTCTGCCTTATGGACTCCATAGAAAAAGTATAAAATTATTATCAATTATGAAATACTAGTACCAAAGATAGAACAATAGACCGGCTTTCTAAACAGGATAGAGACAAAACTTAAGATAATGATAATCGCGTAAACAGAGACATAACGTCCGATAATGGTAGTCGCGTAAACCGAAACTGCACAGAATCTAGAATAGCATTCCAAATTTCATTTTCGGAGCATTTTCAACTTTCTGAAAACGTCTCTTAAGTTATGGGCCCACGTGTGCTTTCAAAATTGTAGTATATATCTGAGCTGACCTCTGGAAATTGCCATGAATCACCTCCCCGTCTTGCTGACACGTAAAACAATAAGATTTAATAGCCCGAAATACACCGGTGGTATGTGCTACGCCAAGGATACATACAGTTTTGAATTCAGAGTTACTTTCTCCTAGACTGGTTGCCACCCAAGGCTATAGAACCCATTCTGTTCTGCTATTTACCCATAGCTGGGGGAAACAAGAAGAGGATTCTTAACTTTTCCAAGTAATAGATCCAACTGGAATTCGAACACGGTTCTCCGATTCCAAACCGAGTCGCTATCCATTAATCCAGCGTGCCTCCTCTGAATATAATAGAAGAGGCATTTAAAATTTACGAAAACATTACAGGATTTTATATTATGGTTTCTTTTTCTTTTTTTTCTTCTTTTTTTCTTCTTTTTCTTCTACAACTTCTTTTACTAAGTGATAGAAAGAAAGAAAGCCATTTTAACCAAGATATATCTTAACGCAATTTTTCAAAGTGGATAGGAAACGTTTAGATGCTCCTAAAATTTACAATATTTATGTAAATCCTTCTATCAACCAAACTTACTACTACTGAAAATAAAAGAAAGGTAGACAAGCAATGACTATCGCCGAACCGTAAGAAAATACTGCTTCTCTAGCAGACTAACATATTTTTTGTTTTCATATTTATAAAATCCTTTATAAAATCACTTATAGATCAATCAATTTATTTTTAGATTTTCCCTGAAATAGTGAGAGAAAAACCAAAGAGAGAGACAAAAAGAGGCAGACGTACAGTCAAGCGTGAATGATAATTACCAAATCGTAGCAATGCTATATTTCTAAAAAGTATATTTCTAAAATCTGCGAGGTCAATGTGGATCTTTAAAAACTTTTCTAAGAAAAGCAGGGATAGACGATAAAAATGATATGAGAAAAGTCATAGCAAAATCCTTGTTTCCATGTAGAGAGTTACAGTTTCTAAAATCTACAATGGCGACGTTGATAAACTTATTTTTTAAGGGAGCAAGTAATCTATGTTAGAGGCATTTAATCTTGCGAGACCTGCGATTAATCTTCATATAATTTTTTTTCAGTGAACAAATATGTGAAAGAAAGAAAGAAAGAAAGAAATTGTAAAAGAAAAAAAAGATGACAATCAATAAACCGTTTTAAAATACAGCCTTTCTTCACGGGGCCATAAATTTCTGTTTTTAAAATCTAAAAATACGTAGATACATTTTTTTAAAAATCCTACTGATAAACAGAAAAAAAAACCCGGATAATAAATTTAAAAAAAAAATAAATGTATTTAAAATCTTCGGTAGCTCTGTAGATCTGTGACATTTTTGTTTACTGGGAAATACATAAAGAATGAAAAAGAGAAATGTTTATAATTTACTACGAGTAATATCGAGGTGGAAGGTTAAGTTTGAGAGAAGAAACACATCTAAAACCTGTCACTTCCCCCGAAAGAAGCATGACCAATCAGACCGCCATATTTTTTTTTCTCGTTCAGCCGCCATCATTTCTGCATTTCTTTTAACAAATGCCGTGTCACTTGCCATCGTCTCAATATTTCCATTTAAATAGGCGCTTGTTGTGTGGAGATGTGGGTGGATGGCTTCAGCGTGTGGAGAGAATCAGGCGGGTGTTAAATCTTTTCGACGTTCTCACCTTCGTCCCAGCAATGGGACATCGTACCCGAGGTAGAGAAAGAAGACGAAGAGTAGATAAAATAGAAATAAATAAAAATTAGACGAGACAGAACAACAAGAGTCCCCAAAGATCTAAACACGTTATTTTTAGGTCACGCCTCGTTGAATCAAGAGTAGATACATTCTCACGTCGTTTACACAGAAACCTACTTAACGTACACGAATAAACACACACATATATATATATATATATATATATATATATATATATATATATATATATATACATATACTATAGACCCAAAGGTTTGGGGCCACCCTCTGGATTTAATAATTATTATGTTTCATGCCATCTTTGGTTTGGTTTAATTAACACTTAGTAAGATTGGATATATTTGGATATATATATATATATATATATATATATATATATATATATATATATATATATATATATATATATATATATGTGTGTGTGTATATATATATACATATATATATATATATATATATATATATATATACGGAAGTATAGGATTGGTGTATACGGAATAAATTCCAATAACCAAAAATATAATTCTTAAAAGAGTGCTCAATACATAGAAGAGTAAATATAATTTATTTAAAAAATTATAACATAAATATATTATAAAGTCCCTACAAAAATAGTCATTTTGTTTCAACACTTCTGGTGTCTTATCAATGGTGCTGAAGAAAAAATAGCCATTTTGTTTGAATACATCTGGTGTCTTATCAAGTGATGGTGTTCAACACCATCACTTGATACGACACCAGAAGTGTTGAAAATAAATGGCTATTTTTTTTAGTGATTTTATAACCTTTTTATGTTATAATTTTCTAATAAATTATATATATATATATATATATATATATATATATATATATATATATATACATATATATACATACATACATACATACATATATATATATATATATATATATATATATATATATATACATACAGCTGCGATGGATAAATTGTCGTCTAAACTATGCAAAAAAAAGGAAGAAAATAAAGCTATCATCACATTTTAACAGATATATTTATATATTTAACAGATATATTTAACAAAATAAAATTACACAAAAATATCATGAAATAGTAAAGAGTATTTTTTCAATAAAATTGACATTTGCGTCAACTACGTCTTCCAGACTACTTCTGAATACACCGCAAATCTTCTGAACGGTCTCCTTCTTTAAGCTGGTGAATACTGCTATAATCCTTGCTTTCAGTTCATCTTTGGTCTTAAATATATAAATTTTATACAGAAAAAGTTAGCTACACAATCGAACATTGAATACACCGACCAATTTCGTATGTATGTACGCAACGACATATGGATGCGCATATACGCCCAGTCCCACACTCTTTATATATGTTTATGCTTGTGTGAGCTACAATGCGTGAACGTGCGTACGAGTATGTCCCCAATATGCGCAACCATATATAAATCCAAAATTTAAAAATGATTCAGTTTGTCTGACGATCGCAAATAGCCTGAAACCCAGGGTAAAAAATTCAAATCAATCCAATCCACGGATATTGAGCGCTTTCCAATAAGTACCGCGCATATAAAATATATAAATAATATATATATATATATATATATATATATATATATATATAACAATTGCATATCTATCTATCTATCTATCTATCTATCTATCTATATATATATATATATATATATATGCATTGACATTTTGCACACACACACACACACACATATATATATATATATATATATATATATATATATATGATACATAAACGGTTAATGGTCATAGTTGAATCAGATTAGGAAACAGTAGTATTCAGGCGGATTTAAATCTATTCCCTAATTTTTTAAGTTATATATATATATATATATATATATATATATATATATATATATATATATATATATATATATATATTATTTCTAATAAGTACCGCGCATATAATATATAAATAATTATACATATATATATATTTATTTATATACACATATACACACCCTTTTCACACACACACACACACACACACACACACACACACACACACACACACACATATATATATATATATATATATATATATATATGCTTGGTTTTAGCGTAATTTACCGATTCTTACTCACTTTTTTAGGAGGGCATTCTGTTTATTCTCAAGCAGGCCCAAATCCCTTTCTTGCTATTTCTTAGGATGCCATTCTGTTTGTTGTCAAGTGATCCCAAATTTCTTTCTTAGTCGAAACTTGACTCAATCCAGATAAGAAGTTAAACAAAAAAAAGCAAAAAAAAAAGACAGAAAGAGGAGAAGAAAAACACAAAGACAGCGAACATCTTATTAAATTTCTTATACGTCTGATTTCATAGTTAAAATTCAGGGCCATTTCACATTAATTAAATCATCTAACACACAAACTAACTAATTGAGTAGTAGAAATAAAATATTAAATACCTCTGGCAAGATCGATATGGCTGGCGTGAAGCAGAGAGCTAATTGGTTTATGAATAATTAATTAATTGGCTTAAATTTTACATTGCTTTGTTTTCAAATATGTACTTTCTCTCGCTTGTACTTACATGCGGCACTATTAGTTTTTGCACTCGAAGGTTGACAGATATCAGGAAAGGATAAGACAGTAAGTAGAATAAATTAGAGTTTCACTTTGGAAGATGAACAGAGAACTAAAGAAACGATTTTCAGGATTTTTTTCTTTTATAGTGGAAATCACTTTGTACCACTCGAAGTAGATGGTTACAGAGTAAGGAGGTATAGTTTATGCGGATATTTTTTTTTAAGCATTTCACCCCAAGCAAGGCGGAAAGCCACTAGGACGCAAGGGGTTACAGAAAATATAGAGCGAGATCAGATAGAAGTGATAGAAGAGAGTATGAGGAGAAGGGTAGTGGATAGATCAAGGCAATTGGAGATGTCGATTGACATTACACTTGAATAGCTGGAGATTATAGCTCTCAGGTAAACTGGAATAGGGAAGGAAGTTCCACAGGTGAGAGGTGCGAGACATGAAGCTATTAGAGTAGAAGAGACGGCTACATTTAGGAGTTTCGACAGTGAAGGGGTGAGAGCGGGATGCCAGCCTCGTAGGAAGTTTGGGAACCAGCGAATGCAGCTCCTCGGAGCAATTCCCATGAAAGTATTTGTAGAATAGACAGAGAGAGAGGCGACGGCGCGTCTGTGAGAAAGTGACTGTAGACGAGATACCAGAGCAGGTCCAATTATATTGCATATCCGCCTCTGGAGCCTATCAAGAACCCCGAGGCAAACAGAAGGGGCACCAGACCATATATGGCAGTAATACTCCATGCAAAGGCGAATTGTTGATTTGTAGATCTGGAGGATCGATTCCGAGGAGAAAAACTTCCTGGCGCGGCTCAGGGAGCCAACTTTCCTTGCGGTGGACGAGGCAATTGACTCAATGTATTTGTTCCATCTCAGGTCAGCAGTCAACGTGAGACCGAGCAGCCGCAGAGCGTTTCTCTCGAGAAGTTGAGCGTCAGACATTCTAATGGAGAGCAAGGAAGGATCTCTGTGCTGATTAATAGAGAGCAGTTTTGTTTTTGAAGCGTTAAATTTGACCAGCCAATTCCTGCCCCAGTTCACAACCGATTGGAGGTCCTTTTCGAGAGGCACGGCCGGGTTAGTTTTGTCAGTGACACTAGATGTGTTTTTGAGGCAGAAATAAATTGTGGTGTCATCCGCGTAGATGACAACTTGGGAATTTATGGCATCAGGGAGGTCGTTTATGTAGATAAGGAATAGAGTCGGCCCTCGGATGGAGCCTTGAAGAACACCTGCGTTCGTGGGATGTGGGGAAGATAACGGTTAACCCCCGACTTGAACAGGATAAGATTGTAGTGATCGGGAAAACCTCCTCTTAGGAGTCGGTTTCAAAGAGCAGTGGTTCTCGACAAGAAGCTGCTCAAGTGGAATAATTCTCAATAATGGAACACGGAAGTTCCTACAATGCGGGTCATAGCCGTGAAGGTTAGAACTAGAGAAATAAAACAATATAGTTCATCTGGACACTTTCCATGGATATAGCGATATAGCGGTGAGATGCTTACTGCTACTTGTCTGTGAGAAAAGGGGTTGCGGGGTGAAAAATAATTTATTACCCACAAAGACGCAGAGACGCTTTTTGTCTCTATCAAGACTGAAACGTGGTGACTGCGCAGCTCCTGGCCAAATAGGAGAGCAGTACTCGATTTTAGGACTGATCTGGGTCATGTAAAATTAGAGGCTAGCACGAGGAGTCAGGTACTTACTGAACCGGTAAAGAGAACCGACCATTTTTCCTGTATCTCTTTCCCGGATCGTATGTACGAGTTCTACTTGAAGTCTTGGGTGAGTTTAAGGCCATAGAGTTTTATTGAGATCTATGTCGATATATATATATATATATATATATGTATTCTCGTATACTTGTGTTTTGATTGGTCATTCTAGCATATGTAACAGCGTTTTCCCCTTGCGAATGATCGTTAATTAATTTGAAAGTTTTAAAACCATTTATTCTACATTCAACATCATCACTTGATAAGACACTAGAGGTGTTGAAACAAAATGGCTATATTTGTAGTGATTTTATAACATATTTATGCTATAATTTTAAATAAATAGTTATATATATATATATATATATATATATATATATATATATATATGTGTGTGTGTGTGTTATTACGCATAGTCACCTACAGGTTCTAATTATTTAGTATATTTTTATTTCCCCATTGACCTCGTTCAAATTCCGATTTTAGGAAATTAAATCCTCAGTAACACTTCATATATATATATATATATATATATATATATTCTTGTGTATATAAATATATATATATATATATATTCTTGTGTATATATATATATATATATATATATATATATATATATATATATATTAGTGTATCGTGCGATCCCCAAATATTCACTTATAAAAATTAATTTTATATGGTATCTCGTGTATCATACGAGTTCCTTTTTTGAGAGATCAAATTACAGTGGAATAAGCCCTTTTTTCTCTTTATCCAATCTTCTAGTAAAGTAAGTTAAAAATGTAAAAGAGGATGAGCAAAGTATCGTTAGCTATGCTCATTGCGTAAACGCGTGCAGCCATAAACAGCCGAACGAGAAATACCTAAACATCTTATAAACGTAAAACTCATTTTTATTAAAATCATATTTATTTTAAATACGGCTGTACTTTTGTCTACATGAAATGGATATATAGTTTGGTTAACGGCATAGTCAGGGCTAGGAGAACATACGCTAATTTTATATCTTGGGCTTGATGCCGCCCACTTAAAATTAGCTTCAAAATTAGGTCTTCAAAAGTCTCATGATACGTGAGTATATATATATATATATATATATATATATATATATATATATATATATATATATATATATATATATGTGTGTGTGTGTGTGTGTGTGAAAATATATAGAAAATAGGAAAGAACTGGTTAGGTAAATAATCCAAAGTTCTTTAGTATTTTTGTTATTATTTTTAAAAAATAGTGCTCGATACAAAAGTAGAGCATAAATATAATTATTTATTTAAAAATATGATTCCAACACGCTACATAAGAGGTCTCATGTTTCAAAACAAGCTCTTGTTTTGAAACAGGAGACCTCTTATGTAGCGTGTTGGAATCATATTTTTAAATAAATAATTATATATATATATATATATATATATATATATATATATATATATATATATAATAAAAAGGCTTAAACACTAATATTCCATGGTTACCATGGAATATATTAGTGTTTAAGTCTTTTTATTATATTCTTACTCTGTCCTGTACATTGAGTACTACCTGGATTCTATCCTCTTCGAAATTTTTGTATGTATATGTATGTATGTATATGCATGTATGTATGTATATATAGTTTATATATATATATATATATATATATATATATATATATATATATGTGTGTGTGTGTGTGTGTGTGTATTAACCACTAATAGTATATATATATATATATATATATGTGTGTGTGTATGCATGTGTGTGTGTGTATTAAGCACTAATATTACATATATATATATATATATATATATATATATATATATATATATATATATATTGAATGTATAGGAGAATGACTAGAAATCTTAATAACAAATGTGGTCAACGGCACGGATCGAGCCAATGTCACCGTTTGTAGGAGAAACCATAGGACATCTTTTTTAAATATGAGTATCCACTTAATAGTAATTTTTGAAACAATAAAAATGCCAGATTAAAAATGAATCCATTAATTCTTTTAGGAATTGCATATATATATATATATATTCCATGGTTACCATGGAATATATTAGTGTTTAAGTCTTTTTATTATATTCTTACTCTGTCCTGTACATTGAGTACTACCTGGATTCTATCCTCTTTCGAAATATATATTGTTGTGACCCAAGGAAATGGTTAAAGAAATATCAAAATACGCGTTACAGATACATCATATTTTAAACAGTAAGTACAACAGAAGACTATTACACGACGAGTGAGGGTGTGTCGCGTTACCCAGCGTTCAATCTATTCGACTGTTCCTCCAAAGCCTTCTCTCCTACTAATCTTATAGTCGGCAGAAGACTCCAACATAGACTCTTTAGAGCGAGGACTCTACAACAAATATTTATATATATATATATATAACAGTATGTGAAAGGATGATTGTGGTACGTTTTGGTAGTTCAAAACGCGCCAAACGGATATTTTATGATCTACTTTCAGAAAGTGGCCCGGATGTTGCCATTGAATCAATTTAAATCTCACCATTTTATTGGTATTGACGTATACTATTAATCTTCATGCTTATTTTCAATAGGGGGCACTATTAGGAAATGTTTTTCATCTTCAGTTTTCCAAGTAGGTAGTTGGCCTAACTTAGGTTTTAAAACGATAATGCAAAATACGTATTTCTCATTATGTTTCTCTTTACCTCTCGACTCTCTCGTCACTACCGTTTAGGCCGTTACTATTTTAATCGGAGATACTAATTGGTGACAACCAATCAGATTGCATCACAATTCACGTAAGGTTTCGCTCAATCTTGATTAGCTCAGTTTTATTTGTTTTATTTTTCTCTTCCAAATTTGAGTACATTTTCCTCGGTGTCATCCCCTCCCAGAATCCCCCTCGAATTCATTGTTTCCTTTACCCAGTAATCTTTGACCTCTGAAGTACAAATGTTTATCTTTCAGAGATAACAAAAACATAAGCCATTTGCAATCATGAAATTAATGAAAGACAATTAACACAGCAATTAAGAATCCTAACCAAGTCCACACTGATTGGACGATACAAAAATAATCACTTGATGAGGGATAAAAAATGTTTTCTTTATTTTATGCTATACAGATGAAAAAGAAAGAAAATCAGTTCAAACTGAATGTTAATGGTAATCTGTTTTCATATAAGGAAACATTCGGTATTCATTGACCGAATAACCAGTACAGCTGTCGGTGGAAATTTTACAAAATCTTTATCTTAAAAAAAATTCAGAAAAATTGGTTTCTCAAGTCCAGTAGCTGTTATCGCAATATCAAATATTGTTGGGGTGTCCTTTTTAACCTTTTGTATGAAGTATTAAGGAACGTCTACAACTTGATTATGCCATTATATTGTCTTTGAGTTAAATGTGCTAACAATTTTAGCTGTTATTGCTGATTTCTTTGATTGATTTTCTTTAGCGGCATATCAACTATTTAATAGGGTAATCTAAATATTTTGAAAATAAAATGACCAATACTACATTGTATAATAAAATGACCAATAAAACATTTTATAATAAAATGACCAGTACCACATTGTATAGTAAAATGACCAATAAAATTTTTTTATAGTAAAATGACTAATATATATTTATAGTAAAATGACCAATAAAACATTGGTCATTTTATTATAAAAATGTTTTATTGGTCATTTTACTATAAAAATGTAGTACTGATCATTTTATTATAAAAATCTTTTATTGGTCATTTTACTATAAAATGTAGTATTGGTCATTTTATTATAAAAATATTTTATTGGTCATTTTACTATACAATGTAGTATTGGTCATTTTATTATAAAAATGTTTTATTGGTCATTTTACTAACGGCAGAGAGAAACAGCTAATTCTAGCGTATTGTTTTTACGAATGTAAAAAAACGCCAATCAGTCAGAGTGCTCCAAATTTATTTCTATTTAAGAGCTTTGCATTAGCGCAGGTGGCTGTTGTTTATATATATATATATATACATATATATATATATATTATTTACATTTTTCGGTCTATTGTCCTCATCTTTGTCGCCATATTTATCACAACGTTTCAGCCGTTGTACGCTCCGGTCTTCTTCAGGTGGTTGGAATGTTGAACTGAATCCTTTATTTCGCTCACTAGGGTAGAATGTTCTAGTTCCACGTGTCATGTTTGATGGATGTCAGTTGTCAGTTATTTCCTGTTAATTTTCCCTCTGAAAGTTCTCCACTGCCTTAACCGGGTCTTGTCACTGGATCTAACCAACGCCGTTATCCACTGTGCCTTGTGTCCTTGAGGACATCTGGGTATGAATTTCTGGGTATTATAAACCTAATGTCTTCAGCAACCATTTTTACCAGTGCCCATATTGCAATTTTGCTGTTATCATTACATGTTTTTACCAGAGCTCATATTGCAACTTTGTTGTTATCATTGCTTTTCTCTGGCACTCTTTATAACTGGTTCCCATATTGTATTTATTTCTATGCTTGATCGGCTCAGGAGATTTTTGTGGCCTAGCATATGTGCTGATTCCTTAAGTTTACGAATTTTCCAATGGTGTTCCTTGTCTATGATCTCCCTTCTCTCTCCACACACACACACACACACACACACACACATGTATATATATATATATATATATATATATATATATATATATATATATATATATATATATAACTTCACTCATCCTCCTTCAAATTGGAACAACAGTAAAATCGTAACATTCAAAAAATATTCCTCCTCTATAATTTTTAATCAAACCTTTTGAACAAAAACATTGTGGAATAAATATACAGATACTCGTATTTGATATAGACGCCCATTTTTTGTGTATATTACGTCTATCGGTTTGCGCATTCGAGAGATTTCATTAAAGTTTGTTGGTTGATTTAGTTTAGCAGTACATCAACATCTACGAGTTATTTAATACCGAATGTTAACATAGTTTGGACACAATTTTATGGCTTCAACTAAATATATTTTGAACGTTTTTAATGTTATATAGATTGTCATCTGTGCTTATTTTATTATAGAAATGTACTGTTGATTTGAGTTTCACTATTTTCCCATAGCTGGGACACTAACAGCTGCCACTACCCCGATTTTAATAAAGAAAATGTACTCTCCGTAAGGGATGGAACCTGAGTTCGCCTTTGTAGGAGAAACCACCGTTTCATTTGACACGTTTTACAACTCGGCTACGAAGAATACCACACTTTAGCAAAACTTTTTTTTTTCTCGAAAGAGCACACTGGACCAAACGGTGGTTTTCCCTACAAGGCAGGGTGGGAAGTTTCGATCCTTACCGAAGAGCACATTTTCTTTATTTTTTCGAACATATATGCCAATAGACGTAACACAGATTGTTTAAAATAAAAATAAAAATGCAGCGTCTATTTCAAATATATATATAAAACAACAATAAAAAAAGATGTACTTAACCGCAAAAGCAAATGGCCGACCAAGGTAATTCTGGGTGCTAAAGTCTTTAAGTCAAGCGGTTTTTGCAATTACATATATGTTGTAACCTAGGGAAGGTTACTGAATACTCAAACAGAGCTGGTAATGAACGATAATACTTAGGACAAGAACAACACATATAAGATTCGCCAGTGGCACGTAGAAGTAATCAACTGTTAAAAGTGAGTCAAGTGAACTCCACAATGAATCTCCAACTGCAGGATATCTACCAACCTTCCCACTCTGTCAGATGTGGCACAAGGCCGAATTTAATATGGGGTATCCGAGCCCGTAGGATCGGCCAAAAGTTCCCCGTAGACCCTTGCCTGGGGACCCTCTCTGCTTGGAGGCAGAGAGTTTGACCATCACAGCTGGAGACGAATCTCCAGCTGCAGGATATCTAGCAACTGCCCCACGCGGTCAGATGTGGCACAAGACCGAATTTAATGTGGGGTATCCGTGCCCGTCTGCTCGGCCAAAAATTGCCCGTAGACCCTGTATAAAACGGGGTCGAGTAGCTGTTTCTTGAGATGAGACTTGCCTTTCAACATTGCCTTGTCTAGGGAGCCGAAGGCAGAGTTTGACCAGCTCAGGTGGAGACGAATCTTTAATTGTAGACCAACATACAGTATTTACTACTCTATTTATGTGAATGGGGACATACTCATTATCTTCCGTTGGCATGCTACAACAATATCCAAAGAGGTGATTAAGTTATTCTATGATGACCCTAATTATAATTATAATACCATAGAACAACTATTAACATAAGCCAAATATTAGTAGATAACACCAAAATATTCTACAGCACCTAATGTAAGGAAAGACTCAAAACTCTTAAAAGTTATTATTATACAAAATAAACAATCCATATTAAATAAAATATCATTCACCACCAGAGATGGTGATATAATTATTGTTATATCGTTAGATATAGACAGATAGTGCTCAAACCAACTACAATCCCTTGTCTGCTAATTCAGACCTTCACAGCAAGGACATGCCTTGCCACTTATATATTAGACACTACACACATGACCTTTGTATTACATCAGGGAGAATTAAGTTCCACTCTAACAACTTCATTCCATGAATCACTGCTCTGTGAAATCCCCTCCCAAGAGGATGCTTCCCTGATCACTACAATCTTAACCTGTTCCAGGCTAGGGTTAACCGTTATTTTCCCCTCCTATCAAAACAAATTGCCTCCTAATTTAACCGTCTACCTTGAGTAGCCCTCAGGCCTTGTAAAGGGAGAACCTGACTGAAAAAAAAAAAATGACAAATATTAGTAGATAACACCAAAATATTATACAGCGCCCAATGTAAGGAAATATCAATCACCACTGGAGATGCTATATTGAAGTGCATATGATATTAATTAATGAGCGCACATAGTTTATCAGCATCTTAATAAAAATTTAAAAAAAATAAAATAAATAAATCGTATTCTTTCGTGCAGCCTCGTTCTCAATGGCGCTTATACATGAAGTGACGCTAGACTATTTCAAATGTCCAGCTTCCCAAAGAATAAAAGGATGCAAACAAATGCAATCTAACTACCAAACAGACACCACATCTGTTCTTGATAATGACAAAAATAATAAAATATCAACTTCGGAGAGTTTATGCCCAACTTTGAGTACAGTACTCTAAACATTTAATGATAATGTTATTAAGCTTATCAGACAATATGAAAAGAATTTACATAAAATAAATAGACAACACTTGACTATATTATTTAATGAAACATGCATCAATATATATATATATATATATATATATATATATATATATATTGTGTATATTTAGGCAGCATGCTTTGATTCAGACAAGTTTGGTTAAATAATTTAGACAAAACATGTGATTCTTTCAATTTGATTAATTTCTTGGGAGCCTTAGATAATTGATTAATAAAAATACCAAAATTTTCTTTCAAATAGTTTTTATTATCCCAAGTACTTTAAATCTCGTCTGAAACCATCTTCAGGAGGCTAAGTTGTCTGTGAGTATGTATATGCATATGCAGCGTTCTAGATTTCAGAGTTCAAAGACCACGCGTTTTTGTGTTTTTTCCCTGTATAAGCGGAGTAACGTTTTCCTTTTTGCTTATACATATATAATTTTTAAAAATTTTTTATAAGCATTTAAGGACTTTGTTGTTATACGCATAGCTGA
>OZ010576.1:55133764-55148764 GCA_963932145.1 Acanthosepion lycidas
GGAAAGACGCCTTAGAAAATTTGACACTCCCAGGATATGTTGAAGGTAAGAGAGACAAAGGAGAGCAGGGCATAACTTATCTAACGAGCTTGTGTAAATAGTTGGCAGGACAGTGAGAGATAGCAAGACAAACTTTACGAGGAGATATAAAAGATAGGAATTTAATCATCCACGTCCTGAAATGATACGCTACATAGAAGAAATATTTGGTCTAATTTCTTCAAAATGTGGGAGATCATGGCTCTCTTTAACTTCCTATCGTTTCTATTTCGTTTTACTATCGGTCCCACTCCCTATTTGCCAGCCATTTATACAAGCGCTTTAGGTAAGTTATTCCGCACTTTGTACTATCCGAAGCTGAGTAAAATATCAATAAAACTTCGAGCAGTCAGTAAAGCGCCTTCCGACCAAAAAGATCATTAGAAACTAGCTTTTTCCCTTCTGTGAAAGATTTTGTGCTTTCAGCTAAAATGTAGCCGTGATCTCGGCGAGACCGAGTATTGCGGTTGAGTAAAACGAGCCAGTGCACGCATATGATTAGCTTTTAGTGGCGAATCACAGACCTTTCAACAAACGACAACAGCCGAAGGCATATGTTGCCTTTGTTCGATTCGTGTGTTTATTCAGTACGTTTTGCAAGTTGCTCCCGGACGTGTGAGCAGGACTACAGCAGGCCAACCACGTGCCGGCAGATGATGACGAATTAGCAATTCTTTCTTCCATTCCCGTGCTGGACTAAGTTTAATTAAATCTAATTAAAATTAAGAACTGAAACGAAGACTTTATTACCACCGTATTTAATAATGAGGCTGACAGATTTTGATAATCAGCATTAGAAACCGAGGATTTAAGTAGGAAATAAATATTTACCACTATTAAAAAACTTAACTCATCATATATATATATATATATATATATATATATATATATATATATATATATACATTTACTTATTTAAAAAATGGTTCTATCACTACACAGGAATTACCATGTTTCAAAAACAGAAGCTAAAAACTTCAAGTTCAATTATAGAATTAAATTAAATTAAAGTCCCGAGTTCTGTTTCATTTTCAAGCGAATTTTGGAATAACTTATAATAAAAATAAAAATATTAATAAGAACACCGGATTATAGATCTTACTGTTCTTTCTCTTTATTATATATATATATATATATATATATATATATATATATATATATATATATATATATATAAACGTTACCTACTCATGTTCGTTTATTAGATATTAAATTATATTACTTAATGTCCATTAATTTTCCTGACATTGCCGTTTACCTGATGAATCTTCATCAGCACTCGTATGCCTAAAAACTTTTAAAAAACTATAACATTTTTAGTCTTGTATATAAATACTTGCCATAAAATAAAATCACTCACCTTTGCCTTGATAAAGTCCCCCAAAGGACGAAAAATGTCCGCTAAGAAAATTTTTTACTTTTGTCTTTATTCACATTGTTATTTACAGATATACTCTATCTGAAAATTTTACGCGCGTGCGCGCGCAGATACACACACACACACACACACACATATATAAGGGGGTATTGAAGTCAGCACTCATAAAAGTGAACTCAGCATTTATAAAAGTCGACATTGAAGACGACACCAATATAAAAGTCGACAATAAAGTCAACTCTGCATACGCTCTATCCCCCATATTGAGCACTTTAACCCATAAATATAACATAACTTAAAACAATACTTTATCATATATATATATATATATATATACACATATATATATATGATCATATATATATATATATATATATATATATATATATATATATATATATTATTCAATGAATACTAACCACTCATGCATGAATGGTTAGTATTCCTTGACTTTCATATTTAATAGCTCTGCACATTCAGTTTTTCTTTTTTACATTGTGTATTGAGCACTCTTTCATATAACCGTTTTCCAGGCAAAATCTAACTTTTGCCGGAAAAACTGTTATATATATATATATATATATATATATATATATATATATATATATAATAATTTATTCGAAAATTATAACATATATATATATATATATATATATATATATATATATATATATATATATATATATATATATGATAAAGTTTGGTTAAAAAACAACGAAAGTTCTTTAAAGGCTTTTTTTTTCTTTTTTCTTTCAGGACTATCTTTCTTTTTCCGGTGAAAATTTGAACATTAAATTATCCAGTTTCTGTGTAATTTCTCTTTTCATAAGTCATTACCCAAGAGTTTTTTTGTACTCAGCCATTTACTTCGTTTTTCAAGTATCGCGTCTTCACATGTCGATTTTTATTTTTTTACATGACTTCGTACTGCTATGTGTTTTTCTTTAGTCGTGAAATATACTAAGTATATATATTTCGAAATTTGATATCTTATTGATGTATTGTTTTTTCTAGGGTTAATGCTTCTCGTATCTCTAGTTGTATTTTTTTTTTATAATTTATGTGATATTCTATTATTTTTTATTGGTAATGTTTTGTCAGATTCCTTGTGTATTTTTTGTTGTGTTGGTTGATGATATCTGATTTAATTGAACTACTATCGGATAAATGGCACGTTAATCTTCGCGACAACGTAGTTGTTGTATAGCCAATATGTACATTTAAAAAAAATTATAATTGCATGTATTAGCTTAATTTGACGAATGGCCCCAAATGAATAAAATGAGATTGTCTTTAGTTTCTTCAAATTTAGAAATGCTCGCTTTCTTTACAAATCAACGTTCGAAATACCGGCTTTTATTTGAACTGAGACAAATAAACAATTACAAGAATTGCCAAAAATGACTGTTAACTTTAGGTATCTTACTTTGGAGCAAGATGACATTGAAAGTAGTAGATAATGGATGATGTGTCAGTAAGCAAAAAAAGAAGGCCATCATTTGGTGAGAATCGGTATTCATAATCATAACTTTATGCGTAGTTTCGAATAAAGATTGTTGGTGCTGGAAAAAAAAGAACAAAATTACATCGACCACAAAGCAGCACTTCCGTTCTGTTTTTGATATCATGTACACATTGGAATTTGAAATCATATTTTTAACTGAATTGTGGCGTCCTGGGTAAGACGATAAACTACATCCAGCAGCAAGGCCTTTGATCACGAGATTTTGAGGAGCATGAAACCACCTCTTAATTGCTGGTGTTCCCAGGTCCATTCTGACCCAGGGTGGTAGCACCTGTTAGGGTCCCAGCTATGGGCAAATAGTTAACTATTACCAGCAATACTTTTTTGAAAAAATTATTACCAGCAATACAATTTTGAAGGAAAAATATTACCAGAAAAAAGATTTTTGACAAAAGAAAATATTACCAGCAATAAAAAATGTTGTCGGCATTAAATAACCCATTGGGGTTGATATACCGTAAAACAAAATAAACGAAACCAAACCTGAATGGTGGATTGGTTTGAAAAGGTAAAAATATTTCACTGTAGAGTTTTCTTTTGCCGTGTTTATTGTTGCAGAGTGCATTAAAGTGATATGTGTATTATTGCAAGTCTGCTCTCTTATAATATTGGGAGCCGTCGGGGGTTGTGCTAGCACGAAGTCATAAGTAATCGTGACCGAGGGTTTGAGCATATTGGTCTTGTTCAGATATTATTATAGTTGCAACTACAGAGTGGTTCCACAGCATAAAAACTAACATAATTGCCAATTTATACAATTAGACATAAAAGAATTCTACCCGTCTATAAGAGAACCCATGCTGGATAAGGCCATCACCTGAGCTCAGGAACAAATAAAAAAATAAACACAAACGCAATCCATATCATTAAACACTCCCATACAGCACTACTATTCAACAATGAAGACGCATGGATAAAGAATAAAAAAAGGATCTTTGACACTACAATGGGAAGCTTTAAGTCCCGCGAAATCATAGGTATATGTTTACTACACGAACTAAGCAAAACAATAGATAGAAATGATGCAGGACTCTCCAGTGACGACTGTCTGATAATCTTAAGAAACTACAACAAACAAAACACAAGCAAAACTAGAAGAGCAATAATATTTTCAAAAATAATGGATTCGACATAGACATAAAAACTAACCTAAACGGAGTAGATTTTCTAGATGTTATCTTCAATCTAAGAAAAGGTCCATATAAACAGAAAAGCCAATGATAAACCACTGTATATACACAAATCTTCCAATCACCTGCCATCTATAATCAAACAGATACCAAAACAATTAACCGCAGACTTTCCGACAATTCTTCCGATGAAACCATAATTAACGAAGCTAAAAAGAATTACGAAACGGCCCTAAAAGATAGTGGATTCCCGACAACACTCACATGCACTACACAGAGGACAAAAAACACCAACAGGGTGAGAAATATCATATGGTTCAACCCACCGTGCAACAAAAACGTAAAAACAAACTTAGGAAAAATATTCTTCAAACTCTTACATAAACACTTCCTGGAATCAAGCACTCTCCACAAAATATTCAACAAAAATACAGTAAAAATCAGCTACAATTGCACAAATTAACAGGAAAACTTGCTAAGGCCATAAATTCAGTGCTGAATATTGACAATTAGATATCTGCTACGAGCAGTATATAGGGAGAATTTCAGATCGAATTTCAGTTGATAACGGCGTTTTAGGCTATAGACTTATCGATCTACTCCTATTTGTAATGTTTAATACACAAATACGTCGATTGTGTGGTTGATGATAGATAAATAAGATAGACACAAAACGTATGCGAGAAAAGATTGACAGATTTGAATCGAATGAAAAGCGGCAAATATTAAGAATTCATTAGAAGTTTTGTCCCTCTCAGATAACATATCCTCGCTGTATCAAAAGCTGAAATTCTAGTCAACACGTCAAGATAAAGAAACCATGTTATTCAATATTTTCCTGTCGCAGATGGATTTGTCAAGCGTCTACAAAGCCAGAAAACTCGTTAATGGGCTCTTAGTATGATGCAATCAATCTGGCAATAACATTAGTCAAATTTCGAAGATAGGATACCAGTTAGTCGGGACAAATGTATTGTTGCCTAACTGGTTTGTATAGTATTAGTACGTACCTAATTTAATATAGACTGTATGATTATCCCGTGAAAATGAGTCTCACTAAACAACCGAATGGGCTGCTGAGTCTTCCATTTATTGCTCGGTAGCCTTATAATAATTATATTTAGATAGTCTGTTACTAGACGACACACTCCATAAGCATTGGAATTATTATACAAGTAAATGGTCTGACTATATATTCTTTACAATAAGCAAAGTTTAGTCCAGTTGTTCCCAAACTGTGCGGCGCAGCTCATAGTTACGGTGGAAGAGGATAGCAGGTGAGGCGGACTGATTGAAAGACAATCAAAAATTTAGAAACAGTCTCAAAAAATTCAAAATGCCAAAAATAAATATGATTTCAAAATTTTCATCCCTTTCCCAAGGATATTTGCGCGTAAGTGAATATAACGAACCGAACTCGGCTCTCTGATCAACAATTTCGAGTCAGTATTTATTACACCACCCGCACATCGAAGTTTACAACAGCTGGTATTGCCAATCGGTCACCCTCTCTAGGTACTGGCTAGCTGACATGCTTAACTTCGGTGATCGTACGGGAACCGGTGTTTCACCGTGGTATGGCCGTAAGGCTTGTTAAAGAGATGGATTGAAATTAATATCATAGAACCTTACACTCTAATAGCTTCATGTCTCGCACCTCTCGCCTGTGGAACTCCCTTCCCTATTACTGTTACCCTGTGAGCTATAATCTCCAGCTATTCAAGTGTAATGTCAATCGACATCTCCAGTTGCCTTGATCTATCCACTACCCTCATCCTTTCTTCTATCACTCTTATCTGACCTTGCTCTAAATTTTCTGTAACCCCTTGCGTCCTAGTGGCTTCCCGCCTTGCTTGGGGTGAAATGCTTAAAAAAAAAAAACAAAAAAAAAACAAAAAAAAAAAAAACGATGATTGTTTGTTAATAATGCTGCGAAAAGTGGAATTAAAATATATGGAAGTTTTTATTCTTTGCTTTCTTGCAATTGCACTTCGTAAGAGAGCAGTTTCGAATGCACCTTTTCTGGTGATATATAGTCGAAGTAACTCACTGGAATACACCAGTTTACTCACCAAGTTTCAAGATAGAATTCATTAAAAATGTCTTCAAGAATCGTTCAAATAAGAAAAAAAAAAACAAAAACAAAAAAAAACAGCTTAAAGCTACAGTGCTGTTCGATAAAAGTGACTCACCTGATTGTTTTTACTAAAAATATTTTTTGTCCATTGTTTTTGGGAATAAAAATATATATTAGACGGATGAAAGAAATTGGATTGACGAAAAATGACGACAAAATTAATAAGACTAATAAAAATTATTGAAGGCCCTTTGATCAGATGGAAGCATGATGAGGATAATGTTTCAAATCGTTTTTTTTTCGGACACGAGACAAGAAATAAAAAATAAATGGGATTTTTTTTTTTTACTGTAGGAATTTTTTTGCCATGTCTTATATTACAGATAAACTCTAGTAGTGTTGGGCTAGCTGCTTGCCACGGTTAGAGTTGTGGAGGTTTTCTCGAAGGCATTTTGTGAAAACTGTATTCCCTGAGTATGCCTAAATTCCTACTAGAATGTGTGAATTCATTTTAAAAACGTATTTTAACTCGAACTTTTGGCGTCCTGGCTTCATTTTTATATTTTTCGTCTCGTTGAGAAAGGTTATATTATAAGAAACATACGTGGACCATCTTCTTTTCATGAAAGTTTTTTGTGTAGCGATTTAAAAAAAAATTTTATTGTAATCTATTATAATAAAAATATTTTAATAATATTTTTCTCTACGTTGTATTGAGCACTTCTTAAAAAAGTAAATGCTAAAACTGTTGTTAAAACCATCTGCTCTTTCTCTTTCTTAATATGTATATATATATATATATATATATATATATATATATATATATATATATATATTTATTAAAGACATTTTTATGTTTAACGTTCTTTTTATAGATACAAGTATTTAAGTAAATGCTCTGTTAAATACTTGTATCTATAAAAAGAACGTTAAACATAAAAATGTCTTTAATAAATAAATTGTCGGACTTTGTCCATTTCGTAATATATGACATATATATATATATATATATATATATATATATATATATATATATATATATATATATATAAAAGCGATGATATCCGGCGTTGCTCGGAAGATCTCTGAATAATAGTTAATTATTGATAATTTATTGATATTTTTCAGCCAATTTATGGAAAAAAAAATATTCTTTCTTTAAAAAATAAACTTCTTTTTGGGGGGTTTGTTACAAAATAACTAAATTTAGGAAAATATCCCCCTAACAATATCACGTTCGGGGTGGAGTTCTTAGGGGGCTGCGCATTCCCATATTTTTATTAAAAATATTTATTCGATTTAAATACTAACATAAATACTCTGTTAATCTTGTTTTCAAACAAATCCAACTTAGATAAAAGTTCATTAACCTTTTTTCAAATTATTATTGAGAAAAAAGTAAATAAACTTTAATTAAGACCTATTCAAACATTTAATTTAATCATTCTTTCAAGCAAAAACCATAGCGAGCTTTATTCTTTCAAAAATAATTATTTACTATTTATTTTGGAGGGCAATTTAGATTTTCTTAAAGTAAATAAAGTTTTCTTCTAAACATTACATAAGCAAACATTCCTCTGTAAATAAACTTAATTACTAACTATTTTGAGAGTAAAAGATACATTGAGAATTTAGTTTTGAAAAGCGATTGTTTACATATGAAGTTGTATTTGAAAAGAAAAAAACTTTAATCAATGAAAATTAGGAGAGACAGACATGACTTACAGTCAATATTAGTCGTTTTGAATATTTGTTTTACGAATTTAAGTATATTTTATTTAAATTAATTTTCGAAAAAAAAAGGCTCGATATAGTTTTTTTTTTTTTTTTTAATAAAACTTAATTGAAAATTATTTACTTTTTTATGTTAGTTACAAACCAATAAAACAATGAAGTTTATTTTTTAAAGACTGAATAAAAATATTGTTTCAAATAAGATATCCGAAAAATATTAATAAATCAATAACACACACACACATACAAACAACTACCCTTTAGGGTGATAATCAGTCTGCATATACAGACAAACCTCTCATCAACAGACTAATAGGGGTCCGTTAAAGCTGATCGTCCGTAGATTATTTTTGAGTCATAAAACCACTGTAGTAACTGCCAGTAGTTATGATCATAATGTAAATACTATAAACATGTCTATATGGCATATATAAATATATACTATATATATTATGAAAAATAATATATATATATATATATATATATATAAAATATAATAATATATATATATATTAATATATATATATATATAACAATATAATAATATATATATATATTAATATATATATATATATATATATAACAATATAATAATATATATATATATATATATATATATATATAAACATGTTTTGTTGAATAATATAAATATTTTCTGTCTATTTATTTTTATATTGATCCTTTCAAGTTGTTTTTTAGTTTCTTCATATATATATATATATATATATATATATATATATATATATATATATATATATATATATTCCTTCTTACTATAAACTTTATTTTTAGTGGGTACACGTATTTGAGCTGCTATCCCTGTTTTTATTTATTTTAATCATTTCAACCTAAGCAAGACAGTAATGTTACTACAAGTTATGAAATCGGAAAGAATAACAGAAAAAAAAAGAAAAAAGAAACATTATTAAGGAGCAAGAACAACAGAAGAATAATCAAGAGGGGGACAGTCGATAACAATTTTTGTTTGCATTTTGGAAGATCTACATTGGCTGGAAACCATGGCGTAGGAAGAGAGTTCCACAAGCAAGAAGCGCGAGAAAAGAAACTCTTATCATAGAACTTTAGGTTGCATCTAGCAGCTCGACTGTAAATCAATGATACCCTACTGCCAATCTATTACTGTGCTTAAATTCATAAAGTCTTGGACCCAAATCAGAAAATTCATCAGAACAATTTCATAGAAAATATTCGTTCTCCACAGAATATATTCTATGAAAATTTCTCTGACATTCTGCTGGTAAATGTTATTTAATACTGTTTATTATAAACAGAGCATTTACTTAAATATTTGCATCTATAAAAAGAATGTTAAACATAAAAATATACCAATAAGAGGACAACGAAAATAGTGATGTAATCCGAAAAAATGCTATGAGAAATGTGTTATTGTTTTGGAACGTGTGGTCGCAACGCTGACTTTGAATTTAAATGTTAAGGTTCTGCGTTTTTGTACAAATATAGCAATAAGAGAATTCTTTTTTACTGGTAGATTTTCCGTGATTTATTACTGAGAAGTAAAAACAAGAACAAAATCTATTTCCATACCTGATGATGTCTGTAGGAACAGACGAAACCTTGTAAAAATTAAAAAGACCTTATGGAACTGGAATTTATAAACGGGGATCATATCATTCATATACAAGTTCGGGGTTGATGTATCTTATTTATATAGTTTGCGACGAAGTATTCTCGCCATTTAAATCATTAACCTCTATATTTGTTTTTTTGTATGAATGATTCATAAATTATATTTGCACCTTTTAATTGAAATTAATATATATTATATATATATATTTATTAAAGACATTTTTATGTTTAACGTTCTTTTTATAGATACAAGTATTTAAGTAAATGCTCTGTTTATAATAAACAGTATTAAATAACATTTACCGGCCTGAATGTCCGAGAAATTTTCATAGAAAATATTCTTCCTTTGACAGGATTTGAACCTGTATCCTATACGGAACCGTCATTTACGCTGACGTGCCTTAACCGACTCGGCCACAAAGGAGCATTCGGTAGGCAAGGTCGAATTTACTGCTTTTAAACTTCAATCTTCCATGAATCTCGTACATTCATAACTGCTCATGGCGTATCAAATGTAAACAAATGACGTCATACATTAAGAACTGGACAAATTCCAACAATTTATTTATTAAAGACATTCTCGGACATTCAGGCTGGTAAATATTATTTAATACTGTTTATTATAAACAGAGCATTTACTTAAATACTTGTATCTATAAAAAGAACGTTAAACATAAAAATGTCTTTAATAAATAAATTGTCGGACTTTGTCCATTGCTTAATGTATATATATATATATATTTCCTTACATTTACCTCTACTGAAACAGAAACATGGGATTCAATGTTTGTTTACAACTGAACTATCAGACTACCCACATATATAATTTGACGGTTTGTGTAAAATCAATCAGACTTTCTGAATGATTTGATAACAGAAAATGATGCAGATCGTGCTATGAAATGAACAATAAGAATATATTTAGCTCTAATTTGAACTGATGATCTCTCTTGATCCAGTTTTCCCTTCTACTGTTCTATCTTTTTTCAACTTGTTCACCGTTCTCTCGATGGTACTTGAATGGACTTTGAAGATGGAAGACAGAATATGAATGTCGGTACCATTACTGAACGTGCGAATGATCTTTTTTTCCTCTCACCACTTCTTAGTTGGGAAGACATAGTGGGGATACCACAAAACGATTTCAACCTGTTCTCTTTCCAGCTGTATAACTCAAAGGATTTTTCAGTGATTCTTAAAACAAATGGCATCAAGATGGCTAAACGTCTTATCTGAAGACCTGGAAAAAAGAAACACAATTAGTGGTCATTTAGATATTTTGTGGGATGGATGATTACGCTCTCTTACACGATATGGACAATTTTACTTTTACACCCGGTATATATATATATATATATATATATATTGTCATCCACAGACAGACTGTTTCGGCGTATCACAGGTCATCAGTGTGGCTAGACGTCCGGTTGCCTATAGCTAGGATCGAAACCTGACTGAATTGATATATATATATATATATATATATATATATATATATATATATATATATATATATATATATATATATATATATATATATATATATACAAATGGGCAGAATTAATGTATTTATTATTAATCCAACATTTTTATTAATCCAAACGAATATTTCTATTTGAAATCGACGTCACGTGGACTCTTCTAAAAAGTGGGGGGCAGGTTCGATATCGGGAAGAATATTTTATTTATCAAGGTTTTTCCGATACGCAGTCCAATAGACATAATGCACTCTTAAAATAAAAATAATAATGGGGCGTCTATTTCCCATGAGAGTATGTACCATAATAACTTTTGAAGTAGCATAAACATTTATATATATGCACAGTAAGAAACAGTTTGTTGCATGTATGTATTTATATAGTGTTTTCATTTTTTTCTTATTTAACAGGTAAAATATTTCATCCTTGAAAATGGCTAAATGTATAGACGAAAGCGCTTGGACAAAAAGACATTCGAACAGTTTTTATATAATTTATCATCTGAAAAGAAAAAAAAATATTACATGGCATGAGAAATTGTATAAAAAACTAAATCAAACGACCTTGTCTGTTGTTTTCAATGAAATGTACATGAAAGAAGGATTGCTGCCTAAATACACAAAAAAATTATATATATATATTTTAAGGCATTTTATGTTTATACATTCTTTTTATAGATACAAATATTTAAGTAAATGTTCTGTTTTGTAATAAACAGTATTAAACAACATTTACCGGCCTGAATGTCCGCGAAATTTTCACAGGAAATATTCGTCCTCCGACAGGATTCGATCCTGTATCCTGTATAAACATAAAATGTCTTAAAATAATTGTCGGACTTTGTCCATTTCATAATATTTATATATATATATATATATATATATATATATATATATATATATATATATATATATATATATATATATATATATATATATATATATATATATATATATATATATATATATATATATATATATATATATATATATATATATATATATATATATATATATATATATATATATAGAGAGAGAGAGAGAGAGAGAGAGAGAGAAAGAGAGAAAATCATGCAAAGCTAAATGAACACAAAGTTGTCAGGATTCAAAATTTATTTGTCAGCATAGTCTCTTTCCTTCTCTCTTGTGGTATTGCACATTTGCATTTAACTGCGGTTATGTGTATACTGGCCTTGTTGAAGCTACTTTATTGCTTTCTTAGCCATTAACAAGTTGAGTCTTTCATATGATCGTCGTTTTAGAATTGCTGTCAAGTGGACACAGGCTAAAATCTGATGTTATTTAGGCTAGCACTGTAGGTTGAAAGAGGCAAGATTTTACAGCAATGTACTGCGATTGCTTCTCTGTATTTTTTTTTTGGGGGGGGTTCAGCTGTTGTGAAAAGTACACACTTTACAGTTCATAAGCATCTACGGGATCTTGTGGGCGATGAATTATTTTCTACGCACAAATTGTCTTGTTGCATAAGCTCATATCATCAATTTTAAACTATCGCGGTAAATGTGTGTTCCCTCAAGTAAGGCCCCATATCTTGAACGCTTATTGGGACTTCATCTCATCGCTGACCCAAAATGGTACTACATATATACGATCCATCATTAAAGATGCTGGGAAAAATGGCTGGTACCGTGTATCATTCCATTACATACTTGAATTCCCCTGGTATGCTCTACCTTTACGAAAGTCAGATCAGACCCCAAAAGAGTACTGTTGCCATATCTGGATCGGAACTGCCCAGTTCACACTTTCCAGCTCCTAAGCATCTACGGGATCTTGTGGGTGATGAATTATTTTCTACGCTACAAACCCTTTTCCACGGGTGCAGCGCTGCAAGCCTCTCACTCCCCCATCGGTATTTCAATGGAAAATGTTCTAACGAGATACATCCCTAAGTTCTATCAGCAATAAACCTCACAGCTAAGACTTGCCTTACCATGAACACCGAGGCAAACCATCCTTATCCCTTTCGTATTCCACTAGTAAGAATATGAAAGAAGTTTCACTTGAACAGCTGTTTCTCCAGAACCGGTATTTTGTAGAACCGAATCCCAAGACGATGCTTTCCCGACGATAGTAACCTTATCTTCTTCAAGACCAGGGTTAACCGTTAACTTTCTCTCACATATCCTCGTAAACTGGACCTTTTACATCTAACTTTTACCTTTCATACAAGAACCTCCTTCAGTGACCTTGAGTGGCTCTTGGGTGAACAATAATAAAACAAATGCTATAATCTAAAGATTTGTCGTACCCCAAAGAAGATAAATAAGTTTCAGGAATCCTGGAACGATAATAAACACTGTTCGCAGAACAGTTTTCTTATTTAGTGAGTTGACTCTACACAGTATTTAGCTGATTGAAGCAAACCTATAAAATATTTATGACATTAAGAAAATGATACATTGGTCAAGTTAATTTCATTTTATTCTTTTCCTTAAAAATACTTCCACCTTTATACCATGATATGATGCGTGAGTGGCTGTTTGAGAATTACTAGAGTTACCATCTGAAAACACTTATGTTACAACTTGTTGGTATCGATTAACTTAATCGAAAACATTAATACACACACACGCACACCCACAAACACACAAACACACACACGCATATATATATATATATATATATATATATATATATATATATATATATATATATATATATGCGCGTGTGTGTACAGGTTGCGATGGATAAATTGTTGTCTAAATTATCAAAAATGAAAATAACACTGGCATCTCATTTTAAATTACACAGAAATATCTTGAAATGCTAAAGATTAAATTTATTCAATAAAATCGTTACGGGTTTCAACCAGGGCCTCCAGAGAACTTCGGAATCTCTTCAAACTCTTATGGACGATTTCCTTGTTTAAGTTGGTGAATGCTGCCATAATCCTTGCTTTCAGTTCATTTTCGATGTTACAAGAAATTTTGTTGGTCTTTCGCTCAACTGCATCCCACCCATAATAATAAAGGGGGTTGCAGTCTGTGGGTTCACATGGCCAGATGCAAGTGGTGATGTGGTCGTAGAAATTGTCTGACAGTTATGACTGGGTTCTCCTGCCTGTGTGGCATGGTACAGAGTCCTGTTGCCAGACACAGTGTCTTCCAGAAGCCACTCTCTTGACCCCCTCAAGGCACTTGATGTAGGCCTCCGTGTTGAGTCTGAGGCCTTGTGGGAAGATGGATGGCGATATCACGTCACCATTACTAGTGATCAAACACATTCATAGTCACTATTAGACTCATCCGACTCTGTCCGAACCCTCTTCACTGTCCTCAGAATCACATTCAAACACTATGAAATGTTTGTATTAAAGCTTACCACAAGAATGCCAAGCAGTACAGCATGCCGCTTCCAAATTTCTGTCAGTGTGAATTGCGTCATGGCGCTCTTTTTCTCACAGACTGTGCCCAACTAACTCTACTATACTGTGCAGTCGACAAAATAAAAAAAAAATAGAAAAATGAGCGAATATAAAGATGTGTTATTGATAATAATATATAGAATAAATAAAACATTGCTAAAACTTATTTTCCAATGCAGACAGTTCACAGTCACTGCTTATAAAAGCATACTGTGATGTGATGTGATAATGATAATAATATATAGAATAAATTATGATGTGATGTGATAATGATAATAATATGTAGAATAAATTACGATGTGATGTGATAATGATAATAATATATAGAATAAATTACGATGTGATGTGATAATGATAATAATATATAGAATAAATTATGATGTGATGTGATAATGATAATAATATATAGAATAAATTATGATGTGATGTGATAATGATAATAATATATAGAATAAATTACGATGTGATGTGATAATGATAATAATATATAGAATAAATTACGATGTGATGTGATAATGATAATAATAATATATAGAATAAATTAAAAATTCCTAAAACATTTTCCAATGCTGACAGTTCACAGTCACTGCTTATAAAAGCATACTGTGATGTGACGTGATAATGATAATAATATGTAGAATAAA
>OZ010576.1:55153764-55173764 GCA_963932145.1 Acanthosepion lycidas
CAAAAAACAGATATAGAAGTTAATGATTTAAATGCCAAGAATACATCTTTAAACAAATTTATTAAAGTACGTTAACCCCGAATCTGTAGATGAATGTTATGATTCCTGTTTTTGTTTTTTACTTCTCCGTAAAATTTCCATACCTGAGGATGTCTGTAGGAACAGACGAAAGCTTGTAAAAAACTAAAAAAAGACCTTATGCAACTGTAATTTATAAACAGGGATCATAACATTCATATACAGGTTCGGGGTAAATGTACTTTATTAAATTTGTTTGTGAAGATGTATTCTCGCCATTTAAATCATTAACTTCAATATCTGTTTTTTGTATGAATGATTCATGTAATGGAATTTGAACTGCATCACATACTTAATATTAAAATAACTGAACCGACGTGCAACTTTCGGATAATAACTGTGACATTCCTGCCTTTATTGAACAATTTAATTCATGCCACATTGATTGAAAAACCTACCAGTACAAAAGAATTCTCCTATTACCATATTAGTACAAAAACGCACAATCTTAAAATTTAAAAATTCAACCTCAGCGTTGTGACCGCACGCTCGAAAAAAAAAAAATTCTTACAATTAACAATAACACATTTCTAAAAACATTTTTTTCGGATTACATCTATATTTTCATTGTCCTGTTATTATCGAGAAGTAAAAAACAAAAACAAATTTACTTCCATACCTGAGGGTGTCTGTAGGAACAGAGGAAAGCTTGTAAAAAACTAAAGAAGACCTTAAGCAACTGGAATTTATAAACAGGGATCATAACATTCATCTACAGGTTCGGGGTTAATGTACTTTATTAAATTTGTTTGCGAAGGTATTCTCGTCATTTATATCATTAACTTCAATATCTGTTTTTTGTATGAATGATTCATGTAATGTAAATTGAACTGCAGCACATACTTGATATATATATATATATATATATATATATATATATATATATATATATATATATGATAAAATAAAGAACGAATAGGAAAAGTTTATGAAAAGGATCTTATAAAAGATAAATCGTAAACAATTTATATTTGTTCTTTATCTTGTCTATTGAATACCGATCTGTATTTGATTCCAACTCATACATATATACAAAACGAACTCAAAACCTTCGTTAGCTCAATTTTAACGTCTCCAAAACTAAACTTCCCTCTATTAATCATCAGAGAAACCCCTATTTGCCTTCCTTCCTCTAGGAAAATGACTCATTGTGTCTAATCGTGCTAACGTTCTCAGCTGACGTCAAATGGAAAGACAATACCAAATCCATTCTTATGTCAGCTTCTAAGAAAGTCGGTTCACTGTGTCAGGCGAGACAATTCTTCTCTCTTGAATCTATCTTGCATATCTATAAGTCTACCATGCTTAGAATATTGCTTCCATATATGGTTCGATGCCACAGAGATTTACCTGGAGCTCCTTGATAAGATCCTGCAATATTATTGGTCCGAATCCGGCGGTTCGTCTTCAGGCACTTGCCCAACGCTATAAGGTTGCCTTTCTGTACCAATGGTACGCTAACACTTTCTTTTCTCGGATTTCTCGTTTGTGGAATTCGGTTTCCAGGCAACTTTATTCTGCAATAAATTAAATTCAATGTCAATTGCTCTCTACTGTCCTCCTTCATGTTCTTTTTTTTATTTCTACTCATTACTAATGTTTCTGTTTCTAATTCCTCCCCAACGTGTAACCCTTTGCGTGGCTCTACTGTCTTGATTGGGGGAAAACTGATTAATATATATATATATATATATATATATATATATATATATATATATATATATATATATACCCAAATATAGGAATGGTGTATACGGAATAAATTCCAATAACCAAATATACTACTCTTAAAAGAGTGCTCAAAGTAGAGCAAATATATATATATATATATATATATATATATATATATATATATATATATATATATATATATATATATTTGGTTGGATAGATGTGATCTTGTGACCCTGGGTTTCACGCTTTAGCGATCGTCAGACAAACTGATTCATTTTTTAAAAAATTTGGGTTTTTGTAGATAGCGTGTATTGGTGTTATTGTGGAAGTGGTGGGGGAAACTTCGTCGTTTTTTCATCGTACTGACGCAAACATCTGTGTATGCAGACACATATACATACTTGGTCGTCCGTCGGGACTCATACATATATAAACATATGTGGGCAGTTTCGGATATGACATATGTATGTATACGGGTGGTGTTGTGTTTATACATACGCATTTGTATGTTGAAATTTAAAGATTGGAAGTGTGGCAGAAATGTCTCGTGAATGTCTCGTGAATGTATACATGTCATATATTTTGTTTTTCCGCTGAATAATATTTCCTCGCATGTATGTATATACGTGTGGTGGGGTTTGTGTGAAATTATGATAGGTGAAAATTATTATTATTTATATTTATTTTTAAATTTTGAAACAAAATGGCGGTTTATTTGTTATATTTAAAGCTGGTTATTTGTTTGTTTTTGACTGTGTATATGTAACAGGTAGAAATTTGTAATCCTTATTGGTTATTTATATGGTGATGTTTAATATTTAATATGCTGGGTGAGAGGAATACATATAACAAGATAAAATAAAATAAAATAAAACACCAACAACCACTCTTTAGCTACCACCAGTATAACTACATTCATGGTTTCATCATTCTCCCACCACCGTTACTAATCATTTCTACCAATTTACATTTTCTACCAATTTACAATAACTATTAGCTAATTATATTATCATTGCCTCCAATCCCTTGCAACATTACATATCATATATACCCGTTATTAAATCAAACTACCCTCTACCTGTACACTCATATATATATATAAATGATCTTCCTCAGATATTGAGAATTCTTCTGTCATAAATAGAGCAATTTAGAAATAACACTAACACAAACACACACATACATATGCATATATGTATGTACATATATATATATATATATATATATATATATATATATATATATGGTGTATTTGCGTAGCAGTTTTTTCTTTTTCATTTTATTAAAGATCGACGTAAGTTATATGTTAAGGATTGTTTTGTTAACTTTTTCCTTTTTTCTAGTGAACTGTTTAATATCACGAATATCATGATTGGTGTTCTTGTATATATATATATATTGAGGCTGTAAATATATTGTTGCATATATATTGTCCAAATTCCGCGTATCAATATCAATCAAACATTATATTTGATTTATTATAAATGCGTTCAGAATTTTAAATTTACTTTATTAAATTATTTTGTCAAGTATCATGCTCTCATATGTTTGATTGTTCTTATTAATTATTAAATATATTTAATATATTTGCGTGTGTGAATTGAACTAAGTTTCATTAACACTTGTTTGATAATTTTTTTTATGATTGTTCGATAAATATCAAGTTAGTCTACGAGATAAAGTAATAACTGTATAGCTGATGTTATTATTAGATTTTTATTATTTTTATTTCCGTTGTTGACATCGCTGAAGGAACTTTGTCCAAATCGTCCAGAAAATTCATCAATAAAATTTTGATTTTGTTCCTAATGTATTATTGCTAGTGTTTTATAGGCTTTTTTATAGTAAATAATCATGTTTTTGATTATATAAAGATCAATTAAACTTTTATAATATTTTCTTCTGATTTGCATTTATTGTGTAACTGGTATTTTTATATCATTTATTTGTATTATTGTAATTAGTAATTTTTTATATTCATTTCGTTCGTTTATCTCTTAGGTGATTTGTGAAATTATTGTCGATTAGTTTTGTTGTGTATATATTTAAGTTCATTATTAAATAAAGTAGCAAAAAGACAAACTATACAAAGATAAAATTGTGTTGAGCCATGATCGCTCTCATCTAGAAAGGACACTTCGTATAGAAGAAAAAGAATTGAGTATAGTGCGTGAGAAGTTTAATTAACATGCTCTATTACATTATTTACGATGGGTATTTTGCATTTATATGGCTATTTACTTTGGCCTTATAGGGCCATTTACTCTGTATTTATAGGGTCATTTACTTTGTATTTATAGGGTCATTCATTATTATGAGTAAATAGACAGGGGTTTGGTTTTTTTGATTTTTTATTATCATGAATGGACGTTTTAAATTTATTATTCGAATCAGTTAATAGGTCCAAAAAAATGGCTCCAAAGTGATAGTTATCGATTTCTTGAAGTCTATCGAATGATCTCGGTGGATATAAATTTCTTTGGGGTCAAAAGATGGTCTATAAATAAATGGAGATAATTTACGACTGAAACTCACCAATTTCCAATCTAATACCAATGTTCTTACCATTACTTATGAAATACATTGTTCCTGTTAATGAAATCAGCCAAATCAATAGAAAGGCATATTCATTTATTTTTTAGTGTGTTTAGTATCAATGTTATCCATGAATTTTATTTAATCCCTATTATTATTAATAGTTTTAACCTGAGAAAAATTCATGTGTTTTCTATTTTACATTTCTTATTCTTCAGTTAATGATGGATTAAGTTCATATCGAGTTCTACGACAATAAAATATCCTTAGAAATTCCCCTATCGCGTCGTTGAATATTTGAGCTTAAAAATTTGACAAAATAAGGCAGTAACACTCATGAATAATAAAACAGAGGTTAAACATTTCTATTAGGTTGGTGCAAAAATAATGACATTTTTGACGTTAAAAAATACGTCAAAAAACGTCATTAACCTAATATCACCCTTTCTATTTCTCAATGAAATCCAGCAGCGTCCTTGATATGATTTTGTCTTCAAAAGGGAATAATAGTTAATTATTTATGAAGTATTATCAGGACACATTAAATACATCTTTCTTTCCTTTTTTTCTTTCATTTTTTTCACCGATCTTTTGTCTTGCCACGCAATCATAACGGAATAATCCATTATCTATAAAGTATTGGCAGGGCGTAACGGCCGTGTGAACTAATGCAGAGAGGAACGAGCACATTTATTATATTATTATTATTATTATTATTAATAGTAGTAGTAGTAGTAGTATGCAACAAACACATCATGTAAAGAAAGAGAAATATTAGGTTGGTGAAAAAATAATGACGTAATAATGTCGTTTTTGACGTATTTTTTAACGTCAAAAAACGACATTATTACGTCATTATTTTTACACCAACCTAATAGAAATTGAAAAAGGAATAACAAAATACAGGGTTCCCAAAATTTATAGACCATCGTCCACTTCATGAAATTCTTGATCCCTCATCAACACACAGAAATATATATATATATATATATATATATATATATATATATATATATATATATATATATATATATATCAATAACAATTGCAGAAATACATTTACACATTTCTTTCATTATCGATTCTCAATAAAATCCATGTTAGTATGATACAGGGTCAGTTAAAATTATGTTAACATTATTATATGTTAAGACTTAAATGGTAGAACTGGTATTCACAAAATATACTTCATATCTGTAAGAGGATTTACAGGACGGTCACAACTTGTTCTCCATCATGTTCAACACACAAAACTAGCGAGCAACATTAGCATTTAAAGCCCAGACAGTCCTTTCACAGGAATAAGATGATACGACAGTCTGTTTTCTGTTCTTGAAATCATTATCACGAAGTCTTTTACAATACGCACTTTCCTTCATCATACCCTATGACCAGAAATCACAAGGCGTCAAATAAGGAGACTGTAGAGGCCAATGCAATGTTCGACTGCGGCCTGTCTATCGACCTGGAAATGTGCGGTCTAGATAAGCACCAACAATAATAATGTTAACATAATTTTGACTGACCCTGTATCATACTAACATGGATTTTATTGAGAATCGATAATGAAAGAAATGCATGAATGTATTTCTGCAATTGTTATTGATATATATATATATATATATATATATATATATATATATATATATATATATATATATATATATATATTTGAATATTTCTGTGTGTCGATGAGGGATCAAGAATTTCATAAAGTGGACGATGATCTATAAATTTTGGGGACCCTTGATCTAAAAAGTGAATTTTATTATTGACGTGAATCGAGGAACTGAATTATTTTAGGCTTGCGGTCACACCATATTGAAACACCGGTTCCCGTACGATAATCGAAGTTAAGCAACGTCGAGCCTGACCAGTACCTAGATTGGTGACTGCTTGAAAATAGCAGGTGCTGTAAGTTTGGATATTAGGCTGGCGCAATGGATAATGGTTTAGAATTGTTAATCAAGCTCCAATTCCTGTTGGCTTCGTCATATTCACTTAACGCGCAAATAGCCTTTGGAAAGGTAAGCATCCACCTCTTCCCCCAAGCTATGGGTTAATTAGCAAAACATGTGCCACTAAATTATTACTTTAAGAAAAAAAATTCTAACAATCTAAAAATATTTTCTGGCTTTAATTAACCTGCAAACGGTTGATAAGCCTTAGAAAACGAACCAATCAATCAATATGAATTATTTTGAAAATTGCTTTAATTTTTTTTTAATTTTAAAGGTCGTCCATATTAATTTTTTAAAATAGATAGGCCAGACGATTATCTTATTTTATTTTGCATTGCTTTTTTTATTTTTTTGTTTTTGTTTTTCAAATTCCTCCCAAGATATCTGTATTCAAGCCATCCCTTTTATCAAATATTTCCGGAAAATTTCTCCCATCCATTCATTTTATCAACAAACCATTTCATCTGAATATTTTAAAAAAGGAATCGTTGGAATAGGGATGACCCGGATTATTTACAAAAGAATAGTTTTTCGGGCCTGTCTATTTGAAACTAAAATTATATATATATATATATATATATATATATATATAAATGATCTTTCTCCGATATTGAGAATTCTTCTGTCATAAATAGAGCAATTTAGAAATAACACTAACACAAACACACACATACATATGCATATATATATATATATATATATATATATATATATATATATATATATAAATTAATTAATTGAAGTAAAAAAAGAGACAACTTTAAGGTCCCATAACTATAATTTATTTCCCCAGAAACTATAAATTATAGTCATGAAGCTTTAAGGTTGTCTCGTTTTTAATTTAATATTTGCTCTGTAGTTACATTGAGCTCTCTGGATTACATCCTCTTTACCTTACTATATATATATATATATATATATATATATATATATATGGGGGGCGTGTATACATACATATATATGTACATAATATATGTGTGTGTACTTTCATATGAAGAAAATATATAGGATTTCATGATATGTAATATATGAATATTAAATTTACTGTGGTAAAATTATATTTGACTATCATGGGTAAATCATACACAGATAAAACGAAGTATATGTTCTTATAAACACACCCGCATGTATACATATATATATATATATATATATATATATATATATATATATATATATATATATATATATATATATAATTCAATTTATTTAGTCAGTATTATAATATGCAAAAAACTTGCAGGACAAGTTTCGCGTTACTCATTTCAATGATTTTAATGTGTTTTTTTCTGTCATTGTATCATGTAGACAGAATATATATATATATATATATATATATATATATATATATATATATATATATATATATATATATATATATATATATATATCTGTTAAGGAAGTCAATTTTTGTTTGTATTAACCAACCTATATTGGTAATATTTTCAGAATATTTTTCGATCACAAATATATCATGTAAAAATACTTAAAATATTGTTAATCCTTTTTCTTCTGCTGGCCTCAACTTTTATTACATAAGCTAAGTGCGTCATAATGCTTTTTATCTTTAAATAAATCAAAAATTCATCACTTATAGAAAAATAAATTCGATGAACCTGTACATATGTGGAGTAATGGATATCGGCTTGGATTGAGGAATCGGAGAGCTGAGTTCGAATTCCAGTCGAATCCATTACATTCACTTACGTGCTAATACCCTTGGGAAATGTATGAATCCTCTTCTTCTTCCTCCAGCTATGGGTAAAATAGCAGGACAGACTGGGTTCTATAGCCTTGGATGGCAACTGGTCTAGGAGAAGGACAACTCTGTATTCAAAACCTGCGGAGGGTCGTTTGGGAACCTTGTGGCACTCGGTGCACCAGGTCTCTGTATTCGTCCCTCCAAAAAGTGTGGCTGGTCCTGCACGAGGCCTTCACCACTATAATCAAATCTCATGTGCCGGTGTCGGTTTCCTGGAAACTGATCTGCTTGACCCTCATACGTCGAATCTCGACGGGAGAGTCGATTATATATATATATATATATATATATATGCTTAAGGTCTGTGGAGTAATGTGGATGGCACAACCAAGTCGACGTATAGTATCCCTGGACCCCCGTGTCACATGAGGCCTGACATTCACATGGAGGTACGGATTTGCACCAAAATTTACATGCACATGCTCCAAGTTAGCTGGAAGGCCAAGACCCACTTTGCATTTCCCAACTCCCATCGATAGTCGAAATAATCGATTTTTTCATGCTTCTACGGCAGTTTTCATGTAGTTTGCGGCCATTTTGTACTGGCCAGAGTGAGAGCCTTCCGGTTCAGTTACAGTTCATGTTTTACACGATCCAACTGCTGTCAGTACACATCCGCAATGACTGTTATCTCCCTTTGGTAGCAGCTCATAGTGCACCACTTGTCGACTATTCTACCAGATACAGAGCATTATCTTCCGTGGGTGTAGAGGTAGTCTTGCGGTATGAGGCACAGGGTCTCGTAATGACAAACAATGCTTGTCACCCGTTGGAGTGTCATACGGGATCTACTTTTCGTAATTTAAATATGGGTACATTGCAGTACCGAGGTAGAAACAGGAAATAGACTGTCACTCATTGTTACTAGTTGATTTCTGACGGTGTGCGGGGGACCCACTTGCTCAGCTTGTACGCCTTCGCCATGCAGGGCGGTTTGACTGCTTCATCAGAAACTTGGAAGCGTTCGGCAAGCTCAGCAAGCTCACCACAGGTTTGCCTGGTGTCCCCCTCTATGGCCGCCTTCTGGGTAACATCACCCAGGACCTGTGGCCAGCCACTGCGGAGTTTATCTTAAGGTGACAGATCTCCAGACCTGAACTTTTGAAACCAATGCCTGGAGGGGCATTCACTTCCAGCTTCATGCCCAAAGGCTTGATGTATTCGTTGACTTTGATGCGACTGCGAACAAGCTCAGCTTAAAGTCTGACAACTCAGAACGACCTGCTTTGACACCGCCATGTTTCCTCGCCGCTGACTGATGTGTGCGCCTATAGATGAAAAGAAATCTCCTCCAACCCAACATCGCTTTCCCGTCACGTGACGCAATCATTTGTGTATCAGTGATCCCTTCTTCCCACACGACGTAAAAAATAGCAAGGTCTTTTTTGGTTACCTTATATAATTTAATTGATAATACTGTATTATTAACCCAGTAATTCTCAATCGCCATGCCGCGCGATCCCCTTAAGTGAGCCGCGATATATTGATATATTTTGAATTTCAATACAGGAGGAATATCCCACATTCTCTAAAACGGCTCTGTCAGTTTTATCGTAATTTTCTACTTCTTATTTGAATTTGGGCTGTTCAACCCTAAATAACATCAAACAAAAAAAAAAAAAAAAAGAAGCGAGAAAAACTACCGGAAAAATGAGAGTCTGCTTATCGCACATTAGACCAAACATTGAAGAAATCGCGAAAAACACGCCAGGCACAGGTTTCGCACTAAATAAGCTGCACAAATCTCTATCTATAAAAGGCAGAATGTGTGTGTGTGTGTGTGTGTGTGTGTAACGAATGCACGGCCTCAATTTTGGACGGATTTGCACCAAAATATACATGCACATGCTCCAAGTAAGCTGGAAGGCCAAGACTCACTTTGCATTTCCCAACTCCCATCGATAGTGAAAATAATCGATTTTTTCATACTTCTACGGCAGTTTTCATGTAGTTTGCGGCCATTTTGTACTGGCCAGAGTGAGAGCCTATAGCTGGATGTCACGAATAAGCAGAAAGATTCTATTGGCCAGCGTGAGAGCCAACAGCTGGCTGACACGAATGTTAACTAGCATGCAAAAAAAATTCGTCACAAGTGGAAAAAATTTAAATCTGCATGGCACTTTACTCCAATTAGCTAACATTCTTTTTTCATTTGTTTTTTCCATTTACGAGTCCTTTTTTTAAAGCTGATCATTTTGTGTTCATTTTGTTTAGTTCTTTTTTCGTAACAGATTTAATGGTTAGTATAGAGTTTAGAAAAAAATCGTAGTGTGAGATAGGCAAGAAGTAAGGCATGTAGCAACATCAGCACGGCAAAGGGCACTCCTTTAAAGGCAAGGAAGGGCTAAAATATTTTAAGTCAAGTGATAGCGATTGCTGTATGAGTCGTACGATTTTTGAATCAAGAACGGGCAACGCCGGGTCATGCTGCTAGTAGTTGAATAGAAACATTGAAATAAAGTTCATATTCCTGTGTGTATTTTTAATCTATGGTTTTATATCATAAAATTTAAATGTATACCTTTTAAAATTTTTGCTAAGTGTCACGTGATATTTTCATTTGCTCCTAGGTTGCTTAAAAAAGGTGGGAAACAATGTATTAATCTATATTATGACAAGACATTGCGCTGTCATTGTCTACTAGTTCATATTGTTTTGAATATTTTCACTGAAGAACACAAATTCTAGGGCAGCGAGCGCGAATTTCATGACTAAAAATGAATTTAGAGATTATTATGTAAACAAAGTGTGATATAAGGTGATTTGATAAGTGTAGCTTAGAAGTGGCACAAGACCTAACGTATGGAGCATCAATTGAGGATCGAAATCACTACTTATTCGTAAGTGATCTTGTAAGGAAAGCTTGCTAAACAGTACACCATGTCAAAGTTTCGATTTAGTTTTCTTAGAGTAGCTTAGATGTGGTACAAAACCGAAAGTATTGATCACCTAATGTGGATCGAACTCACTACTGTGATCTAGCGAGACATGCTTGCTAACCATTGCATCACGTCGAAGTGTTTTTCTAAGCGTAGCTTTGATATGGCACAAGGCCGAAGATCTGGAGTACCCAATGAAAATCGGATCCAGTATTAAGTCGTAATTAATTTAGCGAGAGAAGCTTGCAAACCATTGCATCACGTCAAAATGCTCGTATGATTTTCTAAGCATAGCCTAGCCTGGCACAAGGCCGAAAGTTTAGAGTACCTAGTGAATATCAGACCCACTACTCAGTCGTAATTGATCTAGCAAGAGAAACTTGCTTGCACCATGTCAAATGCCCACCCCAAAAGATAAAAAGGCATGCAAACATATGCAATATGACATGCATCAGAATAAATTATTTGACATGTTACGGCTTAATGTTGATCAGTTTTTCATTCATTGATTTTATTAATTTTTCTTCTGATTTGAATTAAACATTACTTGTAGTAGTTTATGTTACGCCCCAGAGATTATCACTTGAAGGCTGTATATTTGTTATTTACACGTCATGTTTGAAACTATGTCTATGTGATTGCAAAGTTCGTACTGCTGATGTCCTTTTTCTCAGATTTTAAGAGTACGCAGGATGTTCGATTGATCGATTTTCCGGCGGATCTTCTCATTTGACATAAATTCGAACCATCCAGCGACGGCCTTATGACCATCCTATCAGAGTCATCTACCTGTTTGACCCGCCATCTGCAATGTGGCGACGACCTCACGGTATACGACGCAGGCGCTGGAAGGGGGTCATCCGCTAGGACCTCTAGCAGATTAATCGTCAAGACCCTGAGTGCTGGATGGACAAGTTCGCTCTCGTGGGCCCAACGCCTTCATGGTACGAGATTTAGAAGCAGCAGCAGTAATTGTACGAAGTTATCATTGATGTAAGCATGATTGAAACTGTGCTTACGTCATTGATAATTGCGTACTGTTGATGTTTTTTTTTTATCATTTTATAATAGGACCCAGACTAAGCGTGAACAACCCCAATGACTCCAAGCGGATGACAATTACAACTGATCTCAATGGATGAAGAGGGCTACGCATGACGATCATGCTACAGAAGGTGCCACTCGAAATTATAATAACGACAGTACCTTGCAATTTCATGACTTGGTTCTGCTTGTCTTATGCCATATCTTCCGCGGGGAGAAGGGAATGAAATTAAGTGTGGAGGTCACTTCCTGTCACCTTAAACAAATTCATGCCGTTGGCACTTTCTTCTGATTTTCTTTCACCTTCAACCAAATCTTGCAATAGTAAATGGTTAACAGGAGCAGATTTTGGTGAAACTGGAAGCTTCTAGTCCTTAACCTACACATTGGTGGTGTATGCAGTCATCAAAACAATCATCATAAAGGAAGCAATAAGCAAAGAAGAAATTAAATTCTTGAATACAAGATAAATGTGACTATTAGGTTGGTGCAAAAATAATGTCGTTTTCTCACATATGTTACTATGTGAGAAAACGACATTATTTTTGCACCAACCTAATATATGGGCACAGATATTTGTATAGGCAAGTTTCAAAATACATACACTCAATATAAAATAACCCTAATGTCCCATTTGCTAAACTCAACAGAAATTGTGTGGGATCAGTATTACTATATCATATCTCTTCAACATTTTAAATGACAATTTTGGTTTTAAAATTTTCAAATATTAGGTTGGTGCAAAAATAATGACGTAATAATGTCGTTTTTTGACGTATTTTTTAACGTCAAAAAACGACATTATTACGGCATTATTTTTGCACCAACCTAATATATTCAATTTGAACACAGTGACAAAAAAATAGATATTAGCCTGAATATGATTACGCAGGCCTTAATTAAGTTTAGATCTGCCTAAGTGCAATACTTAATGTTGCTTTAATCGGAAATGGACAAGCAACTGAAGTAGTTGATAATTGTGTGATAAAAGCAAGAATAATATCTTGCGAAATCAGATGGTGAGAGGGAATGAATAACCGGAGCAGGTTTTGGTGAAATTGGAAGGTAGTCCTGAACTTGCATGTTGGCGGTGTATGTAGTCTTCGACACCCATCATGATAAAGGAAGAAATAGGCAAAGAAGAAATTAAATTCTTGGGTACGAGATAAAGCCGACGGACGGAACGGGACGGAAATAGTCGTCCTCGTCAGTTTCATCTCGTATCCAAGAATTTAATATATTCTTATCTAACCATTTCCTTTATGAGGATGGCATTGATGACCAATTAGACCAATTCCTGCATGGAACAGCCGATGAAAATGATTGCATAATAATGTTGGTGGAGGACAAGTTCGAATTTGTCGAGCCTTTTTCTCTTATCGTTTGACTTCTTTCTTTTCTCTTCTGGTGGCGTCGATGTTTTTGGTTCCGATTGTGATGGAACATGGCCATTTGGTACGGTCTTGTGCATGTGTCTCAAACAATTTGAGCTTAAGTCCAGTGGCTTTCAGTTTTGTTTTGAGTTGTTATCATCAAAGAGAGCAACCCCATGGTCTATACCCTGAAGTGAGCTCACTGAACAAAACTTGGAAACCCTGTCTCTTTTATTCTTGCTACATGTCCTGACCGTCGAAGACGGTGTTTAATAATCAGCAATTCGATACTTAGATTGTTTGGTCTTTCCAGGACGTTGGTGCCCGTCACATAGTAATTTCATTTGATATTCAAGATTAAACGAAGCTTTTGATGGTGAAAGCATTCTAATCTTTGACTAGTAAACAGTTCTCAATAATAAGATTGAAAATCAGGTCAGCGGTTGGGCCGGGGTCTGTCGCCCGGGATACAGAGATTAAAAAAAAATAGTTAAATATTCTTCTCTTGCTGATAGATTTTTTTTTACTCCTGTGGCACTGGAGACTTCTGGAGTTATTGGCCCTCGTTCGATGGCGATGGCGTTCCTTTGGAGGATTGGCACGATTGTGTCTCGATTAAGGGACGAGCCTCGTGAAACGGAGTGGCTCTTGCAGCGTGTCTCACTGGCATAGTTCGAGGTAATGCTTTCTCCATCATTGTGGCTGGCAGAGGATAGAAAAAAATTGTTTATGGTTACTTTGTTCAAACTTATTTTTCAATAAATAAATTTCTCATTGTTCATTTTCGAAACTGTACAGATTGAAACTGTACAGATTGAAACTGTACTTATGTCATTGATAACTGCGCTCTGCTGATATCTTTTGTCTGAGTTTGTAATCAATGACATAATCGCGATTGAAACTGTGCTCACGTCATTCATAATTGCGTACTACTGATGTCTTTTTTCAGTTTGTAATAGAACGCAGTCGTCAATGACATACGTATGGAACTTGACGTTTGTAACCAAAAGAGAGAACAGAATTTTAGAAGGCCAGGGTCTGTTTGACACTAGATTTAATAGTATGAACAGGGCCCCTAAAATTCAAAATTATTTAAAAATATCAATATGTTTAGATTTTTAGACATGTTGTGGCTTAAGGAAGGTCTAATTAATGCTAATCCATATAAATTATTCCCTTACTGTACAAAGATTTTCCCTAATTTTTTACGAGTAGACCATGTAGTTTCAATAGTGCTAAACGTATAGTTAATACAAATCTTGTTGGGAAAACATTTAGTTGCATAATAAATACGACATCTTGTATATACGTGTGCGCGGGGTATACTTACTTTCTCTTTTTCGTGTATGATTGAGTAGAAAGTGTACATTGTGAGGCCCCTCACAGAAGAATTTGTTTTTATTCCTCAGGCACGACGTATATGCGAGACAAAAATGCACTCTCACGTCTTCTTAAATAGATTTTCGTATAGTGTAATAGTTGGCTGTTGATAGTATAATCTTTATTTTATTATGAATGTAAGAAAATTATGAAACTGAATTTTCAGTGCGATTGTTTAGAAAGTTTTTCCCATGGACAGATGTGATTAACAGAGTGATTTATGCGTCTCTGTATAGAAAGAGAAAAAAAAACCCTGCTATTGAGGTAAAATAAGGCCATCATAAAATGACAAAAAGAAAAAAAAAAGATTGGCTTATTATTATCAGGACGTGAGGTTCGGTGGGGTCTCTCCAGGTTTCTCTGGCAGTATCCGCAATTTGTGCGGGTACGCTTGGCCTGAATTTGAGACTACAAACAAATTAGGTCAGGCAAGCCCTCGAAACAGCTATTAGTTCGGTACAGCCATTAAATTAATATAACTCACCCACCCATGCAGGCATATCTATCTATCTATCTATCTATCTATCTATCTATCTATCTATCTATCTATCTATCTATCTCAGTCTATTCATATCTATCTATCTATCTATCTATCTATCTATCTATCTATCTATCTATCTATCTCAGTCTATTCATATCTATCTATCTATCTATCTATCTATCTATCTATCTATCTATTTCAGTCTGTTCATATCTATCTATCCAAATTTGTTTGTTTCTATCTATCTATCTATCTATCTATCTATCTATCTATCTATCTCAGTCTATTCATATCTATCTATCTATCTATCTCAGTCTATTCATATCTATCTATCTATCTATCTATCTATCTATCTATCTATCTATCTATCTCAGTCTATTCATATCTATCTATCTATCTATCTATCTATCTATCTATCTATCTATCTCAGTCTATTCATATCTATCTATCTATCTATCTCTCTCTCTCTCTCTCACGCTATATATATATATATATATATATATATATATATATATATATATATATAGTTGAGTTTTTAAGGGGAAATAACTTAAACTGAGATATCCAATTGCAGGGGATGTGGAATTTGAACAACCTATACCCGTGGACTAAATAGAGGATTCAGTTCGAAATTCCTAGAAATATCCCCAGAAGAAGGCCGGAGCGTACATTGGCCGAAACATTGTGGATGTAACAATGAATATGATGACAACAATCTGAACAATGTAAATAGTGTAAATAATTAAAATACCTCATCTCCGAAATATAGACACCTAGGTATATATATAAATGGAATTTTTCTTCCTAGGATAGTATGGTCATTTCAATATATTAATTTTTATATTAGGTTGGTGTAAAAATAATGACGTAATAATGTCGTTTTTTGACGTTAAAAAATACGTCAAAAAACGACATCATTGCGTCCTTATTTTTGCACCAACCTAATAATTATCATATTATTTTTTCTGATATATTGTTTATTTTAATATATCTTTGTTTCATATAAATGGATTTATATATATATATATATATATATATATATATATATATATATATATATATGTATATATATATATGTTTTATCCAATCTTGTATAAATGAAAAATTAGCTATTCTGAACTACATGACCAAACTTTTATATATATATATATATATATATATATATATATATATGTATACAAATATATATATATGTCTCTGTGTGTGCATGTATGTGTGTAAATGTGAGTGTATGCGTATGTACAAACAATGGGGAAGACAGAATGATAGAGAAGATCACAACGTGGGTGATTGATGTATCTATATCGCTGTGTATATAACTTCAATATGTGAATGTTAAACTAACTTGCTTTCTATAATGTAAGGATGAAGCTATAATTATCCATTTCTCTAGCTCAATAGAAAGCCCAGCGTAGTCTTGGGTAGAGACCAAATTGGATATATTATTATTATGTGCCTATCCTGTATCTGAATTAGGAAGAATCTGTTTGTTAAGAATGTCATCTGTCAAAACCATGGCTTTTACCAGACATCTACCACTGTCATCAATAGGATATATGTAAACACCCCCCCCACATATATATATATATATATATATATATATATATATATATATATATATATTTATATAAATCATAGATTCGGAATTAAGATTACATTAGCTTAATGATCATTTTGATCTTGTAATGTGTAATAAAATTTATAAGTATTTTTCAGAAGATGGTAAATTATTGAAATAAAAATAGCCAAACAGAGAAAGGAAAGAAAGGGGGAGTAAAACGGAAAAAGAGAAAAGGGGAGCCAATAAAAACTATGAAGTAGTTTAAGTCTGGATATGAGGGGTGGTCAGAGGAGAAAGGAAGAAAAAAAGGGGAGACAAAGAGAGAAGAAATGGCCTATTTATTTTATACACAGTAGCAATCAGAGGGTAGTTTTGACTTACAGAAAACCTTCTTAAATCTATAAAGAAAAATAATATTATATTAAATAAAGAGACAAACTCATTTGTATCAAAGAACGACAAATCAGAAACAAAGATATATTAAAATAAACAATATATCACAAAAAATAATATGATAATTATTAGGTTGGTGCAAAAATAATGACGTAATAATGTCGTTTTTTGACGTATGTTTTAACGTCAAAAAACGACATTATTACGTCATTATTTTTACACCAACCTAATATAAAAATTAATATATTGAAATGACCATACTATCCTGGGAATAAGCATTCCATTTAACATCCAAACCTAAATCAACACATTTCAAATTAAACCTTCATTAAATAATCCCCATCCACAAGGAAAAAAAGCTATTAGGTTGGTGCAAAAATAATGTCGTTTTCTCACATATGTTACTACATGAGAAAACGACATTATTTTTGCACCATCCTAATAATATTTATCATCTAATATATAATATAATGAATGAGAAAGAGGGAGATTAAATAAAAGTAAAAATCTACACTTAAAAGTAGAAAATAAGGTGAATGAGGAAATGCCGATTGTACGAAATATGCTGGTCTGTTTAATTAAAACATTGAGCTCTATATGTGAAACAGATTTAATATTTTATATTGTATTAATAGGATTCACTTGGGTTATATACCAACGAATTATTACCTGTATACATACATACATACATACATACACACACACACACACACACACACATATATATATATATATATATATATATATATATTATAAGTTAATTGATTTAAAATATTTTTTTTTCGTTACAGAGTTCTAATCATGTTTCAAAAATGGAAGCTAAAAGCCCCGAATTTCATTTTGTAATTAAATTAAAGACATTTGTTCCATTTCATCCTCAAGCGAATTTTGGAGTAACTTTTAAAATTACAGGGTTTTAAATAAAAATATCAGAACACCGGATTATATATCTTACTGTTCTTTATATATATATATATATGTATATATATATATATATATATTATATATATATATATATATATATATATATATATTAGGTGCAAAAATAATGATGCAATAATGTCGTTTTTTACGTATTTTTTTATTCAAAAAACGACATTATTACGTCATTATTTTTGCACCAACCTAATATATATATATATATATATATATATATATATATATATATATATATATCGGTATAATACTGGGTAATTTTTTTCACTAATGCATACCTCCACATACACTCCTCCACAACAAATATATATAAGAACACACACACACACACACACACACACACACACACACACACACACACACACACACACACACACACACACACATATATATATATATATATATATATATATGTATTAATAGAAATAAGCAGCTATTAAAAAGAGTCTGTCGAAAATACACGCCAGAAAGAAAAAGAGTTTTTTTTAATTAAGAAAAACCCTTCAAGGGTACAGTGCCTTGTCACATTTTGTACGTTTCTGCCATAGATATCTTTGTGGGTCCTGTTCTGTTGAGCACCTTTTTTACTTAAAAGCATTATGCTCCTGGACCGCAAACGCATTTTTCGTCTGGTACTGAGTACTTTTTGGCCGCATCGTCAAGATATTTCTGTTTTTTTTTTTTTTCGGGGCTGGGGGGGGGATGGAAGGCTACAATTGTGTGTTTACGGCTTTATTTGATCTTGGCCGGATGGGTGCTTTTCCCCTTTCCGGGTGAGTTTGGTTGGTGCCCGCATGGTGTGCTCGCACCGAACATATTCTTTTTTTTTTAATCCTAGTCTTGCCTGGGGGAATAATTTTTTCCATTTTCACACTACAGATACCGGCCTCCTGACGACTGCGTAAAACGTGAAACTTACAGTAGCGGTTGCACACAGTACGCCTGAACGGTTATTCTAAATATATATATATATATATATATATATATATATATATATATAGTGTGTGTGTGTGTGTGTGCGACAGAAATACCTCCCACATTTTAATGGTTGACAAAAAGACCACGGTAACTACTATCAAACATATATTTCACTGTAGTTTAAACAAAGGTCTACAGATGGTGGTCTCTATTGTGGCCTATATTCAACATGCACTCTTGCAGACGATTTCTAAAGTTTTCCAGCAGCCGGTTCGAGCCCTTCCAGATTTCCAGATCTTCTTTCTTTTAAGCGCTAAACCTGTGGCCCTGAAAATTTTCGATTCATAGCAGTATAGATTTCCTACCCGATATAGCATCATTCCGACGTAACATGAAATGAGCAGGAAAATCTTTCAATTGTTTGTTTGATCTTGTTTAGCGGCATATCAAGTTTATGCTTTCAACTAAATATATAGATACTTTGTACATAATTTTATACTTTCAGAGTCAAGGTATGTTTTTTAGATATATAGTTTGTAGATCATAAAATTTATTTTTGGTCATTTTACTATATATTTTTTAGTGTTGCATTGATTATTATTTTGCTATTTTCCTGTACTGTTGATTTGTGTTTTGGTGTTCACTATTTCCCCATAGTTGGGACCCTAACAGGTATTACCATCTAGGTCACAGTGGACTTGGGAACAACGGTAGCAGGTAAGAGGTGGTTCTGCGCGCCTCAAAACCTCCAATTTCCAATCAGATGCCTTGCTGCCGGATGTAGTGATACCCGGGACGAAAAGATCTTTATTTTGCAATTACAGATTTACCAGTCTTGTGATTTTCCAAGAAAAGCTTAGATGTGGCACAAGGCCGAAGTATGGGACAGCCAGATTTACCAGTGTTTAAAAAACATTTCAACAGCAAACGCACGGTGTGCCCCAGTCTAAAGCAGAATGGTTACCATTATGCTTTAGACTGGAGCACACCAGTATGGTATCTGAAAATAACAAAATGGTAGGACA
>OZ010576.1:55176264-55226264 GCA_963932145.1 Acanthosepion lycidas
CCCTCATTTTCTGATACACCTTAAACAAAAGGCCAAACATCTTACATTTATAGACGCCTCCTTATGCTATAATTCTTTCGGAATCCAATTTAATCCATATCTAATATATATATATATATATATATATATATATATATATATATATATATATATATATATATATATATATATATATATATCAAAGGAAAACTCAATACATCATTAAAGACTTCGGTAATAATTTATTTCAGACAGACAACTCATTGTTCTGTGTGTTGATAAATTGAACTCTCTCCGTGCATTTATCTTTTTAATATTTTATATTAAAAAGACCTATTTGGATTATCCTTACGGATTTGATATATATATATATATATATATATATATATATATATATATATATATATATATATATATATATATCTTAAAGAAAAACAGATCACTTTAAGGTTCCATTATAATAATTTCTTTCACCAGAGCCCTTTTAACGGACGCTGGATCATCAGATAACACTTCCAAAAAATGAAACGAAAGATGAAATGAAAATTCACACTTTTGACGGGAAGTATTAAGTTTATCTAATTTAACAGAGAGGGTAGTGAGAGAGAGATACATATATATGTGTGTGTGTGTGCGTGCGTGCGTTTTTATATGTAGGGAAACACAAGACTGAAGGTAAAGTTAATGGTATTATCTGTTTCAACGCTTCATTGCTGTAGTACCTCGATTACTAGCCATAGGAAAAATTTCACAAAGCTAGTAAACTACTTTACCCAACCGAGTAAAAAAATGATGTCGACAAGCTTTTCCAAAATTTACTTCTTATTCGACAAGTCTTTTTTTTAGTAATGACAAATGAATTCATAATGAGAATCTGAAAAGAAGGAAAGGATTAGTAGAAGCAGGATACTCTTCGACATTTCAATCTAAACGAATTCTAATTGTTTGATTCAAAAGATATCATTTATTATAAATCACTGGCATTTAGACAAACTGTTACTGCTAACTTTTCAGAGAGCAATTGCCTTGCTTGAGTGGCTCATAAATTTATAGGATTTCATTTGCCTTTGAAAAGTTTGGATGAGAGTCTGCAGCGTGGCATATAGCAGACAATTCGAATAACTTCCATTTTGACATGTCTCGCCGATGACGCGTCATCAACACGAAAATATTTTACTTCGACAAAATCTACATTAGCTAGAAAAAAAACATGATACATGGCGGCATAGACCGTTTGATTTTGAACTTTTTATTCTAACTGTATCGTTTTAAAAATTAGATTTTACCTGTCTTTTAGCTATCTTCAAAAAATTAAATGGAATTCTGGTTTTCTAAGCCTTGACTAGGCGTGTCACAATGCCGAAAGTGTGAGGCACTCAGTGAGGATCGAATTCATTACTTAGTTGTAATTGATCTAATAAGACAATCTTGCTACGGAGAGGAGAGGAAGATAACGGTTAACCCTAGAACTGAACAGGTTAAGTATATTGTGATCAGGAAAACATCATCTTGAGAGTACGTTCCACAGACCAGCGGTTCGCGGGAAGAAACTGTTTGAGTGGAACTTACTTCTCACCATTGTAAGTGGCATGACGGGTCATAACCGTGAAGGTTAAAACTGATTGAACTAAGGAATGTAGTTTGTTCGAACACTTTCCATGGAAGTAGTAACAAAGCAGTGACAGACTTGGCATATTGACGCGGTGTAATGGTTAGCAATCTTGTCTCGTTTGATCAATTACACTCTATTGGTTTGTTTTGCTTTACGACATAGCAACCTCAATGGGCTATTTAATGCCAACAATTTATTTATTGCTGGTAATTTTTTTTTCAAAAATGTGTTGCTAGTAATATTTTTTTCCTTAAAAAAAAACTATTTCTGTTAATATTTTTTTCAAAAATGTATAGCTGGTAATATTATTATTATTATCTTTTTTTTCAAAAGTATATTGCTTTGGTTTGGTTTGTTTTACGGCATATTAACCTCAATGTGTTATTTAATGCAGGCAATTTTTATTGCTGGTAATACTCTTCTTCATAAATGTATTTCTGGCAATTTTTTTTCCTTCAAAAATCTATTTTTGGTAATATTTTTTCTTCAAAAATGTATTGCTGGTAATATTTTCCCCTCAATTCAAAAATGTATAGCTGGTAATATCTTTTTCCAAAAATGTATTGCTGGTAATAATTTTTTTTAAACAAAGTATTTCTGGTATTAAAAACCAATTTTTACCCTTTCATAGTGTTTTGACCCCAGTTTGAAGGCTAACTATTTGTCCATAGCTGGGACCCTAGCACGTGCTACCACCCAGGGTTAGGGTGAACTTGGGAACACCAACAATTAAGATGTGGTTCCACGCTCCTCAAAACCTCCTGATCAGAGGCCTTGCTGTTGGACGTAGCTTATCGTCTTATCCAGGACGCGGATGTTGCTTATCATCTTACCCAGAACGCAGATGTAGTCAGTTCTGGGATTAACTATTTGCACATAGCTGGGACCCTAACAGGTTCTACCACTCCGGGTCAGGGTGAACCTGGGAACACCAACAACTAAGATGTGGTTCCACGCTCCTTAAAACCTCCTGATCAGAGGCCTTGCTGTTGGACGTAGCTTATCGTCTTATCCAGGACGCGGATGTAGTTTAACGTCATACCCAGGTCGGCAATTACACTGGGTGCTCGACACTTTCGGCCTAATGCCACATCTAAGCTACTCCGGCGAAGTGCCAAAAATAAATGCAATGTCAATCGTTATCATCTGTCTTCTTAATTTTTGTTCTTTTATTGTTTATTACCTTAATAATATTTTCCTTTTTTTATATTCTTTCTCACTCGGTAACTCCATGCGTCTTCGTGGCTTTTTAAAAACTTGTTTGGGGTGAAATGCTTAAACAAAGAAAGAAACCTTTTAAACGATTTATTTAATTTATTTAATTTATTTACATATTCAATTATTTTAAGGGGTCCCCTATCTCACAGTGTTTAAGTATTAATTTTAATAAGAATCGAGGATAAACACAAATAGCCAGGTCATTAAAAGTGCCGCAATTTTCGAATCCCCTAAAGATGATAAATTTTTCGACTGGCCTATTTAGAATTATCGTATACATTTTCCATTAGTCAGTTATGTGCCATGTGTGATACACGCTCAGGCGATCATGCATCCTTCGATACATGACTGATGAGGCAGATTTTTTCCCCCGGTAGACCAGTTGCCATCCAACGCTATAGAACCTATAGAATAGAGCGAGACCTCCGAGTCTAGCTGAGTCGTGATACAGTCTTTGACTGTAAGCGACGTCTGTCGAACTCTCTGCGTTAGCAGAGAGGAACCCGGACGAAGCTTTGCCGAAGGGCAAGGTTTCGTCCGGGGGGGTAGACAGGGCCTGAACCCGTCTAGGCGGGTTCAAAGGCTATATTTTTGGCCGAGCCTACGGGCTCGGAGATACCCACATTAAACCGGCCTTGTGCCACATTCAATCCTCGTGGGTGGATCGATAAATACCGAACCTATAGAATCTGTCCAGCTATTTACCCATAGCTGGGGGGAGAAGAAGAAGAGGATTCATACCTTTCACAATGATATTAACACGTAAGTGAATGTAATGGATTCAACTGGAATTCGAACTCGGCTCTCCGATACCTCAATCCATTACACCTCCGTGCCATTATATTTTCTGTAAGTGTTTCTCCAAGTTGTTAAATCGTCTATCAGCCTAAGAAAGGCTTCCAAAAGGAAAAGATTAAATTTACTTACAATCGAAATATCGTTTTCTCTCGTATTTTGTAGATGCTTTTTGCTTTCGTTTCTGCATAAAACCTCGAAAGAAGTATAAATTGATTATAAACTCTTCTTTTGATGCGTATCAGCGGATATTTGTAAATGTATGACAAAAATAAATAAATAAAATAAAATAAATAAATAAAATAAAAACAACATAAAAAAAATAAAAAAAAATTAGCAACGCTTGCTCACTATATGTTTTTGTTGCTATGGAAACACAATTCTAGCCGCAGAAAACATGACCAAGCAAAAAAAGTCTCCATTTTCAACAGGCGGCACAAATTCAGTTGAATGTACTTTAGTTTTCATTGTAATAATTCAATGTGACCAAAGAAAAAGAAATTAACATTACTTAAGATAATAAAAGTTTCTGCGTTGCTATAAACAACGTCTAACGTTCAGTTTTATTTTATTTTTATCCTTGGTCTTCTCTTAGCTTGTTAGTTATACTGTAATTTGGAGGATTCCACATTTCCACAGGCCAGCGGTTCGCGGGAAAGAACTGTTTGAGTGGAACTTACTTCTCACCATTGTAAGTGGCATGACGGGTTCTAACCGTGAAGGTTAAAACTGGTTGAACTAAGGAATGTAGTTCGTTCGAACACTTTCCACGGAAGTAGCAACAAGGCAGCTAGAGGCTTGCCTCATCTCGCGGGGAAGAGAGATGTTTGAAGGTGGAAAATAATTCGTCACTCACAAGGACTCGGAGACGCTTTTGAACTCTATCGAAACTGGAAACGCTCGGGAAGCTCGTATGATAAACAGTACTCCATTTTCGGTCTGATCTGGGTCTTGTAAACGTAGAGGATAATATAAGGAGTCGGGTACTTACTGAAGCGGTACAGGAAAACGACCATTTTACCTGCATCTTTAACGATGGTTTATATGTACGAGTTACATTTAAGGTCAGGTGTGAGTTTTAGGGCCAAGTTGAGAAAAATTACTCTAGACACTAATTACGATTGCAGCAAATGTAATGGCCTTAAGACCTTAATTGTTTACGGAAGTCAAGATTAATATTATATATTATTTAAATTCTCAATTTTATAATTCGATCCTCACAAGATGAGATACAAAATCATTGCTAGTTCGGTGTTTACTGGTGAATAACTATAATAGCCTTGTACCAGACTAAGCTACGCTTAATAAATTCTAGCGTGGCTACTGTGGAACGATTCCATCTATACTCCTTCTTCGCGATATAAAATTTGATTTAATACGGCGTCCCACATGTGTAGATGCGGAAACGACAAACATGATCCGTGCTACAGAGTCATTAAGCCAAACCAAGGCCCTTCCCGATAAGTGAAAGAGGGAGGCGCTGCGCAGAGTATAGAACGCCAAGGCCCAAAACCTCCCCAGACGATAGAACAAAACTGATTACAGCAAAAGCTCCGGGGGTATTTTTGTTTTTCGCAAGTTTATAACGAAAATAAAGACTTCCTTGGTATTCGGGGTTAGCTTATCGATTCCATTTTCCATGACAATATATATATATATATATATATATATATATATATATATATGATCTTTAACCGATGCGTTTCGTCCTCTCATGGGCTCTATCAAGGTAAATCAGAGGATGAAATGCATCAGCTTTTGTTTTTATTAATATTGTCCTATTTTATGTATATATATATATATATATATATATATATATATATATATGTGTGCGTGTGCATGTATATATATATATATATATATATATATATATATATTATTACTTAAACGTCATTTTTTATGAGTACTCAGATTTGAGTAGACGCTCCGATTATTTATTAAACAGTATATATATTTATTTTCGTCTACTGGCTTGAATATCCGAGAAAACGTAAAGAATATATGCGTTCTTTAAGTTTGATACAAATGTAAAATTTGTCACTCATCTGATTGATGTTATATTCAGCATCCCCATTTCAGAGTCCCGTAAAAAATGTCGTTATGTCATCGTTCGCTTCACTCGTCAGGAGGTATTGAGTTGAATTTTGATCCATGAAAATTTGCCGCATGCGCGGTTAGCGTAAGAGTTATCGTTGTGTAAAGTGAATTCCGAGAAACGACTTCAAACTTCAGCCTTGTCTTTTGTGTTCTATTACTATCCCCCTTTGTAAATGTATGTTTCGATTTCTTAAAGGCTATTATAATAGCAAGATAGACTTGACCCTCTAAACGTTATTGACAACAAGATTAGCAGAAGAATAAATCTGAATTTAAAACCACAAATAAAACAACAGGAAATCATTCCAGTATTTCGCAAGGAGTCGTGGCAATTCCCATATCATAAAGAAGAAAAGGAATCTGTGGAGGGTCATGATCGACTACGTTATGACAGGGCGTGGCATATATCTTTTTACTATCCCTCTCCTTCCTGTTCTACCGACCATTTACACAAGCTCGTTAAGTAAGTTACTCTCCGTTTCCCTCTTGCCTTCAGTATGTCCTGTGGGTATTAAATTCTCTAAGCTTTCTTTCCTCGTTATATGCCCTAGAAACTTCAACTGTCTCTTTCTGATTCTAAATATATTCTTACTCAGATATTTGAATTTTAATAAAACGACCTCGTTGAATTTTAACGTTCCATTTGAGTGTCTGTTATTTCGGGGTGATGGGTTTGTACTCCAAATACGTCGAATGTTTGTGTAATGACAAAACGTACGCAGGTAAGAAAGCTTTACTCAACTGAAAATACAAGGTTCGTGTATAGTGTCCTTTTATAGTCCCAGTAAACAGAAATTGCTCTCTCAAAGAGAAGAGTAACAAAACAATTGGAGACCACTCTTGATTATTCATAACAGTTTGAATGCAATAAATCGACCAGGGATTTGGATAATGAATCCAGGAAAGGGGTGTTGTAATCAGAAAATCTTGCATTTGTTATGCAATTAGTACAATCAGAGAAATTACGGAAGATTTCTGCCATTATTGTTCCATAATTTCCAGGATGTTTAATATCAGAATATATTCTGGTCTGCTTGGGATATCAGTACAGAGTTGTGTACAATGCGTTTTACGTTTTTGCTAAATCTCTACTGCGCTCATAAGAAAATGATTCAGCAGTCGCCTTGAAAAGGTCATTAACCAAAATGGCCGATCATCCAGAGCGAGGCTTATCGTAAACATCACAGACATTTACGCAGAGTCACTGCACTTGAGTGCACAGCATTGCTTGTACAGCATTATTGTTGCGATGACTTAAACAGCATCTTGTTTTATAATTTCGCTCTGGATAATGAAACTTAAATAGCATAAAGGTGAAAAATACTGAGTGCTTTCTGTGAAATTAAAATCATGGAGGCCTGAAAGCAGGTTCGTTTGAATACATTGATTTTTTAAAGAAACACAAATTTTTGGTACTAGTGGTAAAAATTATGGAAACGTATGTATCTTCAATTACTCTACGTCTAGAAATTATTAGGTTGGTGCAAAAATAATGACGTAATAATGTCGTTTTTGACGTTAAAAAATACGTCAAAAAACGACATTATTACGTCATTATTTTTGCACCAACTTAATATATCACACAACAAATTTTAGACATTATTAATGGAATTTCTTTAAATTTTTTTATTTTATCTAAATATTATTTTTAAATGTTTCCTACGTTTCTGTAAATTTTAATATTTTTAGAAGATTCTTGTTTTTATAAAAGTCGAGAAAACAGAAGATCAGTAATGACCATATTTTCCCGTGAATACAAAGCACTTTCTCATCTCAAAATTTGATGTCAAAATTTGCATGTAGAAACGTAAAAAATCAATGAATTTTTCTACCATAGTGGTAGAAACGTAAGGTAAAAATTATATATATATATATATATATATATATATATACAGGGGGAGATAGAGAAGACGGACGTTTTTCAAAAATTCACATCATTAATTTTAGCTTCAAAAGTTTTTATCGACATCAATGTGTTCGTATTGAATTAGTAATTGAGAAAATAAATAGTGGAAAAAAATTTCCTCCTTCGATGACTTGCTTACATTTGCTGCGAGTAGCAACGAATAGGCGCCTGTTGTGACGAGGGCCATCATGCTGGTATAGCCGAAAATAGTGGTTTCTGTGTGCTATAGCGGCCTAGCATGCTGGTGTGAACCGTGGAGAGGATTGAGGTTTCACCTGGTATTTCCGAGAAAGCGTCCATTCTGGCTTTGACGCCAGAAGAAACCAGTGTCGCTCTTTAAAATTGGGAGTACAAAAATGTCAGTCCAAGTGGCGTCACAGAGAAAATCGCTGGGTGAGTCCCAATCAGCATGGTGTTAACGGAAAAAGGTTTTGTGGATAGGTGGTTCTTGTTTAATAGAGGATTGGAACAAAATATCAATAACTATGATAGGGTGGTCAGAATTACCAAGAGCGAGGAGAGGGGAGGTAAGAAATAAATCAAATAGAGGAGCATGTTGCTCGGTTTTGCTAGGAAAACGGTAGGGAAGTCACGATTTGGTGAGGGATTCGTCAATGGAAAGATTTGATGTCTGAATACTGGCAACATCAGTCCCTTTAGAATGTTTAAACCTGATGTTGTGGTGTGCATGAAAGTCACCAAAAACAAAGATGTTCGCAGATAGGTAGAAGGAAATGACTTTTCTATACTGTCAGATATTGCGTCTAATATACTGCAGTCCTAGAAGAGGGTGGAACGATAAGGGAAAATTAGATGGTGAACAAATTTTAGTAAGGAAAGGCGAAAATACATGAAGGAGTTGTCTGGGGCCTCGAGAGACAATTCTCTGGCCATCGAAAGATTATCCCTGATGTAAACACCGAGGCTATGCATGTGAATGCTGGAATCTTTTCGGCACGGCGGAAGATATCCTGGAACCAAGAATTCATTGGTAGCAATTGAAGGATTTAAGTTAGTTTCACAGTGAGCAAAGATATTTGGCGCCCGTTTCAAAACGAAAGATTTCACGCTGCAAAAGTTGGAACGGATAACACGAGTATTAGTGAAAGAAAAGCCGGGTTGGGTAGGTGATTTTTTGTTTACTGGTTTAGTTGCATTTCTTTTCCTTGTTTTTTTTTCCTATAAAATTCGTTTGAGAGAGAGAGCGAGAGAGAGACAGAGAGAGGGAGAGAGAGATGGGGAAAGAAAAGATCACTGTAACTGTCACTATCTATCGCCAGTGGTAATACAAACCACCCAAAGCACTGCTGGGAACAGAGAATAGTGGGGCTTCAGGGTTTCCCACTGGAAATACAAGCAGAGACACCTACCCATGTGCCTCTGGCAGAAGAAAAAAAGAGAACAGATAAACCATATCCTGAACAGGAAACAAAGGAATGAATCTCTACTCCTATTCAATAGATATGGAAGGAGTTCGGACCTGACGATAGGTGAGCCTATTTGGTCCTATAAAAAAAAACAAATCCTCTATAAATAATAGATGATATATCTATAATTTAAATAGTACATTATATATTTATAATTATGAAAAAAGTGTGTTTTTTTTTACTAAACTTGCTACAGCTCCTGTTAATCAGATTAGTGAATTAGCTTTATCACTAATTAAGGAAATGACGTTGTCATTTGCCTAAAAATTGCTTCCATCTGACGGGCGAGGTTAAGCCGCTTTACATAGTCCCCTGGTCTCAACGCGAGATTGGGTTACGAGGGTGAATGTTGTATCGGCGACGAAACTCCCACTGAACTGATGACAGACTCGTTATTCTTCACGAACATTCGGTATTCTATCGTCCACAGCACCATGGCTTCAACTGAAAAGTAAAAAATAATACTAAGATATCAAGTACTGAATGGTACCTGTCGTTCATATGTCCCTCCCTCTGGGGCTGAGTAATAACCATTTCAAAAACAACCGTTCTCTCTAAATTACCCAGGACACACACACACGCACACACACACACACACACACATATATATATATATATATATATATATATATATATATATATATATTTAACGATACTTATACACACACACACACACGCACACACACACACACACACATATATATATATATATATATATATATATATTTAACGATACTTATACACACACACACACACACATATATATATATCTATATATCTATATATATATATATATATATATATGACTGATAAGATACTGCCTTTGAGTTTTTTAATTAATTTCTCTTGTGTCCTTATAATTTTCTTCTTTTCTGGACATAGATTATGTCGAAATTGTCTGAATGTTCTGAATGTCCGAACGCTTTCAGATATACTTTTAGCCATTATCAAGTATGATTTTATTTTTTTCTTTTAACTGAATGTATAGTTTTGGGGGATAAAAGTCAAAATAATATAATTCTTGATAATAGCTAAAAGTATAGCCAAAAGTTCTCGGACATACAGAACATTATTTACTCATAACTAGACCTCATTATCTGCACTTAAAGTCCAGTATTGCTTTAGTACTATTTGTGCTATTTTAATTTTGAACAATGAATCAGCGTCCATCCTATGAGCATCTGTATACTTTTTTTTCTAAATAAACAATAAGCTATATCTTGTGCCCGACGCAAGCCATGTATAAATATATTTGAAAATAATCAGTGATATAGTGATTGTCATTTTAAGAAATGTGGTATCAGTAGCACAATGGATAGGACCAATAAATTCAGACATTACCTGTAATCACAATATTGGATTCAATGACAAAATGTCTGATAGCTTTCCAAGCGATACGGAAAGCAATGGGAATTTTCTGGAATCTGAACCAAACTGAATAACAACAAACATTCATTTTATTTACGATATTTTCTTATCTTGGTGTTTTGTGTTCCTCTGTGTTTAGAACAATATATACAACTTTTTAACGTATCAGAATAATTTTTTTATTTAATAAAATATTTCAAATACTACTGTAACTAAATGTGCGTACGCCTTATACACCACTGATACCATAGCTATATAAATGTAAGACATCAATGAATCTTTCTACCATAGTTGTAGAAACGTAAGACATAAGGATTTTGTCTGCCATAGTTGTAGAAATGTGTGATATCAATGAATCTTTCTACGATACTATAGGTAATACGTAGCAACCTAGATTAAATAACTATTACTATGGTGGTGTTAGTTGAATCAGCATTTTGTATCTCATACTGTGGTATTGTGTAAGACTAAGACTGAATATATATATATATATATATATATATATATATATATATATATATAGATAGATATATATAGTTAGCAAGCTGGTATTGCGAATCATAGCGGTTGACCCAGAAAATTGTATTCCTGAATAGAATAGGACTTTCAGAGTAAGACGTCTCAAACAGGGTACGGTCGATTGCTTATGGTGAATTTATAACGGGAATTTGATGACCTTTAACAAAAGAACACCTGCCAGTATTATGGTATAAAATATGAAAGCACTAATTTATACACTTCGGTTAACTGTACTATTAGTACTAGTACTACTACTACTACTACGCACACGTATATATATATATATATATATATATATATATATATATATATATATATATATATATATATATATATATATATATAATATAAAAGGTTCAAACACTAATATTCCATGGTTATAATTTTTACATTGGAATCGTAATCAGGATCCAATTCATCAGACCTACAAATTCAAAAAGAAATCGAAAAATTTCATTTTGAATTTGTGGGTCTGATGAATTGGATCGTCATTACGATTCCAATGTAATAAATTGTAACCATGGAATATTAGTGTTTGAGTCTTTTATATGATATTCTTACTCTGTTCTAGACATTTCTACCTGGATTCTATCCTCTTGGAAATATATATATATATATATATATATATATATATATATATATATATATATATATATATATATATATATATATATAGTCTTAAGGTATGCTATATTTATGAGCTAATATGCTCAATATCAGGGATAAAGTGTTGGTAAATATAAAAGTGGACATTGAGGTCAACACCCAGTGGTGACAGTCTGTTTCATGCTTAAAAGCAATCGTCAGGTGACTGTTCAGGCCACTCTTCATATATATATATATATATATATATATATATATATATATATATGCAATTTGTTTTAATAATTTCACCCCAGCCAAGGCAATAATGCCTCGAAGACGAGGGTTTCTTTGAGTGAAGGATACTGAGAAAGCTTTACTCTGTAGAAAAGACAATAAAAAGAAAGGTATTCAAGGAAACAGAAGACGATTGACGTTGAATTTAAATTTTCTAAGATTGCCGTTAACATGAAGAAGCTGGAAGAGAGTTCTACATACACTACCAATAGAAGATACTAATAGAATAGAACTTACGGTTACATTTAGCAATTTCGACAGTAAAATTATGGCATATTTAGTACGATGCTTAAATTCGGATTCTCTTTTCGATTTTACCCAGATTCTCTGGATACATAGCAGAAGCAACGGACCTAATTTAGCAAGAATATTTAAGGCGCAGTGGATCTATGAGGCTCAAAAACACATTCGGACGAGAAATGCAGAGCAGAACACAGTTATAAATTTTTTTTACCAGCTGACTGAACAATTTACTCGATATAATCAATTCATATAGTGAAAAACGTTAAACCTAGAAGGTGCAATGAATTATTCTCTTGGAGGTTAGCATCGTCCATGTAGATGGAAGATAAAAAGAAAGAAAGAAAGAAAAGGAGAGAGAGTAGTTTTCAAGGCGTTAAAATTAGCAAACAATTTTTTGCTCCAGTTAGCAAATGCTTCGAGGCCATTTTTGAAACATTTACATATGAAAAAGGTGATTAATATCAATAGTTAAATAGACCGTTCGTAAAAAAAAAAAAAGAAAAGAAAAAAAAAAAGAATTAAAAGTTAAAAATAAAACAATAATTTTCACACATCATAAGCAATTTTCAAACCTGGCTTGAATATCGCTTATGATGTCCGAACCATTTTTTGTGATGTCAAGGAACGCTCGTTGCCATTTCTGTGATGCCAACTTGTCACTTTTGTAAAACTCGTTGTTGTAGAGACTTTGTAATCGCAGATACAACTATAGTACGCCGTCGAACAATACTGGAGTTAGACGCCTTAAAATATCTCTCACACTAATAGTACTTGTTCAATAATACTCGCTCGAATAGTAATTCGTATAGTGACCCGAAAAGAGAAATAGTATAGCAAATACACTAGAGAATAGCGTTCCGTATAGTGATAGAGGAGAAATAGCGATCTGAATAGTAATAGAGGATAGAAGAGAATTGGAGTTCATTTAGACGTCATGCGACTTCCTATATATGCGTCTCTTCTATGGTCACGTGACCCATTTAATTCAATAATGGGATCGCCTGTGTTTACGTTCTGGCGATCTATGTTCATACTCAAGTGTTGGTAGCGACAATTTATTCCTCTATAACACATTTATGGTTGTTATTTATGAAATTAAATCCGTTATCTCTCTCTCTCTCTCTCTCTCTCTATCTATCTATCTATCTATCTAGGTTTATAGTTTGGTTTGGTTGATCAATTTTCTACAGTTCATCAACAATTTGCAGGTTATTTAAAGCCAAAAATATTTTTAGATTATAAGAATTTTTTAGAATAAATGGTTTAATGATACAGGTCTTACTAATTAACCCATAGCTGAGGAGAGAAGAAGTGGATTCATACTTTTCTCAAGGTTATTAGCGCGTAAGTAAAAATATTAGGTTGGTGCAAAAATAATGACGTAATAATGTCGTTTTTTGACGTATTTTTTAACGTCAGAAAACGACATTATTACGTCATTATTTTTGCACCAACTTAATAACAAACCCAAATGGATTAACAATCCCGAGCCATTATCCATTATACCAACCTCACATCCAACTTTACAGGACCTGGTATTCCCAAGCGGTCACCCATCCAGGTAATGACCAGGCCCAATGTTTCTAAAATTCGGTGATCGTACAGTAACCGGTATTTCAACGTGATGTGGTCGTAATCCTGCACGATGTATTGGTTTTTATTTGCAAGGGACATTGAGAAAAGGGATGATCAGTGGTCAGTAATTAAGGTAAACAATATAGTGTTTTAATAAGTAGTGAACATCAAGGAAAGACATGGTTAATATTTAATGCAAATGGTATATTCCAGAAATACCGTTGTCTACCGTTTTGCTTTATAGATATATATACATGGTCTGAAGATTGCGTTCAAGCACGAAACAGATTGTCACCACGTACCGTAAGTTCGGGTGCCATTATCTTTTTTGTACGGTTCGTATGTATTATTGTTCAAAACAAAACCGTCAAAAAAAACATAGGAAGGACATTCCTAAACTTAATATAAAAGCACTTCCCTGAAACAAACCAATTAGCAAAAATATTCAACAAAAATAACGTTAAAATTAGTTACAGCTGCACAAAAATATAACACAAATAATAAAATGCCATAACAAAAAATAACAACCTACAATAATGCAACCAAGGAACCTCAACTGCAGAAATAAAACAACATGTCCACTTCAAGGAAATTGCCAACGAACCAATATAATATATAAAGCCAAGGTAAGTGCAAACAACAGCACAATGTACTACATCGGTGCCACTGATGGACCATTCAAAAAGAGAAAAAACAACCAGGACCTTTCATTCTCCAACAGAAAATACTCAAACAGCACCACACTATTCACATACATATGACATCTAAAAGACAGAAATATTACACCAAGAATAAACTGGAAAATATTGAAAAAAGCAACTCCCTACAACAACATTACAAAACAAAAATGCCTACTTTGCCTACACTAAAAAGTATCAATAAATTCTCATACCCAACAAAAGAATTTACTAAACATAAGATCAGAAATAATTTCCAAATGCAGGCATGAAAATAAATACCTATTATCAGAATTTATGCCAAACGGATAAGAAAATACCAACACTACTACATAAACCACCATTTACCCTATAAACATGAGAAGCGAAACTACTGACACCATAACACCATCATTTATTTTCTAGTTCAAACTACCATCATAATAATTACAATTATTGTTATTATCATTCCACCGCCATCACCGCGACCACTTCTACCACTTTGCAATAACTATTTGCTGCTGCAATTGTTATTATCATCAACCACTCCCACCACCATTACTATCACATCACAATTACCATTGCCGTATTAGTCCACAAATACCATTACCTTATCAGTCCACAATTATACGTACTTCTACCTCTCTAGCAAATTTAATACTACCGTATAAATATGTATAAGTATTACAAATTGGAATTTCTACCATTTGCATATGCGCAATCACCAAAAACAAGAAAATAACCGGCTATAAAATAATAACAAAACAGCCTTAAAAATAAAAAAAAATAATACCAATATTTTCCTATCATAGTATTACACAGACCCCATCATACGTATATGCGTGCGTGCAAGTAAATATTATTCAGCGAACAAAAATAGAAAAACTGACTCCGCGTTTACAGAGCAACAAGCAAGGAAATAGTTGCTACACAATCTAACATTGAATACAGGGACCAAATGTGTACGTATGTACGCAACGACATATATATGAGCATATATGCCTAATCCCACACTGTTCACATACGTCTATGTTTGTCTGAGCTCCGGTGAGTGAGCGTGTGTAGGTGTGTATCTGCGTACGTCGGTGAGTGCACCTGCGTGTATGTATGTTTGCGAAAGTATGAGTGGCGTCCCGACGACAATTTTTACCCACACTTCCATAAAAACACCGATATACGCAACCATATATAAATCCAAAATTTAAAATTAATCAGTTTGTCTGACGATCGCAAATAGTGTGAAACCCAGAGTCAGAAACGCACATCATTTAACTAAATATATATATATATATATATATATATATATACATATATATATATATATATATATATATATATATATATATATATATATATATATATACAAATATAGATAACTAGACTCGTTTCGAAATACCCTCGAATTTTTGATTTGCCAATAATCAAATCAATCTGGAGGGAAAAAAAGGTTTTAAAAAAAGAAAGAGCTACAAACATGAACTACTGCCGAAAAAATCGCACAGATGCAGGTCTGAAACCCAAAGAAAAAACCCCGATACGAGTAAACAACTAACTAACAAAAGAGCTCAATACAACCGTAGAGCAGACCTAGATACACCTAGTGAGCCAGACAAACCTACCTAGGTTTCACCTAAATGGATCGTCAGGGAAAGTTCGGAACTTTCCCTGACGATCCGTTTAGGTGAAACCTAGGTAGGTTTGTCTGGCTTTCTAGGTGTATATATATATATATATATATATATATATATATATATATATATATATATATATATATGAACAAATCTTCAAAAGTTACGAAAGGGTTTTCATATTTACTAAATCTTTAACTTTGTTTTAAATTTACAATAGCATAGCATCTTATATTGTATATATACGAAAAATAGCAAAAATAATTAAAAATAATTTTAAAAAAATCAGTTAAAAGCTATTCAAATTTCAAACGCTTTCGTGAATTTTTGGCCCACCCTGTATTACGTTTGTGCAAACGTTTCCATAAACCTTTTAAGAAAAATAGTACAATAAATAAATAAATAAATAAATAAAATCAAGAAAACTGATTCGTGATTAAAAAAAAAAAAAGTGTAATCTTTTGATATTTAACAGTAAAACCTCCAGCAGTGTAAATAAATTATATAGATGGAAAATATATCATGAATTGTATAAAAATATATCATGAATTGTATAAAAATATCAATTTCGACTGTTTGAGTGTTAAAACTCGCTGAGAATATATATATATATATATACATATATATATATATATATATATATATATATATATATATATATATATATATATATATATAAAAGTAAACATTGAAGTCAACACTCTGAGGAAACATGCTGAACGCAATCGTCAGGCCGCCTGACGATTGCGTCCAGCATGAAACAGTCTCTCGCCTCTCAGTGCTGACTTGACTTTTATATTTATATTTACATACGCTCTGTCTCTGACATTGAGCACTTTATCCCATAAATATAGCACGTCTTAAAACTATCTTTCTGCATATATATATATATATATATATATATATATATATATATATATATATATATATATATATATACACACACATATATATACGCAACATCTTTACTACCTAGATATTTTATGAGAACGTGATGCCATTAACCGATATTCATTTTCTATTTTATTATCAATTTTTTTCATCACAGACCAAAGAGAGACACTGAGTATCATTGCTTCTTATTCCTCAAAACGTTCATCCCATTTTCTATTAAGTTAAATATGGATCTGACGAAGCATAATTAGCCAACAATGGTCAACATTGGACGGATCATTACGAAGCGATATGTCATGGGCGGACATTTTGCCTACTCTTAAGTAAATAGAAATTTGTTTGAAAAGTGTCTCGTTTTATAAACACATTATTCCACATCGTTTCTTTCTGGGTTACCGTTCAGAGATTTTCGATTGGAGATTCATTGCCCATAAATTAACTTTAAAAAATATGCCCGCTTGATGTCTTGCCCTTTGAAGTTTGTTTCTCAGTGTTTTTGTTATTAGAAAAGGTATTCTTTGATTGTGGAAAGCAAGTCGTTTGTATTAAATACACAGAATCAAAAAGAATAAATGGTTGATATGGTCAAAACACATTGGAAATGTAATTTTGGAGTGGGTTTACATAGTAATACTGTCGATGACTCTTGAGACTTTGTGAGAAAATCCCGACACAATTCTGAGAAAGAAAAAAGAAGAAATTTTTTAAAAGGTTAACGAATATAAAAACACAGTAGAATTGCTTTTTTATAAATAAACTGCAGGGTTCCTAGTTAAAAAGCTGTAACATCAGAAAGACGTGAGACAATGTTGACTTAAAAAAAATAACTTAGATTGATGTGACTGAAAAAATCAGGAAGAATTTCTGCACATTTTTTTTCAATCCATACGTCGGATCTTCTTTGAAAAGAACGATAACTTGACGCTCAAAATCAGTGAGCTGTTTAGCCATACGAGAAGGGCGAAATGAAAGACGAAAGTTGTCTGCAAATAACCTTTAAATGACGACTCACAAGATCGTGCAATAATTAATCAATCATAAAGAAACAGAATTAAGTAATTAGACAAGAGTCGTATGATTATTCAAGGCAAGAAATATTCAAGAAATATATTCAAGGTTATTCAAGGTCAATTATTCTTGAAAGATAAAACTGTGATAATAAATTTTCCGTTGTTTTACTGGGTACCCTGTCTATAGATAATTCTTTATTATAGTTTAGCCTGGAACAAGGCTACAAAAATAGGAATTTAACCTACAGAACTATCTCTCTAATCATAGCGCGATTGCTGAAATTATTGCCCTGGTCAAATTTTCATAAAATATTATTGGAAGAATTTGCAAAGATAATTAAATTGTAATATTAATAATAATGATAATATTAACCGTTTCCTTATATAGAAACATTAAACACTCATTGAGCGAGAAGCCAGAGCGACTGTCGGTTGAAATTTATAAAATCTTTCTCTTAAAATAATTTCTTAGGAAAATAGGTTTCTCAAGTCCAGTAACTGTTATTGCTTTTTCCGGTACTGGTGGGAGTTTCTTTTTTAACCTTTTACTTGAAGTAGTGAGGTAGGTCAACATTTTGATTATGCCATTTTTTTCTCTTCGAGTTACGGGTGATATCCATTTTAGTTATTGTCACTATTTAAATTCCGCAAGTGATATGGTTCCAGTTATTTTGGTACAGTTCTTTGTGTGTCATTCTGTAATTTCAGTCCACAAGATTCAAAAAAAGAGGGTCCTCACTAAGCCCTACTGTCTTCATTCTTTAACTAGAAAAATTGAAAATAAATACAAACTACAAGAGCTCTCGTAAAGGGCTTAAATAATTCGACAATGTTTTACGGCAATTTTTAACATCAACTTGAGATAACTGAATATAACACGTTGAACATTTTGGATAAATAATAGTGAATTTTATATCGTGCTTTTTTCGGACTTAGCATAAGTAAAAAACAATTCACGGATTTGAACGGGGAAAATAGAAAAAGACCCCAGAATGACGTCAAAATGGCGAAAATCTTTCAACCTTTAATAGTCAGTTGTGCATAGTTTAATTTGTAGCGTATATAAGTATAGGTAGGATCACCTTGAGGCGGTGTAATGGTTAGCAAGCTTGTCTCGCTAGAACAATTAAAACTGAGTCGTGAGATCAATTCTCAAAGGGTACCCGCTATTTTCGGCCTTGTGTCACATCTAAGCCACGCTTTGAAACACGCTATAAATATAGGTAAAAAATGCAAATGTTGATAAGATAATGAGGGTCATAAAGCACTTTCAGGGGCCCTCTATTGTCAGGATTAGCCTCCCGCACGTCGGTAGTTGGGAGTAATACACGCCGACCCGGCCCAAAATTGATGGTGAAAGAAAATGAACTGTCAATTTTACCTTTCATTTTTAGTTGTACATTCTGATCTTTTTTTCGGTAAACTTTTAGTAAATTAGCACAAACAACGAGAGGAATATTCTTGCCACTCTTCGTATACACAATCTTCAAGTATTTACAGATGTAATTAGATTTTACACGTCTTTTTCAATTTATCCTATAATTTTTCAATAGGATTCAAGTCGGCGTTCTGTAAAAGAGAAACTTAAACTTTCATATTCCTGTCCTGAAGATATTTCTGGACTAATTTATAAGTTATGTCTTAGCTTATCTTAGGAGGCACGGTGGAGTAATGGATAGTGGCTCGAATTGAGGAATCGTAGAGCCGAGTTCGAATTCCAGTCAAATTCATTACATTCACTTACGTACTAATACTCTTGGGAAAGGTATGAATCTTCTTCTCCCCCTCCATGTATCGGTAGATAGTAAGACAGACCGTGTTCTATAGGCTTGGATGGCAACTGATCTACTGCAGAAAGAAATGGAAACCTACTGCAGGGAAAAATCTGCCTCGTCAGTCATGTACCACGCATGGCACAAAACTGGCTTTAGTTCTGGTACCAGAGACAAAGTTCTAACCACGTTTCAGATTTCTAACGGACATTTTCGAGTTGACATTCCATATTTTATAATCATGCTCTTGTTTTCATTTTACCATTAATTCTTATCAAGCTTCCTTTTGCAGAGAAACATCAGCAAAGTATGATGCTCCCTCTTTTCCCAAGGAGCATTTGTGCGAAAGTGGACGTAACAGACTAGGTTGTACTCTTGTTGCAGGAACGTTGTTTAGATTAAAAGCCTTATTTTGAGTCATGTCGCCATCTTATATTCTCCCAGGATGAGATAGGTTTATCAATATGTCCATTTGCAAATGCCAAACAAATGATTGGCGTTTAGAAAAGCAGTCTTAAGAGATAGGCTCACTCGTAGGCCTGTTCTGTGCAGGGCTCTGGTAATATTACGTGTTCTTATTCCCTCAACTTTCTAATTATACATGATACCCTTAGCTGAAATATTTGGGTTAATCTCAATTGTTCATTGAAAGTGAAGTTCTGCTCTGACTAAAAGCTTCTCCCTACCACGACTAAAAGCTTATTTGCATCAGTATTTTCTCTTTTGAACTTTAGAATGAGGTATCGATAAACACTATTCACTGAAGCACGAATAATTATAGAGCGATTAAAATCACCAATCCGGATTATTTGGGGAATAGATATTAATATACTGATATTTATTACTCAATATCCATTATTTATATATGAAATATTAGGTTGGTGCAAAAATAATATCGTTTTTGGACGTAACGTCAAAAAACGATATTATAATATCGTTTTTGGACGTAACGTCAAAAAACGATATTATTTTTGCACCAACCTAATATTAGGTTGGTTGAAAAATAATGACGTAATAATGTCGTTTTTTTGACGTATTTTTTAACGTCAAAAGACGACATTATTGCGTCATTATTTTTGCACCAACCTAATACTTTTCTTATGCCATTAAGTTTAGACATTACTTTATTTTATTGTGAGTGGTTAAATAAACATTGCCGAAACATTGCCGTTTATACATCCGTCTCAAAAATTATAACTATCCCCGATTAAAATAAGGCCTCAACTGCAACAATATATGGCGAGCCTATTATATCTAAGCATGCCTGTCTGCTCGGGTGTCTCTATGTTTTATGTTGTAGATGTTTTCTCAGGCATATATACATGCTTGTTCAGCACTAAACCAGTGGTTTAATACTGAACGGATATTTTTTAAAGTTTATGGGAAAGAGCGCACAATCTAATGGAGTCACCAGTACGCTCAAACATTCGGTCATAATGACCTGAGATTATCTTCCATCAACCAATTTTCAGGCATACAAGCCAAATTATGGCATAGTTTTCATTGCGCCAACTTACGGTGCCACAGCCTGCGATCACCTCCAACCTGATATCATCAAGTCACTTACTTCCTGGTCGCATAGTCGTGACCACTCGGACACCCGCTAAGAACAATATATATATATATATATATATATATATATATATATACATACAAATATAAATAACTAGACTCGTTTCGAAAAATTCTCGAATTTTTGATTTGCCAATAATCAAATCAATTTAGAGGGAAAAAAGGTTTTAAAAAAAGAAAGAGCTACAAACATGAAATTCTGTCGAAAAAAATCGCACAGATGCAGGTTTGAAGCCCAAAGAAAAAAAAACCGATACGAGTAAACAACTAACTAACAAAAGAGCTCAATACAACCGTAGAGCAGACGTAGATACACCTAGTGAGCCAGACAAACCTACCTAGGTTTCACCTAAACGGATCGCCAGGGAAAGTTCGGCAATATTTATTATTGTAAAAAATTACAACAAATGTGGCACAAGGCCAAAAAGGGGGTTGGGGTAAAAGACGGTCATCACTTGTCTTTATATAAAACTTAGCTAGCCACAAACACTGACCCTAACATACAAAACAATATTCCTTTCACCAAAACAACACATTTAGCCATACCTTTCTTCTTACATCCACCAAAATACCTCTTTGACTCAATGCAAATCCTAAATACTCCCCTTATGTACAAATATTGTCTGTCGGGGGAGGGGCATAAAAACATCAATTTTTTAAAAGATCCCCAATGAGTAAATACAAAATGACAAAAATATTTACAAGAAACCAAACAAAAATTAATGTTAGTAATAAACCCCCCCACAAACTTTAAATGTGGCAGTAATATCAGTTAACCGGACGAAATCGATACGGGACTATGAAAATAAAGAACACATTCATTCCTCCCAAACATTCACACAGGCACACACTCATTCATACACAACAACAAATACGAAAAACACACTAGCGAAACGAAAGGCGTCCCGCATCTACCAGAGAATTGACATCACTGACCACCTAAACGAGGGAGGGGATGGGAAGTTAAACTAAAGGAAAAAAAAGGGGACAGAAATAAAAAGGGACCAATGAGCAAGCACACCCTAGCTAAGTTTACTGAAAAGAGGAAAAACTAAAAATCAAAAAACAAGACCTACACTAACCTAATTTCGGGATGGGTTGCCTATGTTCAACCCAGGAATACAATATCCTAATGCCTAACCGGCATCAAAATGCCACTCGAGGTCAGCCCCTTTTACTCGACAGATACGCACAAGATTCACCCACCTTTTGCCAAATTCTGATGAGGTGAGCCGCCGCCTTTCCGTCCTGATCTTGACTTTAAGCTGATGCTTAAAGAACAAGATCAGTTGGGAAGAAGTGAACTTCTCGCCCTCATAGAATTCCTTCTGACGCGTCGTCCAAATCACGACTCTCATGACCCCTAGTAAGCAACAGAACACATAGTGTTCGGCCTTCGTCATCTGCGGCACCACATTGCTACAAACAGAACTGGCTTCAAGGACAAAAAACTTTCCCTGCAGCATGCTAACCATGCCTTCAACAAACCTGCACAACGGCACTACCGCCTTGCACTGAAAGAAGGCGTGACCAATGGTCTCGACTTCCCCCGTACAGCGACGACAGTTTGGATATTTCTCCAAGCCTGCTGAACAAAGTCTCTTGCCGACCCAGGGGGCTTCACGAATCACAAGCCAGGTGAGTGATGCCTCATCGTTATTGAGGGATTTCAACCCAGGCGCCCAAGGCCATATCGAGCGAGCCTCCTGCTTCGTAAGACCGAGCTTGCCAATTAGACCATCTTGAACGGCCCCCCTAACTAACACTTGATACAATGCCTTGCGAGACAACGCCTGGGCGTTGGAGAGGCCATCCAAGGCCCGAAATAGGAGTTTCAGAGCATACGACATTCGCTGTAGAAGGAGCACTCGGCTCGGGGTCTACGGCCAGCCTCCTCCTCGCACGAGCGCACACTTCTCAGGGATGGGAAATGTTTACGGACGTCTTCTTTCCAGAAGGCGCCCACCTCATCCGATCCGCAAAACATTCGGTCTAGAAAGGTGATGCGCAGCATGTGCTGACGAATCTCAATGCTAGGCATACCCAGACCGCCCTCAGAGGGATGAAGGCAACAGATCTCGCGAGATACCATAGGGGTCTTGTCTCTCCACAAGAAAGAGAACAAGACCCGTACTAATAACATTAGTCTGGCATACGGGAGTGAAAGTACAGAGAGTCGGTACAGGAGAATCGGATTGATGTGTAAAACACATACTTCCGCCCTCCCCTTCAGGGAAAGTCTCCTCCGAGACCACAGATTAACCGCGATCTCGGCCTTCCCTTGCACCTCCGACCAATTCATTTCCAACTGGAGATCAGGACCAAACCAGACGCCGAATATTTTGATCGGCCCATCCGTCCAGAGGAAAGGTCCGGGAAGAGAAACTCCATTCCACGCACCCAACCGCAAGCCAACAGACTTATCGCGGTTGATCTTGGCCCCTGTCACCATCTCATACCCACTGATCTCCTTGCTGACTTCGTCAATCTCGGCTCTGCTCGACACAAGAACCGAAACGTCGTTAGCATAGGCAGAATACCTGGCTGAGGTGGAAGCCCCAGGCAGGGAGAAATTCCGCGCAGGACCGGATTCGCCTTTAACTTGCGAAGGAATGGTTCCAACGCAAGAACGTACAGCAAAAGCGAGAGCGGACAATCTTGACGAATGGAGCGAGACAATACGAAAGGCTTCGATCTTACCGTATTCACTTCCACCAGCGCACCGGGGGTCGCATACAAAAGTCGGATCCAGGAGCGAAAGTCGGCTCCGAAACCGGCCGCCGAAAGGACTGATCTAAATTAATCAGCGCGGCTTCACTGTCGACTTGTTCTAAGATCAAGCGTACCATATGAAGGTTATCCTGAATAGTCCTGCCCTTCACAGCACAAGTCTGTTCAGGGCCAATCAGACTAGACAGGACAAGCTGCAAACGGTTGGCTAAGATCTTCGCCAAAATCTTTAACTCAGTGTTTAACATGGTTAAAGGGCGAAAATTCCCTAACCCATCCCCACCGTTCTTGTCCTTACGCAGCAACTTGATCACACCCCTAGTGAAGCGCTGAGGTATAGACCCCTGCTTCATCCAGTGGTTGAAAATCAGTTCCAGCAAAGGAACAAAACGGGCGACAACCTCAAGTAAACTTCGTAGGGCAGACCATCTAGTCCCGGAGACTTGTCCAGGCTAACCTGCTTCAGCGCTTCCCAGATTTCCGACTCTGTAATGGGACCCTTGCACCTAGCCGCTCCAGCTACCTCGAGGCAGGGAAAGTCAGCTAAATAGGTGTCGAACTGAGCAGAGCTCAGACCGGGCTCCCTGGTGAAAAGATCCTGGAAGTATTCTCGAAAGGCCTCGCATATGCCCGCGTTTGTAGTCACGGTCAGTTTATCCGGCAATGTGACGCACGCTATATGTCCCCTAGCCGCATTCCGATTCTCCTCTGCACGCAGTTCAGCGGCCATATTCGTCGCCTCAGAAGACATTCTTTTTAACCTAGCCCTAACTACCAGAGCTTAATCCTTCTTGATAAGCAAGGAGGCCAACTCTGCCTTAGGTAAGGTTATTTCCCCACTAACACGGGATTTCCCGGCCCGATCAACTTTTTCCTCTAAAGTCGTTTGCGCCGCTAATCTATCTAGATTGAGCCGACGACTAAAATCGGCAGCAAACGTTCTAATTTTGGATTTTAATTTATCCCACCAGGCGTTTCCCACAACCGCCTCCGTCAATTCCCTCTGAATCATTAGTAGCAGCTGGTCCCGGAAACCCTGCTCACCAAATAATGAACAGTTAAATTTCCAGTAACCAGCCATTCTTACCTTAGGCTTATCTAAGTTTACACGGACCAGAACAAGCCTATGATCCGTATAAATTATATAGTGGAAGCTTGGACACCCTAAGAGCCCTACGTCGACTCTCCTAACTAGGACTCGGTCGAGGTAGCTCGCAAGCGTCCCAGGAGCCGAGTTGCCACTATTAGTCCAAGTCCATGCTACCTCCCGAGGGTGTTCATTCCGGAACTTATCGACAAGATCAAATTCATCGATAAAGTCCCGAAATGGTTTCACGTCCGGGTTGTTAGTACCCTGTTTTTTCCCTATACGATCTATATCGGGGTCAAGGACGGCATTCCAATCCCCCGCTAAAATTACCCGACGAGATGTCGTCAAGTACGGCGCGATCTGCCGAAACAAAGCAGGCCGCTCGGCATGGATATTGGGCGCATAAACCCCAATGAGACGTAGAACCTTATCATTTATGGTAACATCCAGCACGCAAAATCTGCCCGTCAGATCCGCGAAGACAAGGGTACATGCAGCCTTCAAAGACCAGCTCACTAGCCAAGTACACCCCTCGAATGACCATCAAAACATACTGAGTAAACGGCGAGCCCCTTAGACAGAATGTCCTCACGGTCATGAGAAGAAAACCGGGTCTCTTGCACACAACACACATTCACCTCGAGGCGCTGAAGGTCACGAAAGAGCCTCGCCCTGCGAGACTCGGACATCAGGCCCCGGACATTTACACTAGCTAACCAGAGCGCCACCATGAAAACAGATTAGGGTTGTACTACTGGTTTAAACATAGTCGGTGTTAGGATACCAACAGCATCTCCCATAGACCCATGGCCCATCTCAGTCTTGATGGTGCCGTCTTGGGAGATAGCGCCGATATCCCAGGAAAATGTCAGTTTTAGAGCTCTATACAGGGATGGGTGAACTAAAACGGGGATCCTCCCGACACAAAATTGTTTTAAATATTTTAATTGATCATTTTCAATGATCGCGATGGGTAAAGCCATCTTATATGCATTGATAACCTCGTCCATCCCAAATCTGCTTTGCACCGGACCCTGACCTTATCACTGTCAAGACCCTCTGTGCATTCGGAAAGTTTTGCGGTACCTCTATGTCTAAGTCTGCAAACTGCTTAATCGATAGCAAGTATTTCAAGTCTTTTACCCTGTTCCCATAATCCCGGGCTCTCTCGGCCTGGGCTGGGGAAATATGACAAGCCTCCTCTCCCGTGTTAAAAATCAGCCTTTTCTTTTTTTTCTTTTTGCTCCTGCGTAGGACTTCTTTGACGCTTGGAAGCGGGAGGTGGCATATCTGATTTTTTAACGGGTGACTGACTGGGGGTATGCAGAGGAGTAGATTTTTGTTTAACGGGGGAAGGAGTGGATGTATGGAGAGGGGTATAAAAAGACCTATGTCTATAGGGGCTGGGATCTCTACTGAGGGGAGAGGATTTGGATGGTGATATCAAAGGGGAAGGTCGTTTTGTCGGTGAAGGGGTGGGCCAAGCAGAGGACGTTGAAGGGATAGGGTCTGGATTTTTTCTTTTTGCATCCAATTGCTTTTGCAGCTCTTAAATTTTTTCAGTCTTTTCGAAGCCAGGATCAAATTTCCTTTGTTTTTCCTGAAAAGTCAGTTGAGAGGCCTGGGCATCGCCCTTAACGTTGCCAGAGGGAGTGGGGCTGTAAATGCCTTTCTTCCTTGGGGCTTCAGGGGACTGAGGACCCGCTGTCCGGCGCTTCCCTCTGGTCTTACCAGCAAACAGCCATTCCCCCTCCCCCCTTCTCCATAACTGCACTAGCAGCGGGCGAAGGCTCTTTGGGGAATGTGGTCTTTGATGTCACACCAACCGGAGGATTAACCGACCCGGTCCAGGAAGCTGGTACGCCCATTACAGGCGAGGCGGAAGGTAAAGGCGCGGTCAGAGGGGGATCTTGGTCTACTGGAGCTTGACTACCAGAGGCCTTCTTCTCTGGCCAGGAGGAGGAGAGATGACCAGTCACTCCACACCTCCAGCATACCGGTCTTCGGGCCGTTACAATGACCAGTAACTTCAAGCTTCCAACATTCAGACAGTTGGGGATGGAGCGGAAGACTTTTTCGTCCAGCATAATATCAAAGCTCCCCCCCGCTCAAGCTATCACAGGAGGCCAGAATTTCGCCATACTGGGATAAAAACGCAGCGAGATTTTCTCCGATAACCTGTTGTATTGAGCTCTTTTGTTAGTTGTTTACTCGTATCTGGTTTTTTTCTTTGGGCTTCAGATCTGCATCTGTGCGATTTTTTTCGGCAGTAGTTCATGTTTGTAGCTCTTTCTTTTTTTAAAACCATTTTTTCCCTCGAGATTGATTTGATTATTGGCAAATCAAAAATTCGAGGGTTTTTCGAAACGAGTCTAGTTATCTATATTTGTATGTATAAAGCTCTAGGTTATTCTATCGAGCACTGTTTTAAATCGACTAATATGGAACGTGTAGACACAGGTTATTCACTTAAAAACATACCTATATCTGACCGTCACTCATACGAGTTATGTTTACTAACAAAAATAGAACAAATTATAATAAATATGAGGTGGCGTGCATATTTTTGTCTAAATAATAAACCTAATAGCAAAACCAAGGAGAGCTATGGATTTAAGACCAATGCCCATTCCCCGTATGTTAAGGAACTCAATAACTTTGAATCGGAGTTAATTGACATTATTAAAAAATTAAAATATAGGAAGATAAGGAATAATAACGTGCAACAACAAATTACTAAGAATATGAAAGATATAAAGGAAGACAAGAATATCTACGTAAAAGCCGATAAATCTAAATTCTTATATAAAATGAGCCCCAATAATTACAAAAAAATATTACATAAAGAGTTAATAAAACATTATATAAAAGCTACAAATGACATAGAGACTAAAATTAACAATGAGGCTAGTATCTTAATTAATAAATTTGGATTAGGTAATCGTGTTGAGAAAATAAACCTAAACACTTGCTTTATCACCATAAAAGATCATAAAAGTAATTTCATTAATAATCCTGACTATAGACTTATAAACCCTACCAAGACAGAATTAGGTAAAATAAGTAAAATAATTCTGCAGGATATATGTAAATCCCTTAGGACTTTCCTTAATATTAACCAATGGCAATCTACTAAGGATTGCATTAAATGGTTTGAAAATTACAACAAAAATAAAAAGTGCTCATTCATTAGGTATGATATTAAGGAATATTATCCGTCTATTTCAGAGAAAACCCTAAATGAAGTCCTCAGCTTAGCCAAAGAATACATCCAAATTTCTGATGACAACATAAACCTAATTAGACATTGTAGAAAAACATTGCTATTCCACGATAACACTTTATGGATAAAAAAAGATAATATTAACGGTTTTGACAACCACATGGGAGCGTATGATGGAGCAGAGGTGTGCGAGATAGTAGGGTGCCTGCTGCTCCATAGGCTTAATGAATATATAGACTTAATAACCATGGGTTGTACCGCAACGACGGTTTAATCATAGTGGACAATAGTAACCCTCAAAAATGTGACACTATCCGTAAAAAACTGCACTGGTTTTTTAAAAAATTCGGATTCAATCTCGATATAGAAACTAATTTGAAAATCCCCAACTATCTAGATATTACGTTGAATTTACAAAATGGCACAATATCCCCATATAAAAAAGAAAACCAAGAACCCCAATATTTAAACATAAAATCTAACCACCCAGCCGATATCATAAGGCATATTCCAAAAAATATTGGGTATAGACTTTCTACTAATTCCTCCAATAGGGACATTTTTGAGGCCAATAAAAAAAGCTATGAGGAAGCCCTATTTAAGAGTAGACATAAAAATAGATTAGAATATATTAATATAAATAACCACAACAGTACTCAGAGTAAACGTAATAATAGGCAAAGAAAGATTTCGTGGTTCAATCCTCCTTTTAATTTAGCGGTAAAAACAAAAAATTGGCAAGATTTTTTTGATTTATTAGAGCAACATTTCCCCCCAAAAAACTGAGTTACATAAAATATTTAACAAAAAAATGTAAAACTTAGTTATTGTTGCATGCCGAACGTAGGGACTATAATAAATGGATTGAATAAGAAAAAAACTAGGAATAATCCACGCAATAATCCTCTTGCTTGTAATTGTAGAAACAAAAACATCTGTCCATTACAGGGAAAATGTCAGCAAGAATGCGTGGTTCATCAAGTGAAAATTTACAAAAATAGCGACGATACTAACCCTAAAACATACATTGGTGCTACTCAGGATAAATTTAAAAAAAATATATAACCACACGAGTAGTTTTAAAAACGAAAAAATTAAGCATAGTACCACGCTATCTACCTATGTATGGAAAACCAAACATGAAGATAATATAGACCCCACCCTTAAATGGGAAATATTAAAAAAAATGCCCCAAATATAAAGCAGGCCATAAATTTTGTAAATTATGTGCAGAGGAGAAATTAGCCATAGCTTTATATGATCAATCTAACTCCAAAATTGAAATCCTTAACGTATGTAGACATAAAAAATCTTGGCTACTAAATTAGACGTTTTCCCGCTTATTTGTCATTCCACCTTAATGTTTTTTTGTTTTTTCCCCTCCTTCCCCATTGTCACGTGTGGAGAATATTGTCATTATAACTGACGTTATTTTTCAGTTAAAAATATGAAAATAGCGTTTCTCTACATTCCAGTTGCTGGGTACATTCTGTTTTTGTTTTTATTAGTTACTTTGTTCATTTAATTTCATTTTCGTATTTTGCTTTGATAAAGTCCACATTGGACGAAACGCGTCAGCAATTACCAGTTTTCCTATTGTCATTTTTATTCATGAATATTGTCTCTCTACTGATTAATTCGGAGAAATTTTCATATATATATATATATATATATATATATAATAAAATACAGTTTAAGATATGCTATATTTATGGGTAAAAGCACTCAGTGGCACTAACGTCAACTGCTTACTGTAGGTATTGCCCCCAGTGTCCACACACACACACACACACACACACACACACACACACACACACACACACACACACACACACACACATATATATATATATATATATATATATATATATATATAATGTGTATGCGTATATATATATATACGTGTCTGTGTTTGTATGTGCATATGATTATATACAGATGCGTGTATGTGTTTGTGTGTATATGATTATATATATGTATGCTTAATATATATATATATATATATATATATATATATATATATATATATATATATATATATAAGGTTGGTGCAAAAATAATGACGGTTTTTGACGTTAAAGAATACGTCAAAACCCGTCATTATTTTTGCACCAACCTAATATATATATATATATATATATATATATATAATATATATATATATATATATATATATATATATATATATATATATATATATATATATATATATATATATATAATGATAACAGAGAGTTTAAGCGTGTTGTGGTTCTTCAAACCGCTCTCATGAGAGATTCGCTACGCATAGTTGGATTATCAAGAACTAGTGGCCTTTGTGGATGTTGAAAAAATACAAATATGCCCTAGCAGGTGCCTTGAATAGGTATTGGCTAGCCGCCCTAGAAGACGCATATGCCATTACATATATATATATATATATATATATATATGTGTGTGTGTGTGTGTGTGTGTGTGTGTGTGTTGTGTGTGTGTGTGTATGCGTATGTATATGCGTGTCGAGAGAGAGAGAGAGAGAGGTAGAGAGATGAAGTAAGTTGGAGCGGTTAAAAGCGAAATATGAAGAAATTTTAGCACGAGTGTCAGTTACACGATTAGACGATCATCAGGAATCATATTTTCTCATAATGAAGTTCCTCGTTTTATCACGCTTGGGTTGTGTGGGCCATATTAGAGATACCTGCTTGAATATATACCTCTGGACACCTTTGATCCAGAGCTGGACCACCATATTCAACAGCTCGATTTAAACACCTTGTGATCTTGTTGGGAGAAATAAAGCAATTTGACATGGTTCTCGTTGCTCATAACCCCCACCGCTGAATCATCTCAGAGAACGTGAACCTGACGTTCATCACTGTGAATAATGTCGATAAGGTCCTCATAGAAACGCCTATCGTTCCTTTTGTTCACTTGGGCACTTTCAATAAGCTCCCTATCTCTTAGTCTTTCTGGTTAGTAGTTATTAGCAACTAGTATAGTGTGCCTTTTAATTTATTTTCAGACGAGTCTCTGCGTGATTTGTTTTTATCTCAATATTCCAGCCGGCTCATCTTCCGACCATCTTAAAGATCTTGGAATTTCAATCAAGACCCTTTATTTGCCAAACACGATTTTCAAACCCCATTCCAATATGTGTCACTTTCTCTATAAGTTTTCGGAGATTTACGAAAGTCTGAATGCTTCTCAAAGATGCTGATCTAACCTTCCACTGAGCTGGTATATATTATACATATATTTCAGAACCTTTGCAATCATGGTTCTCCACAACATCCTCTTTTACGTTGCTGGAATTATTTTACCTTTTACTATCCCTTCTTGTCGCTGTTCTGCCATCCATGCTCACAGACATGTTAGGAAGGTTTCTTCTCTTGCCTTCAGTATGCCCTTTAAGTGTTAAGTTCTCTTGACCTTCTTTCCTCGTTATGTCCTAGAAATTTTAACTATCTCTTTCCGAGCGCTAGTATCTATTTCGTTGTAGCTCCTATTCTACATTAAACTTCCTCGTTGCTCACATGTTCCGCTCATGTTATTCTCGGCGTTCATCGTTAGAAAAACATTTCTTCGTTTCCTTCAAGTCTCTTCTTCATTTATGAAGAGATTGCCCAGCATTCAGTACTATATAGGAGATTAGCTATAACATAGCAGTGCGAAACTCTTTTTCTCTGTTCCTAATGACATTTTCGCGTATCTTAATACTTCGCTTAGTTTCTGGGGATGGGCATCTTTCGCTATTACAATGCGCCTTCAGATTTGTGTGTTATCACATTACTCGGAGAGATCAAATTCTGCACATGTTCAATTGCTGCAATTCTTTTTTCATCTTTGTGTGACGTGCCCCTCAGGGCGAGGGCGATCGTGGCTCTCAACAACTTCCCGTATTTTGTAGCTCTTAATAAATGCTGTCCCTCTGTTATTTCTCCTAAACCCACTATACAGTTACTCAAGCATGCTAAGTACGTCATGCGTTGATTTCCTCTGTCTCTCTTGCCTTCAATCTGCCTCGTGAGTATCTTATTCTCCAAGCCCTCCTTCCTCATTATGTGCCCAAGAAACCTTGATTCACTCTTACTGGGGTTAAGTATAAGTTTCCTTTTTATTTCCATTTTCTCTAATACTTCGTCGTTGCTCACATTTTCGGTCCATGGTATTCTCAGCATCCTTCTGTAGAACCATATTTCTTTTGTATTAAGTCTCTTCCTCCTCTTTGAGGGCATTAACCAGCACTCACTGCCATACAGGAGGACTGATATCACGTAGCAGTTCAGTACTTTTTTCTTGTTTCTAACTGTTGTGGCCTTGTTAGGGCTAGAAATAAAGAGACAAAGAGATGAACTGAGTTAAGCAAAAATATTAACAGAAACAGTAATACAAACATATACAAACGAGATTGTTACGGCAAGAATGTTCGGTCCGACTCTCAGAGTTGGCAGCTAGAAACTTCACTCTCTAAAAGGCAGTACCTGCTCCTATTTATAGCTGGGAGAGTCCATGCGTACGTGGGTAAATTACCATAACACTAGCAAAGATTTTTTTTTCTGTTTCTTAATACTCGACTTAGATTTTGGATTGCATCTTTGGCTATCCTAATACGTCTTTAGATTTCAGTGTCACCCATTCGGTCCTCTGTTAAAACACTTCCAAGATATTTAAATTTCCACACCTTTTTGATTATGGTATCTCTTCTGCTAACATCTAAGGAAAATTGCTGCTCTTTTGTGTTTTAATGGATAGAAGGGCAGATTTAACATTATAATATTATTATACATTAATTTTATTTCGGGGTAACCGTGAGTTTGACCTCTAGTACGAGATCAAGTAGCGGAGCGATATAAAACAGTTCTGTAGCCGGGGAGAACAAAACCGTGCTAATTTTTCATGGATTTATTTGAGAATACAGAACAAGTCTGGAAGTACGAATCTAACAAGCTAACCATTTTTTTTTACTATAAAACATGACAGATTTTAGTGACAGGCAAACGAACTTCTCGCCAAATTCTCGCTGACAAATATTTATTTCGCGTAGGTAGTTCAGATTTTACAAGTATCAAACTGAACTAATTGGATTTTAAAATGCGCTTGTTAGATGTATAGAAAAGAACAGACGGTCAAAGATATATAGAATATGAACTGAAAACACGAACATGCGTCAGTGCTGGCTTTCTTGTTTTAAGAATCATCTTTCAAAGTCATCGCTTTTACCAGCACTAAGGCATTTTTTGTGTCTCGTCCCTTCAAGGAAGATTCGATCATGGCTCTTCAAAACTTCCCATGTAGCTCGTTAGCGTCCCTCTGTCGCTGTTGCCCTGGTGAGGTTTGAACTTTTTCCGAGACACCCTCCCTTCCACATTGGGTACAAAGAATCCCAGTTGTCGTTTCCTGATTCTGAGTATGTGTTCTGTTTTGTTGTCATTTTGAAGACACGCCCTGTCCATGGAATTCTCAGTATCCATCTTGTTATGTGACCTTACCCATAATAACATAATGGACTATCCCATACGTAATAAATACTGCGCCTCAAGAGGAAGCAGGGAGTTCAGTCCGAAGTCGGGCGACCGGCTGATCGGCTGATCGGTTGAACTCTCTGCCTACGGGCGGGGAGGAACCCGAAGGAGGCTACGCCGAAGGGCGGAGTCTCTTTCGGGGTGGTAGACCGACCCTGAACCCGTTTATACGGGTTCAAAGGGCATATTTTTGCCCGAGCCCACGGACTCGGAAACCCCACGTTAAACCGGCCTTGTGCCACATGATGCCCTCGTGGGGGGGTTACTAAATACCGTTCCGCCTGAAGTCGGCCGACCGGCTGACAGGCTGATCGGTTGAACTCTCTGCCTTCGGGCGGGGAGGAACCCGAACGAGGTTACGCCGAAGGGCGGAGTCTCTTTCGGGGAGGTAAACCGACCCTGAACCCGTTTATACGGGTTCAAAGGGCATATTTTTGGCCGAGCCCACGGGCTCGGAGATCCCACGCTAAACCGGTCTTGTGCCACATGATGCCCTCGTGGGGGTGGGGGTGACTAAATACCGTTCCGGCTGAAGTCTGGAGTTCCGTCTGAAGTCTAGAGTTCAGTCTGAAGTCTGGAGTGAAGTCCGTCAGGAGTCAGTCAGTCGAGTCAGAGGCAGTCCAAAACAGAGTCGCGTTCAGACAATTACTACTAAACCTGATTGTTCGTACTAACACTTTTCTACCTTTCTGTATATATTCCTGTTTGTAATATATCTGTGTTATTCCATATCCGTATTCGAGTTCTTCTTTATTGGTTCTACCTTGGACTATCACTGTGGTACAAGAAGCCGGACCATAACACATCTGTAGATCCCCATTTCTATTATCTTCATTAGTAGGTAAAATTTCACAGAGTTCACTGCCATACCAGTTTTTTTTTTATGTATGAACTAAAATTACTGGAATAGTCGAAAGTATACGGATTAAAAAGATGGACTTTTGGGAAGATTACCAATTTTAATTCTGACTTAAGACAGTTTAGTCGGAAGTTGTAAAAACTTATTAAAAAGTTAACAGACGGACAGACATTCTCAAGACATTTTCACACACACATATATATATATATATATATATATATATATATATATATATATATATATATATATATAAGTGATCATTGAAGTCAACACTCAGAGGTGACAGGCTGTTTCATGCTAGATCAATTAAAAAAATAGGCAAACTTAAGGGTCGATTGATTATATTTTATTTCCCCAGAAAAGGTATATTTACTAAACATTACCTAACTATATATATATATATATATATATATATATTATATATATATGAAGAAATATAGTCTTAAGGTGTGCTATATTTATGGGATAAAGTGCTCAATATCAGAGATAGAGCGTGTGTAAATATAAAAGTGAACATAGAAGTCAACACTTAGAGGCGACAGTCTGTTTCATGCTATATGCAATCGTCAGGCCTGACGATTGCATATAGCATGAAACAGACTGTCGCCTCTAAGTGTTGACTTCTATGTTCACTTTTATATTTATATATATATATACATATATATATATATATATATATATATATATATATATATATATATATATGAATTTTTAGTCTGGCTAGGGTCTTACATTCTTTTGTGCATATGTGGCAACGTCGAGCGCCTCTCATTGTTGTTGCATGTAGATTTTGGCGAACATTTCATGTGAGACGTCTTTGGTGATTTTTGCACTTGCTATACTTAGGAAGACGTGACGATATTCATTGAACCTAACATCGAATTTTGTGAAAATTTAACATCAAGATACATATGAACATCTATTTTGTGTTTTCCATGCTAGATACTAAATGGCGGTTCCGTATAGGATGCAGGTTCGAATCCTGACAAAAAACGAATATTTTTTACGAAAATTTCTCGGACATTCAGGCCGGTAAATGTTATTTAATACTGTTTATTATAAACAGAGCATTTACTTAAATACTTGTATCTATAAAAACAACGTTAAACATAAAAAATGTCTTTAATAAATAAATTGTCGGACTTTGTCCATTTCTTAATGTATGACGTGATTTGTTTACATTTGATACGCCATGAGCAGTTATGAATGTACGAGATTCATGGAAGATTGAAGTTTATAAGCAGTAAATTCGACCTTACCAAACGAACGATCCTTTGTGGCCGAGCGGTTAGGCAAATGGCTAAATGGCGGTTCCGTATAGGATGCAGGTCCGAATCCTGTCAAAGGACGAATATTTTCTATGAAAATTTCTCGGATATTCACGCCGGTAAATTCTATTTAATACTGTTTATTATAAACAGAGCATTTACTTAAATTCTTGTATCTATAAAAAGAACCTTAAACATAAAAAATGTCTTTAATAAATATATATATGTGTCTATGTATATATATATAGTTTCTCATATAAATATATGTATAATTTTTCATGTATATATATATATATATATATGAAAAATTATATATATATAAGAAATTATATATATATATATATACACACACACACATACATATATGTGTGTATATATATGTATAATTTTTCATATATATATATGAAAAATTATATATATAGGAAAAATTATATATATACATATATGAGAAATTATATATATATATATATATATATATATATATATATACATACACACATATATATATATGTGGATATATATATTTATAATTTTGCATATATATATAATTTTTCATATATATATATATATATATGTGAAAAATGACGTTTGATACCATCAAGTTTCTCATGAGGGTAAAATTACTTCAAACGAGACAAAGGCACTACCCACCTGTATCAGTCGCCCAAATGTTAGAAGACGGTTCAAACAGTAAACATGATACAGCGAGCGTCGGCCTTACGAAACAGCCAGACAATTCGAGCGTGACGCTTACTTGTTTGGCCTTATTTTTCTTGATACTCATACGGTTTGGAATTCAAAACTCTATCCCAATCACGTAGAACATCTAACTGGCGGCAAATAGGCCGAAATTTCTTTCTCACTTGCAAGACCAGCTAATTTTAATGCATTAACCTCAAAAGGAACCCTTTCCAAAACAAGCTGAAGTGTTAGGATTTCAAAATAGGCGAAGCGATAGATCCCTTTACGAAACTACTTCTTTTCGTGTGCGCTACGTATTGAGAACGTCAATATTATCAACTACAAAATTCTGTGTAAACGACGGAAAATGGGACACAGAAATCCGAAAATGCATTGGGATAGTAAAACAACTTCTAGAAACTATCTTTCTATATTTCTGAGATGAGGTATTATTAGAATCAGATCAATACTATTTAATTTTTAAATTATATTTGTATTAAATGTCAAATTAAGAATAAAACATTACAATTCTCATAGAGTAATATATTTTCATAATTTCCTTAAGGGGTACGAATAATTTTGGACTGTACCAATTTTTTAAAAAACCCATATCTATGACTATAATAGATCGAAACTTCTAGAGATTTGAAGAATCATTCAAAACTAAATACGGGATCAATTATTTATGGTAATTGTCTATATTTCTGAGATGAGGTATTATGTACACTATTTATATTATTCGGACTATTGCTCTCATCTTTGTCGCCATATTTATCACAACGTTTCGGCCGTTGTACGCTCCGGCCTTCTTCAGGTGTTTGAAATATCGAACTGAATCCTTTCTTTCGCTCACTGGGGTAGACTGTTCTAGTTCCACGTGCCATGTTTAATGGATGTCAGTTATCAGTTATCTCCTGCTAATTTTCCCTCTGAAAGTTCTCCACTGCCTTAACCGGGTATTGAACTCACACTCTTTGGGTCCTGCCACTGGATCTAACCAACGCTTTTATCCACTGTGCCATTTGTCCTGACAATAGCCGGTTAAGGCAGTGGAGAACTTGGAGAGGGGAATTAACAGGAGATAACTTCTAGAAATTAATCGAAATGATAGAAAACTGTCGTCAGAAACAAAGAAACCAGTAATGAAACACTGGTAATTTATATCTAATCTTCTGTGATCAATTGATTTGTTTTTTACTTCTTATCAAACCTTTGTAGGTTATTTAAAGCCAGAAAATATTTTTAGATTGTAAGAAGTTTTTGGAGATAATAATGATTTACTGATACAAGTCATAGCTGGGAAGGACAAAAGACGAATTCGTAACTTGTATAATTATATTTGTGCGTATGTAAATATAACGAACCCGACTGGAATTGGAACTCGGTTCTCCAAGTTTCAGTTCCGAGCATCCATTACACCACTTACACATCCAAGTTTGCACCACCTGGTAATTTTTACAGTAAATTTGACCTTGCACAAAGCCCAGGAGCCACTGAGTGTAGAGGGTTACGTTAAAAGGTATTTTATATGGATATGAGGGTTAGATAACGGCAAACGTTAGACTTGAATAGGTTACGGTTGCAGTGTTCGGAGAAACATCCTCTTGCGAGGCTGTTTCACAGGGCAGTGATCCAAGTGGGTCCAAGCGATTACATATCTGGTTAATGACATATCTACTTAATGACATATCTACTTAATGACATATCTAGTTAATGGTTCGACGTTACTTAAATTCCGTGATCATACGAGAACCGATGCTTCAGTCTAAGAGAATGACATCATGTATGGTCATTAGGAAAAGGGGCAGACCAAGATTCGAGCTATGAATTGGAGACGTCAACATCAAGCAAGTACAGAAAATTAAGAATCTGGTGAGTTGTAGCAGCACCCGACAGAAAATGTGACACAGAATCCCGAAGGATCGTTGAAATAGTGAAAGTGTCTTTAAGGCGATTATTGTAATCTTTATTCGGCGTTTTCGGGTGTTTGTCTTCCTCGGTACGACGATAAACTACATCCATATTCTGGGTAAGACGATAAACTACGTCCAACAGCAAGGCTTCTGATTAGGAGGAGCCTGGAACCACTTCTTAATTGCTGGTAAACCCGGAGTGATAGCAGCTATTAGGGTCCCAACTATGGGTAAATAGTTAGCCCCCAAACTGGGGTCAATACACTATGTAAGTGTAAAAATAGGTTTTAATACCAGAAATACTTTGTAAAAAAAATTTTTCAAGCAATACATTTTTGCAAAGAAAAGATATTACCAGAAATAAGAATTTTGTCGGCATTAAATAACCCATTGTGGTTGATATGCGGTAAAACTAACCAACCCAACCAAACCGGTTTTTGTAAAAAGTCAAGAAAACCAGGCAAATGGCGGATGCTAGAGAAAATACCAGCTGAATGTTCTGATCAAAACGAAAGTTTGTCCAAAATAATCATTATCCTCTTGTTTTGTCGACCGAAAACATACACACGGAAAGACACAATGACAAATCTCTTAGCTGTCTTCATTTTAAATATATACATGAAACATTCGGCATTCATTGGAAGAACAATCAATCTTACTGTCGGTCTAAATGTATAAAACCGTTTTCTTAAAAGTCTCGTAAGAACATAAGTTTCCCAAGTCCAATAACTATTATTGCCCTCCTTAATATTAATGGGAGTTTCTTTCCAAATCTTTTGTTTAAGGTGGTGTTTAGTTCCCTTTCTAGTTACTCCGCAGTTTATTTGTTAGTGCTTCAAGCAATAGGTTTTTGTTATTTGGTAAAGTTCTTTATGATTCTATAATGCCAATCTATAAGGTCGGATGACGGATTGTCTTCTTTAAGAACGGAAAGATTCAATCCCTTGAATTCATTTTACTCTGTTATAAAGTTTGTATAATGCTCATTGTTGCTGGTTCGTAAAACTATGAGGAAAACACTGGAAATCGAAACGTTGAATTAAGAAGTGTTTAATCACATGAAAACATGGATTGAGAAGGCAATAGTTCAGTGAGACTGTGTGCAACTGAAAAGAACTACGTCTTTGCGTACCACCTTTTACTACTGTTTCATGAACATACGTTCTACTCATAACGGATGGACGAGTTCATGTTTAAATAATAAGTGTAGATAAAGTTATTGAGTCTTTCTACACTACATACTCATTGATCTCATAAAATGATTGTATGTAGCTGATAGTTTAGGCAATTGTGAAGCGGTAGGATGCTATGCATGGCATCCCCATGAGAGTCTAGATTTAACGAGGCTAATTCATAGGCTAATATTTTGGTTTTGTAGGATAGCTGGACAAAAATATCCTCAACAGAGCCTATTCTATGTTCAGCTGTTATATTGTTGTAGCATACCTATGGACGATAATGGGTATGTCGCCATTCACATAAATACAGTAGTAAATACTGTATGTTGATCTGCAGTTGGAGATTCATCTCCGGCTACGCTGCTCAAACTCTCTGTCTCCGGGCAGAGAGGATTCTCAGATGATGCTATGTCGAAGAACAGCGTCTCGTCTCGGGAAAAAGTTACCCGACCCCGTTTTATACGGAGTCTACGGGGAATTTTTGGCTGAGCCTACGGGCTCGGATACCCCACATTAAATTCGGCCTTGTGTCACATCTGACCGCGTGGGTCGGTTGGTAGATATCCTGCAGCTGGAGATTCATTGTGGAAATCACTTGACTCACTTCTAGCAGTTGACTACTTCTTTTACGCGCCGCTGGCGAATCTTATATGTGTTGTTCTTGTCCTAAGTATTATCGTTCATTAGCAACCTTCGTTTGATTATTTTATTCAGTAACCTTCCCTGGGTTATAACATATCTAATACCAATGCTCTATGTCAACGTTTGATAAGCTCGTCATTAATAAAGATGAAACTCATGCGACAAAGATGTAATTCTATCGACGAATACAGAGAATTCTATGGATAGAACATGTAACTAAAGAAAAAGTCCTAAGGAAAACAGGACTATTAAGGAAATTTATACTTACAATCAGAAAGAGGTTGCTGAAATTTCTGGGACAGAGAAATTAACACCCATATGGCATAGTTGGTTGATTTTGTTTAGCGGCATATCAACCTCTATGGGTTATTTAATACCGAGATCTAAATAATTTGAACACATCTTTATGACTTCAAGTAAATATATTTTGAACGTTATTGTGTACCTCCAACTATAGATAAAATGTATTGTTGGTTATTTTGCTTTAAAAATGTATTGCTGGTTATTTTACTATGAATATATATTGGTCACTTTTTTATATTGCTGGTATTTTTACTATAAAATTTTTTTATTTTTATTTTCATAGTGTTTTGTCTTTGTTTGTGGGTGGGGTCACTATTTCTACCCATAGCTGGTCAGGGTTGACCTGGGAACAATAATTAATTGGATCCAGGCTCCTCAAAACCTCCAATCTCTCGATGAAAGGCCTTATTGCTGGATGTAGTTTATCGTCTTACCCAGGACCACATGGCATAGTGAATACAATATAAACAGGTGGAAACCGCTTGTAACCTATTTTAAGATTTTGCGTGAATGGACAACTGTACAGGGACGATGCGTGATGGTGAAGCGTAAAAATGAGACAGGAAGTTGCACACATCTTGAAAGGATTTGGCGGAAAAAGGAAGCGCGAAACCTATACATTGTTACGAGTCTGTTTTTTTTTTATATATTTTGCAGTGTGAAAAAAAAAAAAAAAGAAAGAAAATATGTTATATGTCATTTTCTTTATCTACGGAGACATTTGTTATTTATAAAAATGTATCATAAACGCTTTTGGCAATAAAAAAGATAAGTTATTTGGACATATGTATCAAATGCCTGTCTGGCACTGGTTTTATGGTGACAGCAGGACGATCATGACCATCTAGAAGCCACAGGGTTCCTATCTTCTGCTGCTGCTGCTTCTATGTGCCTTCAGGATATAGGCGATCATGGCTCTTCACAACTTTCTGTCTCGTGTTGTTCTTTTCAGCTTTGCTAATGCACTCGACCCTCGTTCGTCAGGCAAGTTGCCTTTATTGACTCTCTTGCCTTCAAAAGGCCCCCATGACGGTTAAGTTTTCCAAGCCCTTCTTTATCATTATGTGTACAAGGAATTTCAACTGTCTCTTTCTGATTTTGAGTATAAGTTTTCTTTTGTTGCTATTTTTTAAGACTTCCTAGTTGCTTACCCACTCCGTCCATAAAATTCTCATATTCTTCTGTACAACAACCACATTTTTATCGACTTCATATGTGGGGAAAATTGTCCAGCATTCACTGCCATACCAGTTTTTTTTATGTCAGAATTAAATTTGTTAAACTCTCTTTCGGCGTTCTAGCCAAATTTGATCTTCAAAATTTAAATGCAATGTTAATCGCTGTCTACAGTCTTCTTGATTGATCTTCTTATAATGTTCCCGCTCCTTGACAATGTTTTTCTTATTCTTTCACACTCAGTAATCCCTTTTTGTTTTAGTGGCCCTACTGCCTTGCTTAGGGTGAAATGATTAAACAAACAAAAAAAAAAAATCAGTGGCAAATATTAATGGCATGAATTGAACAGTAGACATTTCAGATCAAAATTCATTTATTGAAAATGGTACAAAATCCAGACTTATCGATTCACCTTCATTTCTTGCATTTTTCGCATTTGAACTCTTTTCTGGCTTCTTTGCTTTCTGGTGAACTTTGACCTTCAAAAATTTAGATACAATATCAATCATTATCTACTATGTCCTTGATTCCTCTTCTTTTATTTTTCCCGTTCCTTAATGTTTTTCTTTTTCCTTAATCTTTCACAATTGGTATCTTAGTGACTTTAATGTCTTGCGTGGGGTGATATGATTACGAAAAAGACGTTACAGTAATATTTTGCTGAATATCATATAACATATCAGTTCACCCGTTGGGACACATCTTTTCCACAATCGCAACAAATAGATATGCTGGGTGCCGTATCGTAAATTATTTCTCATTTGAAACCATAACACGTTAGATCAGACTCTATGCCAATGGCCGCCTCTTCTTTTCCGAGTACAACGTCTGACAGGGCGACTAGCAAATCCCTATCGCAGACACCCGCTCAACCCACAGCCCCCACTATGGTTTATGATCAATCTTTTTTAACTCGGCCAGCGCGCTTAAATCCTCGGTCACGATGACTTGTGACTTCGTTCTAGCACAACCATCGACGTCTCCCGAACGGTTTCGTCTACCTAGTTTCTCTCACAAGGTTTGGGTTAAAGCATGGTATTGCTGGAAATATAGATATACATACATACATATATATATATATATATATATATATATATATATATATATATATATATATATATACATAAATATACATGAAAGCTGTCGACTCGATCAACGAGAACGACCATCAAACAAGCCGCAGCGGATGAGGTGGTTTCCCGCTATAGACGCAGTCTATCGCTATTTCCATGGCACATGTTCATATGAGCTTCTTTCTTTAGTTACACGAGTTCATGCTTTTATAGCTAGGATAAGCCATGTTAATTCTACGAAGTCAAATAAACCTCATTTCCTCTGTATTTCGAATGCAAGGAGACAGTTCCACTGAAAGAGCATTTTTCAACAGTTGATACTTTGTGGATAGTTCTATGAGCACTCCAATCTTTACCGCTTCAAGTTATCTATCCTCCTTATCCTCATGATCTTCCTTTTGTCTTTCATTCCTATCACATATTTCATTCATCATTTTGACAGTAACCTTTTATCTTGAGTGAATCTTGAGCTTTGTGTGAACCTTAGTATAAAAGTGAACATAACGTAAGAGGCTTGTTACTTAAGGTTTATTGAAAATATACAACATTCACCTGTTTTCAACTGTATTCTACATTTTCACCTGTGTTTCACATTTTCACCTGTGTTTCACATTTTCAGCTGTGTTTCACATTTTCACCTGTGTTTCACATTTTCAGTTGTGTTTCACATTTTCACCTGTGTTTCACATTTTCAGCTGTGTTTCACATTTTCACCTGTATTTATTTTATCAGCTTCTGGGTTAATATTTCCCATGTTTTCCGTTTCCCATGGAAACAGACGTTCGGTGTAAAGTTCCACATGTTTCAGAATTGATTTTTATGGTATTCAAGACGCTCTCTCACCAGCTCAAATCGAGAATTTCCTTTTTTTTTGTTGAAGTACATATTTATTTTGAATGGATACAACTTCTGGTTTTAATTATGAGAACAGAATACAAACACAGTTTTCTTTCGATTTTTCCAAGATCAGTCCGCCGGATTGTTTTTTTTTTTTTAACTCTATCGCCTGAACAAAGCAATAAACCCACTATGACGTAAGGGGTTACTGAGAGTCGAAAATAAATATGAGAAAATATGGTTGTACAGAAGAATGCTGAGAATACCACGGACTGAACCTGTGAGCAATGACGAACTTTTAGAGAAAATAGAAACAACAAGGAAACTTATACTTTGCATCAGAAAGAGACACTTGAAATTTCTAGGAAAGATTGCTTGGAAAATTTAACACTCACAAGACATAGTGAAGGTAAGATGGACAGAGAAAAACTGCACATAACCTATCTTTTTTTTTTTAAAGCATTTCACCCCTAGCAAGGCGGGGAGCTACTAGCACGCAAGGGGTTATAGAGGATTTGGAGCGAGAGCAGATAAGAGTGATAGAGGAAAGGATGAGGAGAAGGACAGTAGATAGATCAAAGCAACTAGAGATGTCAATTGACATTACATTTGAATAGTTGGCGATTATAGCTATCAGGGAAACAGGAATAGGGAAGGGAGTTCCACGGGCGAGAGGGGCGAGATATGAAGCTATTGGAGTAGAAGAGGCGGCTACATTTAATAGTTTCATCAGTGAAAGGGTGAGAGCGGGATGCCAGCCTCGTAGGACGCCTGAATTCGCGAAGTCTGGGAACCAGCGAAAGCAGCTCATCGGAGCAATTACCATGAAAGTGTTTGTAAAAATGACATAGAGAGAGGCGACGGCGCGTCTGTGAGAGAGCGACTGCAGATGAGATGCCAGATCGGGGCCAGTTATATTGCATATCCGTCTCTGGATCTTATCAAGAACCCCGAGGTAAACAATAGGGGCTCGAGACCATATATGGCAGCAATACTCCATGCAAGGGCGAATGGTTGATTGCAAGGGCGAATGAGCTTTTGTAAATGGTTGCCAGAACAGGGTTGAGATACAGCAAAAAGACAAAATTAACTGGCAGATACAAAAAACAGGTGTTGGAGAGGCATGATTACGCACACGGCACATAGAAGAAGAAGATGTTTTGTTTAAAATTAGAGTTCTGTTTCAATTATCAGATTATGGCGAAGACATTTATTTTGCCTGAAGTTTGATTATCGACGAGTTCTGTATGTTATTATTCAGTTTCGATTTGCTTACATTGAATGATGTTGTAAGCTTGATTTAATTAGAGTAAAGCCTTCAATTCTATTAATATTGATCCATTATCTTATTCTTAAGTTTTATTCGGCCTAGACTGACCACTTACCCCAAAAGATTCTCCCTTTGAATGTTCCTCTAACAATGGCAAACTTATACATTCTTGTACATTTATAAATCTACTATTCTTGCGGGCATCAATTACTGCTTTCTTATCTGGTCTGGTGCTCCGACTATACATCTAAAAATTCTTGATAAAATTCAAAGAAGGGCCTGTAATATCTGAGCTGGCATATTGACTTCAGTCAGTTTCCAACTGTCGTGACTTGGCTTCCCATTCTCTTTTCCACAAATATTTTAATGACATTTGTTCTCATTAGCTTTTCTCCTTGGTACCTCGAATACATGAATTTAATGCGCGCTACAATCTAGCATCTCAGTCTAGGTCTCCCCGTTTTAATACTGAACGAGCTAGATATGTTTTATTCTAATAGTTTATTTTCCCAAACTTCTCGTCTGTGGAACTCTCTTGCATCCCTGCCACCTACAACCTTCAAAAATGTAATTGCGACGCCAATCGCCATCTTCTGTCTCCCTGACATTTGTTCTTTTATTGGCCTGTTTTCTCTTTAAAGTATTCTCATTCTCTTTCAAACCCTGTAAATCCATGCATCTTTCTAACATTATCACATTGCTTTACGGTGAAATGGTTAAAAGTTTACCATACGAAGATAGTTTAATGTGATTTATCTATTTACCTAAAGTAAACCATGGTAACATATTAATTTAAATAAAATGTATGAGTAGTCTAATTTGTATTGATGCGGAATTAGTGAGTCGATTTTGAATTCTGGCCTAGTTTGTTGCGTTGCTTTTTGTAGTTGTGCCTTTGGGGAAGGCATACATTAGAATTTAAAATAGCAGAGTAGACAGGGATCACCGTTTTTAGGTGACAAACTTCCGTGAAGAATAACTCTGAATTCAAAATTCGTGAAGGAAGCAACAGAAAACTACTCCACTCTCTTTCCAACATAGTATTGGCAATTCATAAATTATTTAAAAAAAAATAATCTGTGGAGAATCATGATAGTCTATGTCCTGAACAAATATAACATTTTAAAAAAAAATGCAGACTTTCAAACCATTATCCACGACTCATTTTTGTTGAAAACAACCTGATTAGAACGCAGCTGAACTTTTATTTACACCCAAATTGAGGGCCTTTTTGGCTAACACGTTTGGGTCTTTATTTTTCTACATCACCGGCGCAATATAGCCTCCCTGTTTCTTTTCAATAAATACTTTCATGATAAGTGTTTGGACGAACTCTCCGAAAACGTATCTAAACTTTATGAATTTATACGCAGTACTAGATTGGCAACAAGGTCTCATCAATTTGCAATTGAGCCGGCTAAATGTAATCGTAAGTTCTATGCTGACAGTTTATTTTCTCGCCCTCTCGGCTTGTGGAACTTTCAGCTCCATTCTTCTCAGTCAGCTTTGAACTTCAGAATTTAAATTCAATCCCAATCACTATCTATTTGTCTTCTTGATTATTCTTTTTTTATGTCCCTTAATGTTTCCCTTTTTTTCTTATTCTTTCCCAGTCAGTAACCCCCTGTGTCTTTGGATTTATTACCTTGATGGGGTGAAATGATGAAAAAATAAATTCAAGCATATAGACTCTGAAACGTACTTGTTAAAATAGTTAATTGATATCTGCCTTAAGCATCTCTGTACCCAAGTGTTAAAGATAGCTTCCCAGAGAAAAAAGTAATGCATGCCCGATCTCAGCTAAGATGTGAATATTTTAATAAGGTTTCGTATAATCTAAGCCAGTAGATATCAGGTGTTGTAATTTTATTGTTTGTAAATAAACAAGGATAGCTACTCAGACATGTGTATTCACTAACATAACGTATATTGTAATAAAAAATACTGTCTTTTTAAAAAATCTATGAATCGGTTGCATACATACATGCATACATGCATGCATACATACATACATACATACATATATATATATATATATATATATATATATATATATATATATATATATATATATATATACATACATACTCGACTCCCGTCGAATTCGACGTATGGGGGTCAAGCAGATCAGTTCCCAGGAAACCGACAGCCCGACAACAGCACATGAGATTTGATTATAGTGGTGAAGGCTTCGTGCAGGACCATCCACACTTTTTGAAGGCCCGAATACAGAGACCTGGTGCACTAGGTGCCACAAGGTCCCCAAAACGACACTCCGCAGGTTTTGAATTCAGAGTTGGCCTTCTCCTAGACCAGTTGCCTTCCAGGACTATAAAACAGTTCCGTTCCTCTACGATGCATATTAATGCGATTTTCCGTGTAAGTCGGAACGTACCATCGAAATGCACAATAATTCAATCTGGCATACGACCAGGAACTAACGCACTCGCCTTCTTGACTCATTTTCATTGTGCCTTAGCGGCTTTATTGCCCCTCTCGGGGTGAAATGATTAAAAATTAAAATGCTAAATAAAGTGCTTTGACACATATATCATTTATTTTATTTCAGTAACCAAGGAATACTGTATTTAATTTCAACTTTTAATCATTTATAAATTCGCATAATGTTAAACTAAGATTACCTTACAAGAGTAGCACAAAACGCTCTGTATCATTAGACAATTATTTTACTTTGAAATGGCGTTTACAACATCAACGGTAAAATATAATTTGCCTCAGAAGATTTAAAACTATTTTCTAAATAAAATTCCATCTATTGATTTTTAATGCAAATTTTAAAATTCGTCATATACACACAATGTTTCTATTGATCAAGTTTGTATATTGTTAAATTAATCGTGTTTGTATAGAGAGGATTTATATTTGCCTTGACATAAGCTAGCAGCACAAATATCAATGTGTTCATATTTAAAGAAAATGTAAAATAAACATAATCTTGAATTCTAAAAATAACGAATTTTTTCTTAATTCCCTCACCTTCTTTTATTAGTGGAGATGAAGTACATAATTTAAAAAAAAAATTATAGAATTTTGATATCGTCAATAATCTTATTTCCTGCATTGTTGTTGTCGTCTGCTACTTCACATTACGACATCCGACGAACGCAGCTGAAAAAGTTACGGAATCATCTAAATAAGTCAAAACAATCTGTTTCATTAAATTTTCATAAAACTTTACCGAATTAGTTAAACAAGCTAAAATATAGTGAGTTTACTGTATTAATTAATTAATTTATTATTATTATTATTATTATTATTATTATTATTATTATTATTATTATTATTATTATTATTATTCATGCAAATATTAGTTATTTTGAATTATTATTAATAAAATCATTACAAAATAATTTAATTATACCGAATTTAAATTTCATTTACTTACGAAGATGCTTGTTACAAAAATATTAGAAAATTTCCAATAAATGTTTAATTTATTATAGGTACCTCTGTTATATTCTGATAATATTGTGTATGAACATCCGTATTCACAAAAATCGACAAGTTTATAGACACGCGCAGCATTAAAATATTTTCTTAAAATACTAGGTGTCGTTGAGTTGTAGTTAGCTTTTTTTTTTTTTTTACTTAAGATTAGTAAATATAGTTTTAATTTAATAACAATATCTCTTTGTTTAATTCAAAATTTTTAAAAAATTAAGTTTTTCTAATTAATATGTATTTTTAAATGAAAAAAATTCTTGTAAAAATTCATTATTCATCAATTTTTTTCTTAATACAATGATGTCCATAATATATTTTATTCATAAAACCAATCAAAACTTTTCTAATTAAAAATGTCTTTAGTTTTTTTTCAGTTTTTATTTTACGATTAATGGGAGAGGGCTTGTTCTTATAACACATAAATATTAAGCGATATAAAAAATTTCTCAAATTTAATATAAATTAAATGAGTGCGGGATAACAGATTTAAAAAAAAATATATTTTTTTTATAAAGATTTTCTGAAAAATAAACGTGTCAAAAATGGCTTAATTCATTTCTGAACAAATTCTCAAAGTTTCATTAAAATTTGACAATCATCTGTTTTTTTCAAGAATTTCCAAATCATTGTGACTTTTCCGAAAAAAAAAAAAAAAAAAAAGGAACCGCCAAAATTTTCCGTAGACATTTTTAAAAAGGATAAAAAAATTAATTTTACATCAAACAATATTTTGATCTTTTCTCTTAATAGTAACACAAATATTTCAAATATAAAATTTTGTTTTTATTACGTTTGGAACATTTTTTCATGATGCATCCTCCTTTTCAGCGAATTTTTGGAGATAAATACCTATATTTATCACTTCGTTTTAAGCTGTGCTGTTGTCCTATCTTGTTTGAATTTGTTTCTGTTTGCTGTAAATCATTTTGACTCTTTTACAAAAAAACCCGTATGTAATGCCCGCGCGTGTCTTGCTGGCATTATGGCCGCTGGACAAGTCAGTGTTCAGGGGAGCTGAGTTTTGAAAATATACTTAATCTCTCTATGCGAGTAGAAGCAAGTAAATAGTACAAAACGCTTCTCCAGATGTTTTGCTTTTAAGAACTTCTCCAGAATATACGAAAGTCCATTAAAAATAGAGCATATAAATGTTCTCAAAACGAACATGATGATTCCATATCTATTCCTCAACATCATCTTCTCTCTTCACAACTGAAGAATTTCACCTTTGAATAGAAACATGGTTACCCGCCTCGTTGAAGCTATTTGTTTTTTGTATTTTTTGTTCATGTGTTGGTTGACACTCCATCATTGTTGAAGGACTAGTTGTCTCTGAGTATTTTATTTCTGGCCCCTCAGCGGAGTGCCTTTTCATCTTAATGCAGATATTTCGACAGTGTTCCTTGGCGGGGCGTCTGACAGCATTATCTGAATCTTCTTTCTAAAGTAATTTGAGTAACTTAATGTCTGTATGCAATGACTAGAATTATTCACATGAAGGCTTTCACAGAAATTTACAATAGTTATTCGTCGGTCAGTGTCTTACGACCATTCCACACTGAAACACCGGTTAAACAACGTCATACCTGGTTAGTACTTAGACGGGTGACCACTTGGAAATACCAGGTGTTGTAAGTT
>OZ010576.1:55231264-55253764 GCA_963932145.1 Acanthosepion lycidas
GAAAACGCCACACATACACACACACTCTATCTCTCTCTCTCTCACACACACACACACACACACACACACACACATATATATATATATATATATATATATATATATATATATATATATCATTTTTAAATTAATAAATGTTCAATCTCTTTATCTCTTAGTTGTGTCCCAACTTTTGGGGAACCGCGCCTCATCAAGGGGAGAGTGTCCAATATATATAAATATATATATATATATATATATATATATATATATATATATATATATATATATATATATATATATATGCGCGCACGAGCGTGTATGTGTGATTTAAATAAATATATACACGTGTGTGTCTGTGTGTGTATGTGTGTGGGTTTGTGAGTGTGTGCGTGTGCGTACGTGGATGTGTGGCGTTTTCGGAATGAAATGCTATTTTCATATCTCTCTCTATATATATCTATCTATTTATATAATACTCTTCTTTAAAATGAATCGAGTTCTCTCAGTCATTAGCGTGTTTATCTAAAAATAAATACGCTTAAATTCACCTGCATTCCTGCCGTTCGCCATCGGTTTAGGTGTTGATCCGCCGACTAACGCCAGTTCAGCCTGGTTTCGATCCTAGCTAGAGGCAACCGGACGACCTCCTAAACTGATGAGCTGTGATATAACGAAACACTATGTATGTCGATGAATATATATATATATATATATATTTGATTTTTCTGCCAAAAAATATATGCACAACTTACAATTTAAAGTTTCGTGAATATTTTCTCGGCGTAAGTGAGAGTGGTGTAATTATGACGTCTCTGAATCAAAAATCGGAAAGTCAATTCTAATTTCAGCCGGGTTTTTTATATTCACTTACATGCAAATACCCTTGGGAAAGGAATGAATCTAACTCTTCTCCCCTCTAGCTATATATAGGCTTTTTCTTATTTCTTTAGTGAAGTTATTTAAAAAATAATTGAAATATTCTGCACATCTTTAGCAGCTCAAATAATGAGATCCATTGGTAATCATCGCAAAGATTTTCGATTATTTGATCTCTATAAATACCGGGTAGATTGTTTGCGTCAAGGCCCAGCAGCAGTCAACCATCATTCTTTTCTTCCATCATCCGTCATACGATTTTTCCATAACAGAATCTTTCAACTTGCTCATCACTAACATTATCAAGATTAAACTATATCACTAAGCTTGATTGATTTGTTATTTTACGGTTTATCAACCTTTTGTAGGTTATCCAAGGCCAGAAAATACTTTTAGGTTATAAGATTTCTAGTGATTACCAATGGATCTCATTATTTAATGACAACTAATGGATCTCATTCTTTGATGGCTACCAATGGATCTCATTCTTTGATGGCTACCAATGGATCTCATTCTTTGATGGCTACCAATGGATTTCATTACTTGATGACTAAAAATGGATCCCATTCTTTGATGACAGCCAATGGATCTCATTCTTTGATGACTACCAATGGATTTCATTACTTGATGACAAAAAATGGATCCCATTCTTTGATGACTACCAATGGATGTCGATAAATATATATATATATATATATATATATATATATATATATATATATATATATATATATATATACCTATTCACATATATAATTTTTTTGCCAAAAAATATATGCACAACTTACAATTTAAAGTTTCGTGATTATTTTCTCGGCGTAAGTGATGTCAAATAATGTCAGAAAGAAAACTAAGCGTTGAGAAAAGGCGTTTTATCCCAAGCTGGTATTGGAAGTACGGGGACGTAGAGAAAGTTTCGAAACGAGTTTCGAACCTTTCTCTACTGCTGGACCTTGATGCAAAAAATCTACCCGGTATTTATAGAGATCAAATAAGCGAAAGTCCTTGCGATTATTACCAATGGATCTGATTATTTGATGACAACCAATGGATCTCATTCTTTGATGGCTACCAATGGATTTCATTACTTGATGACTAAAAATGGATCTCATTCTTTGATGACAACCAATGGATCTCATTCTTTGATGACAAACAACGCATCTCATTATTTGATAACTACCAATGTATTTTAGTATTTGATGACAACTAATGGATGTCATTATTTGATGGTTACCAATGGATCTCATCATTTGATGATAACCAATGGATCTCATTCTTTGATGATTACCGATGAATCTCATTATTTGATGACAGCCAATGGATCTTACAGAGTTATGTGCCATGTGTGATACATGGTCTGATGATCATGTATCTTTCGATACATGACTGACGAGGCAGGTTTTTCCCGTGGTATGTTGCCATTTCTTTCTGCGGTGGACCAGTTACCATCAAAGGCTATAGAACTTGGTGTGTCCTGCTATTTACCCATCGCTGGGGTGGGGAGAAGAGGATTCATACCTTTCCGAATATTAACCCGTAAGTGAATGTAATGGATTCGACCGGAATTCGAACTCGGCTCTCCGATTCCTCAATCCGCGCCGCTATCCATTATTCCCTCCTCATTACTACACAAACCAATTTGGGAGCATATTTTATATTTAACAGCTACCGAGTGCAGTGCTAAATTAATCAAAGGAGTATTGAGTTAGGGCCTTATATTGAGATAGGGTCTTATATTCAATATATCAATTAGCGTATATAAACCAACACTTGCATATTAAATTCCAACTATTATGTACGTGAAAAATATTAAATATTCATAATATATTACAACAATATTATTAAATGAATTTAAATATACTTAATAAAGCATATATTTATGCACTTCCCTATACTACATTAGAACTTTTTTTTATAATCAAATATCTCGAATGTTTGGCGACTTCTTGATAGTTGAGGTGATGTGGGTGTGTCATCGTAAAACGTAATCTGTATGGCTGGAAAATTGTGTGTCACATGATTGATGGTAAATAAAGAAAGAAATAGATACATTCTAGCTTGCCGCCGTTACGTATTTTGAAATAAATGTAAGGTGAAACAAGTATAGAAGAACCTCGGTTGTTGAACGTCTCACATGTCGAACAAATCGGTTTTCGAACAGAAAATTGGAGGTGAAAATGCCTCGGTTATCGAACAAAATTTCGGTTCTCGAACAACGTAACCGAACTGAGTTAAGACGAACGGAATAATTTCTGAGTCGACAGCTGTGTTTTATACATTCGTGTGTTGTGTCGTGCATTTTCTTTTCCAATTTTATTGCACTGTGAAATTTTTTCTCTACATTGATTCCTATTGGAAAAATAGTTTCGGTTTACGAACATTTCGGGTTACGAACAGCCTTCAGGAACGAATTAAATTTGTGAAGCAAAGTTCTACTGTACTCGTATATATAATAAAAAATATAATTATTATTTTATTTCTCAGCCACTTATTTGGGTAGCGCTTAAAAGGGAAAATAAGAAAATGAAAATAAAGATTTTGGCATTTTTTAGTCATTTGATAGGGAAAATTTGAATACTGGAAAATTCGACTAAATGGTCAAAAGTTTCATATGATACCTAAAAAAAAGTCCTAAACAGAGTTGGAAATTATCAAAAAGACTTCTCAGTAATGAGTTACACGGCCGTCATTGTGAAAACTTCAAAAATTCGCTTTGGTCGATATAAGCTGGATGAAATGTCATACTATGTGTTGAAGATGGCCGCACGAAGATTATGCACTGTTTGGAACTGACGTCCATTTCTATAGACTTTCCTTACTATCAATGCACAAAGTTTTCAGTGGGGTTCACTTCAGGCGAACACGCTCGATAGTTCAAAAGAATCACAGCATTCGCCATGAAAAAGTTCTTTGTCCCGCGGGTATTATGGATTGCAGCGTTGTCCTATTCAATGATCCAATCATTTCCACACTGGTCTTCAGTCAACAAGGATGCTCTCTTCAACATGCCAATATAACCAACCGAGGTTTGACGCCCCTCTATATTCTGAAGCTCTATTGTTCCTTGGAAGGAGACAGTACATCATATCATGATGGAACCTCCTCCACTGTGTCGTGTAGAAAATGTCTCCGATGGAATATCCTTATCGTGCCAGTAACGTTGGAAACCATCTGAACAATCCAAGTTAATTTTTTCTCATCAGATAACAAAAGCTCCTTCCACTTTTCTATGTCTCATGTTTCGCGGTTCTCAGCAAAGTTTAACTGGGCTGTTTTGTGGTGTGGAAGAAGGCTTGGACTTTGAAGAAGTTTACGGCTTTTAAAGTCTTTCTCTCGGAGTTGCCGTTTTATTGTTCTTGAGTTGCCTTCTGCGTCCGTAAGGGCCTTAATCTGGTTCGATGATTGGCTGGTGTCCTGCCGAACTCCTGCTCAAAGCCGACGAAACTTTCTTGTGCCGACTGTTTGAAATTCTCGTTCTGTATACCTCAGGGTCTTTTAAGATATTTTCAACAGCGGTTTTATTATGTCTAATGTTGAGCGAGACCTTGCTTTTGCAGTTCGAAAATCAGAAAGAAACTGTAGAAATTTCTAGGTCACATAACGAAAAATAACCGCACATAAAATATAAATCTGATTAATAAATGTTCGGTCATGTACCTGTAGAGTCGCTTGAGAGAAACAGAAATTATGGAAAAGATTAATATGCGTACCTGCAAAAAATGGTATCTCAAAAGGCCGGTTTTTTCCTTGACACCAACATTACTGTATATTCCTTCATCATTTTTATATTTAAAAAAAAAGGTATTCTTAGAATTTTAATAAATTCTAAAGATATTAAACTGGATTCGTGCATTCTCTTTTTTTTTTCTCTCAAGAATTGAAAACAAGAGAAGACGTATTGGGATGGCCAAAGATCCATTCCAAAAACTAAGCAGAGTATTAAGAGACAGGAAAATTTCGTTGGAAACAAAGAAAAGAGTACTGAACTGTTATGTGATATCTGTCCTTCTATATGGTAGCGAATGTTGGGCAATCTCGTCCAAAGATGAAGAAGAGACTTGAAGCAACAGAAATGTGGTTCTACAGAAAGATGCTAAGGATACCATAGACCGAACATGTTAGCAGCGACAAGGTTTTCGAGAAAATGGAAACTTATACTTAAAGTCAGGTAGAGGCAGTTGAAATTTCTGGACCACTTAATGAGGAAAGAAGGCTAGGAAAATATGATACTCACATGAGCGAAAGAGGAACATACTTGATGAGTTTGAGTAAATGGATAGCATGGCGGGGTTTGGGAGATATAACAAAAAGACAAAACTTATTAAGAGCCACAAGTGAAGGAAGATGTGCTAGGCCATGATCGCCTACGTCTTGAAGGGATACTGCACATAAAAGAAGAAGAAGAAGGGAATAAAGAGTGTTTAATATATCTTGCTGTTAATTCCCGAGAAAAAATATAAATCCAGATACTCGCAAACTTAGCCAGCTATGTGCCATGCGTGATACACGCTTAGGCGATCATGTATTTTTCGATATATGACTGACGTGGCATTTTTCCCTGGAGCAGGTTGCCATTTCTTTCTGCGGTAGACCAGTTGCCATCAAAGGTTACAGAACCTGGTCTGCCCTGCTATTTACCCATAGCTAGAGGAGAAGGAGAGGATTCATACGTTTCCCAATGTTTTTAGTATGTAAGTGAATGTAATGGATTCGACTGGAATTCGAACTCGGCCCTCCGATTTGAGCTGCTATACATTACTCCACTGTGCTTCCTCTGTTCGCAAACTATATTAGTGAATAAATGTGATGAGACCAAATGAAAGTTTATTGAAAATTTAAAATTAAATTTGTCCGTGGTGTTTATTTAAATTTTCTTCTCTATTTTTTATAACTTCATGAATAAAAAATTGTTTTCGTAGTTATTTCTTTATAATATAAAGGAATACAAGACGTTGATGTTGGAGTGAACGGGTGTGTTCTTTCATTGCCCAAAGAAAGCGAGGTCGTGTTTTAAAAGGAAGTCTTGATTATTTTAATTATCCATTAAATCATATTTTTATTTATTTATTATAATTTATTTATATTATTATGCATTTATAATATTTGACCATTAAAATACATATTTGTTTATTTTTTTTAAGATAAGTTATACATCGATGGTTTTATTTTTAAAATAATTGTTATTTAGTAAGTTTATTTTATTATGAATATTATCACTAAGAATTATTATATTAAGAACATTTAATACATTCTGTTTGCTAAATTACTTATACATTGGTATGATTAACTCTCCTTAGATATTTATATCTAAGTAGAGTTAATGGATGTTGGAGTGAAATTTAACATTTGATGTTTTTCATTATTTATTATGTAATAATTATTATTATGTTATAATTATTATTATGTTCTTATATTCTTATTCATCTTTATTCATGAAAGTACATACTTTTTAAAGATGTATATATCGATTGATTTCTTTTTAAACAAGTGTTTGCGAGTTGCTTTTAATACGAATATGTCACTATGAATTATATGATGAACATTTAGTGCATTGAGTTAACTACTTATTCATTGATGGGAACAATTTGTACCGTATTTATATTTTGAAGTATTAGGTTGGTGCAAAAATAATTACGTAATAATGTCGTTTTTTGACGTTAAAAATATGTCAAAATACGACATTACTACGTCATTATTTTTGCACCAACCTAATAACATTTTTTACGGATGAGGACATATTTTCAAATTTGTATTTATGCTTTTTTTCAAGTTGTAACGTTACTTTATTTTGTTTCCTTTTCTTATTGATTCAGTATAGTTAATTTCTTCCTTTATTATTTATCTTTTAAACATCTATAGCAACAACAATAATAAAATCATTTCTCATGTATATTTGATGATAACTTTATTCTGTTATTCTTTTCTTATTTTATCGATTAGTTTCCATTATTTATCACTTAAACAGAAATAATAATAATAATAATAATAATAATAATAATAATAAGTACTGCATTTGACGACGAAATGTTTATAGCGACATCCAATGTAAACAGTATATGTGTTTGTATATATATATATATATATATATATATATATATATATATATATATATATATATATATATTAAAAAAGTTTTAGAAAATCTTTGTTTATAAAAATATGGATTATGCGGAGAAATAAAAATGCCAACATTTTTTGTTATTGAAAAACCAGACGACATGCTGAATAACGGATGTTTGATACATAAGTTTTCTAGGGAAATTAAAACCCAAGCACCCCTAATCAAAAAATTTCCTTAATATTAACTCAAAATATTACGATTGCTTGCGTTTATAAATTAACTAAAATTATTAGTTATTCGTAGCATCGCTTGACAATGTAACGAAACTCTGGATTTTAAGTTTAATTTTTATAATTAAATTTACAACTTTAGTTTCAGTTTTGAAACATAGAAATTTCTCTGTCACGGTAGAATCATATTTTTCAAAAAGAAAGTAATGATTATACATATATATATATATATATATATATATATATATATATATATATATATATATATATAGATACAGATATATATATATAAAGTTAAGTTTTGATTTGGACCAGAAAACAGTAGTATTAAAAAGTTCTCAATGAATATATATATATATATATATATATATATATATATATATATATATATATATATATATATATATATATATATATAAATATAAAGTTAAGTTTTGATTTGGACCAGGAAACAGTACTATTAAAAAGTTCTCAATGAATATATATATATATATATATATATATATATATATATATATATATATATATATATATATATATATATATAAATATAAAGTTAAGTTTTGATTTGGACCAGGAAACAGTACTATTAAAAAGTTCTCAATGAATATATATATATATATATATATATATATATATATATATATATATATATATATATAAAAGGAAGAGGTTATAGTAGTTCCAACGAGAGAAAAGTGTGTATATTAAAAAAAAAGAGACATACCGCAAACGTTTTTGGTTGTAATGTGGATTTAAAAAAAAAATATTATGCTTTATTTTCCATAATTTTGCTACACGTGTTTCCGGTCTCGCAACCGTCATACGGGAAAAGGTTGGAGATTTCCGCATATTATTAAAAATAATTAATTTTTTTCTTTATGTTTTTGGATGTTAAATATTCTCTTTTTTGTGTTAGTGATCCAAAAAACCTCTTTCTTGAAGTGGCAGTGAAAAGTTCTGCGTGAAGGCTAATAAAATGGGAATAGATCAAAGAATACACAGGGGTCATTAAAAGATATGCATACCGATAACTACTCCATCATTTCTCGAACCAATCTTAATTGTTTTATAACCCTTCACGCAGAATCTACAATTGTTAAGCAATTTACATTATTTACATGCTGACTATTGTTCTCACCTTTGTTGTTGCTATCACAACGTTTCAGCTCTTATGCCCTCTGGCCTTCATCAAGTGTATATCGATCAGAGTAACCTACAGGGAATGTCGAACAGTACCATTTTTACACGACCGGGGTAGATTTTTTCTCATTCTACTGACATGTCTCGGGTATATCTCATCTAGTTATTTGACTACTGATTAGTTAGTGATCGCCCTGATTCCATTGAGTCCAAGTACACACTGCCTTGCCCAGGTTTTGAACTCACCAGATTCACGTACCAACTCCTGTTGGCAACATTAATAATTTCTATAACCTTTAACTATTGATTGTTTAATCTAAAGCTCTTAAGCGACGATTGCTTCTTTCTATAATTGTTAAGCGATTATTGTTTCTATAGCTTTTAAGCGACTTGTACTACTTTTTGGTTCTTCCTATAATTGTTAGGCGATTATTGTTTATTTCTATAACAGTTAAGCCATTGTTGTTTATTTGTATAATACTTAAGTGATTATTGATTCTTTCTATAACTGTTAAATGTTGTTTATTTTCTATAGCTCTTAAGCGACGATTGCTTCTTTCTATAATTGTTAAGCGATTATTGTTTATTTCTATAACAGTTAAGCCACTATTGTTTATTTCTATAATACTTAAGTGATTATTGATTCTTCCCATAACAGTTAAATGTTGTTTATTTTCTATAGCTCTTAAGCGACGATTGCTTCTTCCTATAATTGATAAGCGATTATTGTTTATTTCTATAACAGTTAAGCCACTATTGTTTATTTCTATAATACTTAAGTGATTATTGATTCTTCCTATAACAGTTAAATGTTGTTTATTTTCTATAGGTCTTAAGTGACGATTGCTTCTTTCTATAATTGATAAGCGATTATTGTTTATTTCTATAACAGTTAAGCCACTGTAGTTTATTTCTATAGTAGTTAAGTGATTATTAATTATATCTATAATAGTTAAATTTTGTTTATTTCTATAGCTCTTAAGTGGCGATTTCTTCTTTCTATAACAGTTAAGCGATTATTACTTCTTACTATAAAGGCTAAATAATTACTGTTTATTTCTACAGCTCGTAAGCGAAGATTACTTCTTTTTATTACTGTTAAGTGAATATTGTTTATTACAATAACGGTTTGGCGATTTTTGCTCCCACTATAACCGTTAAATGATAATTAATCATTTCTATGACCGTTAATCAGTCATTGCTTAATCTATAACTGTTAAGCGATTATTGTTTCTATAGCTTTTAAGCGACTTGTACTACTTTCTGTAGAAAGTAGTAAAAGCTGCTTTCAGATATAACTTCTTGTTTCCTTGTCAACTTTGATCTTCAAAGATTTAAATGCAATGGCAATCTTTATCTTCCGTCTTCTTATTTCCTGTTCTTTCATAGTATTCACTCCTTAATAGTCTTTTCTCGTATTCTCCAACACTCAGTAACCCACTTCCCTGGTAGTAGCTTTAGTTCCTTACTTGGACGAAATGATTAAAAGAAAATAGTAGATGGCAAATATTCCCTTCTAGTTTGTTCACATAATTTTTATAATCTTGTAAATATAAAATTATTCTTCTAAGCTCACAATCTAATAAATAAATAGTGTTTAATTCTTTTGTTTTCAGTTTTTGATAAAGAGAATTCATAAATCTAGTTACATATATCTTAACATTCTAAAAATAAATTTTTAAAACAGTAAAAATTGTCGAGAGATTATACAGTAACCGGTGTCAAGAGAGAAATCTTTATTTTGACACATCGTTTTTTTTATCCGTGCGCTTACGAATGTTAAACTTTGCCCAAATAATAAATAGGACTAAAATATTTAGTTGAAATGCTGGACGGTTTAAAAGAGAATCAGTTAAAACTTGTATCTGTAGAATGGAGTGATAGAGATACAGACAAATACCAAACGAGAATAAAACGAAGAAAACGTGTGTATTTTATTGCTATGTTGTACAAAACCTTTGACAGCCAACCATCGGTGACTGGTTTCTTTTCCATTTGAGAATTCGAAACCAAAAACGAATGGACAACAATCTTTTTGTTTCGAATGAAAATTGAGACAATGTCTTTTTCAAAAGTCATAAATCTCATGAAAGTTTTTTTTCTTTTCTTTTTAGCGCAACCCCTATAAAAGAAAACTGAATATTTCGTTTGTATCAGAGATTTTACGAGAATATTTTATGTAACTAATGACATCAGAATGACGTGTCTTTAAACATGTTATAAAGCTTAAGATATTAGGTTGGTGCAAGAATAATATCGTTTTTTAACGTATTTTTTAACGTCAAAAAAGGATATTATTTTTGCACCAACCTAATACTAAAAAACGAACAGTTTTTAACTGTTACTTTTAAAAGTTTATCGTTCATTACTGCTAATCGTTTATCATTTGTAACTGTCAGCAGATAATTCTTTATTTTTTATAAGTGTCAACCTATTAAAACTTATTACTGTTACAGTTTACTGATTACTGTTTATTATTGTAACCCATTAACGTTCATTTCTATAAGTGTTAAGCAATTTTTGTTTATTAACCGGTTATTACGATGATTGCTTATTTTTATAAAAGTTAAGCAATTATTACTTCTTGCGTTAACTGTTAAATGATTGTTGTTTTTTTGTATAGGTCGTAAATGACGATTGCTTCTTTCTATAATTGTTAAGCGATTATTGTTTATTTCTATAACAGTTAAGCCACTGTTGTTTATTTCTATAATACTTAAGTGATTATTGATTCTTCCTATAACAGTTAAATGTTGTTTATTTTCTATAGCACTTAAGCGACGATTGCTTCTTTCTATAATTGATAAGCGATTATTGTTTATTTCTATAACAGTTAAGCCACTGTAGTTTATTTCTATAGTAGTTAAGTGATTATTAATTATATCTATAATAGTTAAATTTTGTTTATTTCTATAGCTCTTAAGTGGCGATTTCTTCTTTCTATAACAGTTAAGCGATTATTACTTCTTACTATAAAGGCTATTTAATTATTGTTTATTTCTACAGTGCGTAAGCGAAGATTGCTTCATTTTCTTACTGTTAAGTGAATATTGTTTATTACTATAACAGTTTAGCGATTTTTGTCCCCACTATAACAGTTAAATGATTATTATTTATTTCCGTAACAGTTAAGCGATTATTGCTTCTTTCTATAAAAGTTAAATGATTGTTGTTTATTTCTGTAAATTAAGCGATTACTCCTTCTTTCTACAGCTGGTAAGCAGTTATTGTTTATTTCTACAATTTACATTATTTACATGCTTACTATTGTTCTTAACTTTGTTGTTGCTAGCACAACGTTTCAGCTCTTATGCCCTCTAGCCTTCATCAGGTGTATATCGATCAGAGTAACCTACAGGGGTAGATTTTTCTCGTTCTACTGGAATGTCTCGGGTATATCTCATCTAGTTATTTGACTACTGCTTAGTTAGTGATCGCCCTGTTTCCATTGAGTCCAAGTACTCACTACCTGGCTCAGGTTTTGAACTCACAGTTACTATGTCACCAAATTCATGAACCAACTCCTGTTGGGAATATTAATTATTTGTATAACCGTTAACCAATCATTGTTTAATCTATAAATATTAAGCGATTATTGTTTCTATAGCTTTTAAGCGACTTTTACTACTTTCCATAGGAAGCAGTAAAAGTCGCTTTTAGATATTATTGAATAATTCTATAACTGTTAATCGATTATAGTTTATTTCTATTATGATTAATCGATTATAATTTATCATTTTAACTGTTAATCCATTAATATTTTCATTACAATCGAACGCCATAATTGTTTCGTATTTATTTAAAAAAAAAAAAAAAAAAAAAACAATATTTAAAAGTTTCACCAATAAAATGATCTTTCTTTTTTTCTTCAAAGCAAGGTTTATAGCCAAATCATGTTCATATATCGGTTCCCATACGATCACCGAAGTTAAGCAATGTCGAACCTGGTTAGATGGGTGACCGTAAGCTAGGGATGTGCGGATGGTGTCATGGATAATGCCTCGGAATTGTTAATCGGAGAGCCGAGTTCCAATCCCCGTTGGATTGATTGTATTCATTCATACGTAAATACTGTTGGGAAAGATATGAATCCTTTTTCCTCTCCTCAGATATGGGTTAAATAGTAAAACTTGTATCACTAAACCGTTATTATCCCCCTACCCAAAAAAAAAAAAAAATAATAATCTTACAATCTAAAAATATTTTCTGGCTTTAAATAACCTGCAAAGAGTTGATAAATCGTAGAAAACGAATCAACCAATCAATCTATCAATTTTCGAAAGCAAGTTAATAAGTGTTCTCCATGCGACCTGCTTTAATTGGGTGGATGTTGTTAGGCTGGAAATCTTTCTATAAATTGTCTTCGTTGTGGAATGAAAAACATTTGTTTCCAACCGTGAACATATTTTTTCTCACATGGATAACACTGGCTTAAATATTTTTTTGATGGAGATCCAAAAATTAAGCCCATTTTTACTGGTTAGCTCCACGTTTTACTGTAGAGAACCGTGTATTATAGAATTTTAAAAAAATACTCTTTAAAAATAAATAGACCCAATATAACCAAATTTACTGTAATGATCAAATTAATTCTGAATACCGCCAGGAAAAAAAAGAAATAAAAAAAAGAATGATTTTTTTAAAAAATCGGTATCACCCTATCCAAGGCCGTAAGGCCACTAAGACACAAGGGGTTAGTGGGTGTGGAAAAATTAGGAACAGAAACATTAATAATGAACGGGTAGGGAAAAGAGTAATCGTGAGAAACATTGTATTTAAATTATTACAGATTAAAATTGACTGGAAAGCATAGAACATGGATAGCATTCCACAAGCGAGAAGTGCGAACAAAGAAACTGCAGTAGACTAATTGTAGGGATTCTTGGAAGTCCATGCCTCAAGGAGATACAAAAAATTGTTCTGACAAGTACAGCCCACAATTTACGAAGGGCTTTATCTATGTAATTTTTTTTTTTTGTCAGTGGAAAGTGTCATGGTGCCATTTCTAACCTTAGGTCCCTGGGCGGGACACGGAAAGAAATGTGTAAACGCCAGAAATCAAAGAAAATAAAAAATAATAATAAGTACAAAAAGTTGAAGAGAAGCTGAAACAACAAATTCAAGAGAAGGTACAGGAAATCAGGCGTTATAAAAAAAAAAGAAACAGATTCTTATGGTAAAACAAGATCTTCAAAGAAGATGCCAAGTAGTATATCGAGAACTGGGAAAAATAAAATACAGATAAATGAACTACCTAATATCCAGGATGTCAAGGAGTTCTTGTGTAAGATGTGGGAAAACTGCAAAATGCATAATAAGCAACAACAGGAACAACACACACATATTGGACGGATATCAACATTACTGAATCAACCGCTGCCATCTGAAAAACCAACTACTGGAAAGCAACAAGAATAGATCGAATAGCCAATTCTTAACTAGTGCCCACCAAGACGTTTCACGGGCATACAATGATATAAGCATAAACCCAGAAAAATGCCCCAAATGGCTCACGTGGGAAATATAACATGCCTACTCCCAAAAACAGAAGAGACGCAGAACCCGAAGAACTATAGGCCCATCACCTGCCTACCAACAATACACAGGATCCTCATTTCTATTATAACCGAAAGGACATACGACTTCCTTGAGAAAAAAACCAATTTACTCCGAGCAGAACAGAAGGGATGTAAAAGATGTTACCTGAGCAAGGACCAACTAATTACCAATAAAACAATTTTGGAAGAGATGAAAACAAAGAAAAGCCCTTTCTTCCTGCTTTCCTTTACTACCTGTATAGCGGCTCGAAATGATAACTCGGAGAGCCGATTTCGAATTTTAGTCGTGTTTGGCACATTCACTTACGCACAAATGTCCTTGGGAAAGATATAAATCCATCTCTTTACTTCAGCTATGGGTTAAGTCGTGGGACTTGTATCTGGAAAAAAAATCATTAGTATTTTCAAAAAGATTTTAATGTAATATCCACTCGCCAAAAAAGGAAGTATTTTTAAAATTCAAAATATGTTTCGTCTTTAAATAATACACAAAGGTTTGACAAAAAATCAAATCAAACATTTTTTATTTAAGTTTCAAGGCGGTAATGCCATTAAGGGGCAGGGGGTTAATGAGAGTGAAGGTAAATGAAAAAAAATCGTGAGGAGAAATAACAATAAAAGAACAAGCTTCAAAAAGATAGAAGATGCTGACTGACATTGTATTTAAAGTTTTGAATATCGTAGATGGAAGGGAAGTAAAAAAAATCCAATGAGAGTTCCAAAGGGGAGACGTGCGTTCAAAGAAATTCTTAGAATAGAACAGATGGTTGCGTTTAGCTATATAATCTTGTCTAAGAGTTCTGATTGTTATCTTTCTGTGTCAACCATTAACATAGAGTCATTTGCATATCTGATGTTGCTGAGATTGTGCTCACCAGTTGGCTGTATAGTTTAACTTTCAATTTACTCAACTTTTATTACTTATGCTTGCATAATCTTTAGGAATGTTTTGTGTTGATAATTTTACTGGGATATTTTTTACTTACTGTGATAATAGGGCTAAATATAGACGTTACATTCCATATTGCTTACTCAAACAGTCATGACCTGGCGTTTATCTATTTTATTTATTCATTCATTTTTGTTTTATTATATTTCATTTTCATTATTTTTTATTTTATTCTATTTCATTTTTTTTTAATTTATTTGATTTATTTATGTATTGTATACTTTCTTCAGTTCTAAGGTTTGATGTAAGTAATGAAGCTTGGTATTTATTAATCCACCCACGAGGATTAAATGTGGCACAAGGCCGGTTTAATGTGGGTAACCCGCGAGCCCGTAGGCTCGGCCAAAAATATGACCTTTGAACCCGCCTTGACGGGTTCAGGTCCTGTCTACCTCCCCGAAGGAAACCTTGCCCTTCGGCAAAGCTTCCTCCGAGTTCCTCTCTGCATTAGAGAGTTCGACAGAAGCCAGCCCGGATGATCACAAAGCACCGATACTGCACTTTGATCCTAAACGGGCCGGGCAGCTTATTACATTTATATGATTAGTTATTCATTGTTTATCGCAATTTTGAATCCTAATGTTTTAGATAGAGTCGTAGGAATTTCTTTTCGTGTTTGCATTGGTCTTTGTTTATGAGTCTATATTGTTCTGGAAATGTAATTAATACTATGTTTTCCTTCTGCAGAATTTCCAATATTTTGAGGTATTACTGTAAATTGGCGTGTTTTTTTCTTATTTTCCATGTTACCTTTGGTCTGTTCTAGTTTCCATTTTCAGGTTACATATATGTTACATATATTTTACATAAAAGTTTTTTTTTTATTGTCAAGTCGTCAAGGCCATTAAATTTCTATAGGCAAAATCCTTCTCGTCGCAGATTCCTCTAAATTATTATATTCGTATCCAAAAGTAACCATAGTAATTTTCTAAGGCAAAAGAACAAAAAAAAACCAAAAAAAAACCGCATGTTTGTGTAAGTAAAAAGATAAGTTAAATAACATGAAAATTTTACAGCAGACCTAATGTCACAACAAAACGTAAATGTTGTCCTGGGCATGACGATGAACTACATCCGGCAGCAGGGCCTCTAATCGGAGGTTTGGGGGTTTTGAGGAGCCTGGAACCACCTCCTAATTGGTGTTGTTCCCAGGTCCACCTTGACCCGGGATGGTAGCATCTGTTAGAGTCCCAACTATGGGAAAATAATGAGCTCTCGCCATAAAACAAAAACAATATTAAAGTATAAAAATACATTTTAATAGTAGAAATACAAGCAATACATTTTTATATAAAAAAGACCGACAAACATAACCAGCAATATATTTTCTGTAGTTGAAGGCATACAATAGCGTTCAAAATATATTTATTTGAAGCCATAAAAATGTGTTCAAATTATTTAAATTTCGGCATTAAATTAGCCGTATAGGTTGATATGCCACTAAACAAAATCAACCAATCAACCAGACTTACGGTAAGGGTATTATTTTATTGAAATAAGTTGCCCGGATATGTGCAGCAAATGGATATAGCTGCAAAAGAAACCTTGATAAATTAAATTTGCACAAGTAATTGACTGTGTCGAGAATACTGTTAGCTGTCAAGGGAAATTTTCAAAATCATATTGATTTTTAAACGATATTCAATAGTATATAATACTTTTTTCTTTAAATTGTTGATTGGGTAATTTTTGAGTGTTTTTTCTGGTGGTATAAATAAATGAAATTTAAAGACACTTCTATATTTTCTCTAATATTGTGCAAATGATAGTATTGTTTTTTTTTGTACAAATCCAATACCTATATTCATATATCTGGTTCTTGCTGGAAATATATATATATATATATATATATATATATATATATATATATATATATATATATATATATATATATATATATATATATTAAGAAGAAAGAGGTGAAATTGTTGCTATTTTTCTATTTTTTCTTTTTTTGTTTATTTCTCCTTTTTTATCACCTGGCGTCGCAGAAACTTAATTTTTTCTTTACATCGGGACGTATTCAATCATTTTAGGACACCAGCCGCGCCCATTTCTGTCTCGTAAAATTCGGTGTATTTTTTCTTTTTTTGTTTTCAAATTTATTTTATATATATATATATATATATATATATATATATATATATATATATATATATTGATGTGTCAAAACAAAACGTATTTCTTTACGAACAAAATTTATAAAGCAAAAAATAAATAAAGCTAAAAAAATATAAAAAAGCTAAAAGAAAGCAAAAAAAAAAAAGAAAGCAAAAAAAAAAAAACCCAACAAAAAAACACGTATATTTGTGTAAGTAAAAAGATAAGTCAAATAACATGAAATTTTACAACAGACCCAATGTCGAATGAACAATAAATATTTCATCCTTTCTTTTGATAATGAAAGATGTATTTCGTCTTCTGGATAGAATTTCGAACCAAGCTGATAAAAAAAAAAGGTATACAGACTTTAGACGATTCAATGACTTATGTTTGTTGAGAGCATTGCAGTGGTCACTGAGGTACTTACGTATCTCAACGGTCGGGGTTCGAGCACTAGTAAAATTCAATGCTTCGAATGCTTATTCTCAATGTTGCATAATTCTGTGGAAAGAATAATAAGAACTACTTAAATCAGAGTTTCTCAATCTATGTCCACATGGCCAAAATGAGCCATAGCAAATTTCAGGTGGGCCACAGAAGTTTTATAATTGGATATACAGATCGGATATGTATAAAACAAGATGTCTCTGTGTCTGTCTATGTGTGTGTATGCTATTTCCCGACTGATTTCGATAAAATTGTACACACATGTTGCATATTTACGGGAGGTCAAGATCAAATTTTCAATCTCCACCCCCTCCCCCATCAAGTTTGGCAGAAAAATCGATAACACTGAATGTGGGTACCACTTTTTGCAAAAACCAAGTTACATGCGATAAAAAATTTTATTGGATGAGCTGATGTTCTTTGCACTTAATGCAAAACCTAGCTCATGTTACGAGGTTTGTGTAGAGTGCTTCATAGTTTTCCTGCGGCATTGGCTTCACACAAATAATTGCAAAAACTGTGAAAAAATCGCGTTGTTCCTTCTATTAAAAATAAAGACTTGAATAACTTCCTCATTTTTTATCCGATTTTCGTCAAACGTCGCAAAAAAATTGCCATCATGCAAGAAATAAGATTGTGGTCTTAGTCTTGCTTACTTCTACAGATATAACGAGAAACCAAGAAAGAATGTTCAAAAAGCCAATTTTTCGGCCATAACTCCCTGATTTTTCATCTGTTGCTTTTCAAATATGCCTTGTAAATTACATATGACACGGAAATGATCATGCGTGAAAGTTTGGCTTAGTTAACTGGACGAAATCTGCGACAAACTAGGTCCAAAATCGGTTTTTTCCCATTTATCCAATAGTTTCTTCATGTGATTCCATCTTAAATTGAAGCGTTTTTGAAACGTTAAACGGGAAAAACTCCCGAAGAACCTCTTATTAAACCCAGCTTTACAGTAAACGTGAGAAGACAGAGAGGGTGTTTATTTGTTTGCAACTGCAGTTGACACTTCATCCCTGTTTTTGTTTGATTGTTAGATTTGTGAACAATACCATGCTATTTGAAAGTTATTACGGCCATAGGAAATTTACTAAAATATCTAAAACATTGAAACAATCTAACCCTGAGCAAAGACCACTCAAGAAGGTTTTATCGATGGGATTCCTTTATTAAGAACAATCAAACACTTACGAAGGACATACCGTAAAAAGATGAGGTCGGGAGTAGCATAGTATACTAACGGATGATGCATGCAAGCGGGGACGCATGCAGACATTTTTAGACGGGGGTGCGCGTATACAGGGCGATTGTGGCTATACAATTGCAGCCATGTACACCCGGGCAACGTCCGGTACATCGGCTAGTATTCTATGTAAAATAGAAGCAGTCTTTTGCACTATAATAATTTGATGGGCCACATAAAAACTATGGATTCAAAGTAGACCATGAGCTAAAAAATGTTTGGGAACCACTGATTTAATCAACTAGTTCGCTCCTAAAAAAACAGGGAAATCTTTCACTGAGAATAATTTTTGTAGATTAACATTCATTAGCTCATCCACTACCAATGACATTAGGCAGAATTGAAAAACATGGATTTTTTTTATCATTTTAGAAAGATGTCTGTTTTATAATATTAGGTTGGTGCAAAAATAATGCCGTAATAATGTCGTTTTTTGACGTATTTTTTAACGTCAAAAAACGACATTATTACGTCATTATTTTTGCACCAACCTAATAGAAAATCGGTATCAAACATATCCCTGATTTCTTAAAGAGTTAGCTGTATTTTAATTATTATTTAAAAAATCTCATGTCTGGAACGGTGCGTACGTTATTGATAACTGCGAACTCGTGACGTTGCTATTTTCCCAAGATGTAATATAGGCTGTTCCTAAAGTCTGATCACATAGTCAAAAATTAATATTTTCAAGAAATAAAATTTCAAACAACATGTTATTAAATTGCTATATTAACAAATAAAATCTTCGATATGATTTTCATCATCTGTGATGCAAAGTTTGGTGCACTTTGCAAGATTCACGTGAACTCGATGCAGGAACTGCACATTGTCGTCGGTTTTAGCACATTCACTCCTTAACCCACCAAAAAGAAGTCAATTCCTTCTTCTTTCGACAAAACCATATTCAATCTGTGGAGGTAAAAAAAAAAAAATAGTTAATTTTCTATGTGTCCAGATAGTATGCAAAAATGACACCAAAAAAAGGAATGATCACTGGTCGAGAAACCAGGCTAATAGAATTGGGTTGTTAGATGTAATGAAAATCATGAAAAGGTATAATCCGTGGTCAGGAATAAAGGCAAGCTGTATTGGCTGATTGATTCATTTTCTACGGCTTACCAACCCTTTGCAGGTTATTTAAAGCCGGAGAATATTTTTGGATTGTAAGTATTTTTTAATTAAGAAAGGTTTAGTGATACAAGTCTTATTAATTAACCCATAGCTGGGGAGAAGGATAATTGCGCGGAAGTGAATATAACGAACACAGCGGGAATTAGAACTCGGCTCTCCGATTAAAAATTCTGAGTCATTACACCACCCGCTTTGGTGGTCGTACGGAAACTAGTGTTTCAACGTGATGTGGCCCTAAGCCTGAAAGATGTATTGCTGATATATATATATATATATATATATATATATATATATATATATATATATATATATATATATATATATATATATATATATATATGAGGAACATTCAGAAAAGGGATGATCAGTGGACAGTAATTAAAGTAAACAGTATAGAGTTTTAATGAGCGTTGAGCATCAAGAAAAGAGATGATGCGTAGTTAATGAATAATGCAAACATGGTTAGGCTGCTATACAGGGTGCGACTGAAATACCTCCCATGTAAAAGTCCCAAAAATACCTCCCATATAATAGAAAGATTTTAGCAAGATGAAGACACCATTGTCACTAATATCTTACCATTATACGGGAGATATTTCTGGATGGTATATGTGGGAGGTCTTTCTGCCGCAAGCTGTATGTAATGAAAATCTATAAAATAAATGATTAAGAATTAAAGCAAACAAAATTAAATTGTATATTTATTTATTTTCTAAAAGAAGTAATGAATTATTTATTTATTAATCTGACAGATTCTTAGCACTTTAAACGTTATTTTTAGTGGATATTCATATTTGAGTAGACACTCCGTTTACTAATACACCGTATATTTATTTTCGTCTACCGGCCTGAATATTTGAGAAATCCTATTAAAGAAAAATATATCCTTTTCAGTATAATTCGATCATGTGTTCCCCTGGGCAGAGAGAAACCGTCGTTAGATCTGACGTGTCATAACCGACTCGACCACGAAGAAGATTTGCCGCTCAAGCAGGCTCTGAACAGTATCCCTTAAAGCGAAATCCTTCTAGTCATGGATTCCTGGAAATTATCATATCTGCTCGGTTTCGTATCCAAGCGTAAACAAAGTAATTTTCTAAAGAAGTAATGGAGTTTTTCATTTATAATCGCACAGCAATTTATTATTGGTTTATTGATTAGATTTATATATATATATATATATATAAAGAAAAACAGACCACTTTGAGGTTCCATTATAATAATTTATTTCCCCAGAGCCCTTTTAAGGGACGCTGGATCATCAGATAACACTTAAAAGGGCTCTGGTGAAATAAATTATTATAATGGAACCTTAAAGTGGTTGTTTTTTCTTTAAATTATTAGCTCTGGATTTACATTGAGCTCTCAGGATTTCATCCTCCTTGGGACTACCCATACGGATTTCAAACTTTTTCATAACTTAAATATATATATATTAGGTTGGTGCAAAAATAATGACGTAATAATGTAAAATTATTACGTCATTATTTTTGCACCAACCTATATATATATATATATATATATATATATATATATATATATATATATATTCAAACATATATTGTTAAATGCTGTTCCTTGATCTAAGCTTTCGGCTCACATGAGCCACCTTCAGAGTGGTTATATGGACATTTGAACAAAGATATTCACCATCGAAGATGATATACTGTTATGTCGACATAGAAGATTGCTATGCGACGATAACGGTCGCGGAATCGTTTAGATCAAGGAAGAGCATAAGAAAAATGTATATCCAAATGTTAGACAATTTTTCTCTTCATCTTCGCCCGAAATTAAAGCAGCTATACGAAGTTTAGAACGGCTCATGATCAAACATAATACACATTCGTTGTCTGTTACATTTAACAATATATGATTGAATACTGATCTGCTGCCCCAATAGATTATATATATATATATATATATATATATATATATATATATATATATATATATCCATTATTATAAAGAGGTAATCATACGAAGAATTAATCAGAAAAGTTAATGTAATTAATAGCGAAATCAATTCGCTAACAGGTTTAATAAAGCATAAAGTTGTATTTTAAAAATTTCAAGTGAGAACATTTTTTGAATATAATAATGTATATTTAATATATGTATAAAGACTGATCCACAGTACAAAATTTCTGGAAAATCATTATATAAAAGACATTACTCTAATGTTTGGACCATTTTGTCCTTGTCAAGTTAAATGAAAAACCCAACAAAAAAATCGTGGACTTGCGACATTGCTATACTTTTTTGAAAAAATGTTCTCATTTGAAATATTTCAAATACAACTCTAGCGTTGCGACACTGCATGTGCCAAACTTATGTAACCGTTAATAAATAAGACACACTTCAAAAAACATCTTTCGGACTGCAATACATCTGTTTTTGTTATGGTCCAGGTTAGGACCAAGGAAGAACAACACGAACACAAGAGTAGAAATAACGAAGGTATATTACCCGAAATAATAATACAAGCTGTGGAAGGTGTTAGTATGACTGTCAGTCTGGTTGGGAGTGGACTACTATCGGATCGACTCGATTCGTAATCTAGCCAACCCCCCACGAGGGTTGCATGTGGCACAAGGCCGAGTCTAACGTGGGTTTCCCGAGCCCGTAGGCTCGGCCAAAAAATGCCCGTAGAAACTATAAAAAAAGAATCGGGTTGGTCAACCTCCCCGAACGAGACTCTGCCCTTCGGCGGAGCCTTGTCCGGGTTCCTCTCTGCTCAGAGGCAGAGAGTTCGACCGTCAAGCCGAGAA
>OZ010576.1:55258764-55278764 GCA_963932145.1 Acanthosepion lycidas
TGTTAACATCAAAATAATTAGAACCACATCTATATCATCCACAAATGACAAGCGCTCAAAATATCCGCAATAATAATAATTTTGAAGCAGATATATATAAATAAATGGTCACAACTGTTCCTAATAATATATTGAGGAAACTTGCAGAGATTATATAACGTATCTCTGAACACACAAACAATCTTATCAACATCAATTTATCAAATACATTAGCCATACATAGAAATAAATTCAATAACTTATTAAATTAATTAACTTAGACAGAGTGTAGCTAAAGAACCTTAACAAAATATAAATTTTCACACCGGATTTTTTCAAATATCTTCTTTTCTAAATGAAATAAATCCTTTCACAAGCCAACTTTCATGATTATAAAACAAATTTTATATTAAATAAAAACGTTTAAATTCAAAACTTTCTGTTATTTAAAATATATCATAGAGAAATTAATTTCTCATACTAAATTAAAATAATTACATTGTAAAAAAATTAGCAAGAAAAACGACTCACTTTCGTTTATTAGACATTAAATTACATCACTTAATAGCTTCCATAATCTACCTTGGTTTTCAGTTAGTCTGATGTGTACGTATGAGTTCATAAATTCTAAAAACTTCTGTGTATAAATAGTTGTTGCAAAATAAAATCCTTACATTTGCCTTTGATGAAACGCGCCGGCTAAGATAAGTTTTCCTTTTCTTTCTATTTATAATGTCTTTTTCACGTATATTTTCGGCTATATCTGAATTTTTACACACACATACACACACACATATCTATCTATATATCTATCTATCTATCTATCTATCTATATATATATATATATATATATATATATATATATATATGTGTATGTATGTATGTATAGTACAGGTAACAGATCCGTTGGTATATAATCCAGGTGGATCCTAGTAATATTAAATATTAAAAATGATCCACAGACAGTTCAATGTGTTTATTATAACAAAGCATATATATTTGGACTTCAGAGCTGAAGACGGCTGGGTTCAGACCAGCCCGAAATAGACTATACTCATGTTGAGGTAATTTTGTTTTTTGCCGTAATATATATATATATATATATATATATATATATATATATATATATATATATATAGGTTGGTGCAAAAATAATGACGGAATAATGTCGTTTTTTGACGTATTTTTTAACGTCAAAAAACGACATTATTACGTCATTATTTTTGCACCAACCTAATATATATATATATATATATATATATATATATAGTTTCATGAGTTACTTCATCACGAGTTCATTTGTTATTCATAGCAAATATTTACTTCTATACTAAATTTAGTCGTTTACTATAGACAGATGTACAGCATGTTACTGCCTCAGACCATTGATATTCTAATTGTATAGAACATCTAGAACGGACTAGAACTTCGACGTGGTGTACTGGTTAGCGAGCTTGTCTTCCTAAAATAATGATTAGTGAATTCGATCCTCACTGGGTGCCCCATACTTTCAGCCTTGTGCAACTTTTAAGCTACGGTTAGAAAATTACAAAATACTCTAAAGTAGATCGAGGTGTCTATCTAAGATAAATAAACCCCTGTTAATTAAACATAAGCAAGAAAATGCAGTTAATAAAATTGTTTGTTTGTTTGTTTGGGTTTTATGGCATATCAACCACTGTGGGTTATTTAATGCCAAATCCAGTTTATATATATATATGCCAAATATATGAATTTTAAATGCCTATTTTGTATGGAACATTTTTAGCAAGCTAGAGCTTATTTGCTTGTACACTGCAAAATAATCCTGGGTATTTTTGTTTAAGTCAAGAATTTCCATTTGATAAGGACATTTTATTTTCAAATGGTAAAAGGTATATGTTGTTTACACATCAGTCTACATCTTTGATAAGAGACGAATTCTTTTTAGAAAATCCAATATAATTTTTGGTTCAGTTTTTGAAAATAATTTCTTCATGTTCTTGATTGATTAATTGTTTTGTTTAACGGCATCTCAAACTTAGTGGTCACTTTATGCCGAAAATGATTGAGTGACTTTAAAAGTCAAAAACGTATAGCTGGCAACATTATGGTTTAAAAAAAAAACGTATAGCTGGCAACATTGTTTCAAAAACGCATAGCTGGCAACATTTTTCCGAAAACATTATCTGAGACCTTGCTGCTGGATGTAGTTTATCGTCATACCCAGGACGCGGATGTAGTTTATCGTCATACCCAGGACGTTAATAAAATTGTGACCATTGATATTCTAGTGAGTGTCTACTAGAGTGGCCCATTACCTTCAACGACCTGCGAATCAGGTACCGATTCGGTTTGCGTTTGTCACAGAATTTTTGCTGTTCTAGGGATTAAACGTCACCATTCAGTGAGCTGGGCCCGCAGGCCGTATCGCCGGTTACTGCGAACGTCACAGGTTTTGAATTGACACTTGTTCTTAGGCTTCTTGTCAACCAAGTCTAAGGAGTCCAGCAGGCATGCTATTTACTATATTATCGGCGCGGAATTTCAGATCAGCGTGCCACGTTCAAATTCCAACCTAAACTCTTGCGTTTACTTTCGCACATTGTGAATGTTATAAATCCATCTCTTCTCACACCTGCTATGGGTTTGGACACTTCGATGAGGTGTAATGGTTAGCGAGCTCGTCTCTGAGTAGGGAGTTCGATCCTCACAAGGTGCTCAAAACTTTCGGCCTTGTGCCACATCTAAGCCACGCTTAGAAAATCACCACAACCACTATGGGTTCAAAAATTACCTATGCTTAATAAATATGTATATAAATTTGTGGGTGAATAAGTTCTTCTTATACACGTCGGCGGTCACCAAAATGTTTTGGAGGATTCACTCACATCAAATCAGCAGAAATTAGCTTCGTATTTACGGAGATAAAGTATACTTGACAATAAATAAAACATGCAGAAATAACGTGAAAAACATGGTAAATTGTATGTTAACTTCATACAATTTATTTATATTATAGTGTGTATTGGTGTGTTGATTTTTTAGGTTACAATTGTTTTATGGTATATAAAAATGGAGAAATATGATAAAAGGGAGAAATTTACTCCATAGTATTAGAAGCCATATCACAGAGAGAAGTTGGACACGTGTTGCCCGTACCAAGGTTCGTAGTGAGAAGATTGAATTTAACGTGTTTTGCCATGATGTCCGTATTTCCAGCAGGAACATTTTTTGTAACATGCTGGAAGAGTTTTATTATTTTTATTTTTTATTTAATTTGTTTTATACAGCTTTTTTATTATATTGTTTTGTTTTATTTTATTTATAATTTTCATTACTTTTATTATTTTACATTTTATTTTCATTTATTTACAATAATAATAATAATAATAATAATAATAATAATAATAATAATAATATCCCTACAAATTCTTGCTTATTGAACTAGCGCAAATAATAATGACCAACTGATGGTACGAGTTACTTCAATTACTTAGAATTGCCGTATTTGACGACATAAAGGACGCATGAGGATATTAGACGCACCCCTGCATTTCAGCAGAACAGATTCAGAAAAAACAAACAAAGAAACTTTTAAATATGTAATGTTGTTATAGTGATTAAACGTTCCTGGGCTGCTAGGCGGGCGGGCGGGTGGGCGGGCGTGCAGTTCGTTGCGCTGATTACGTTGTACCAGGGGTTTTGAATTCAGAATTTGTTATTAGATTGGTTGCTAACCATTACTTTTTTAGAAATTGCTATCTATCTATCTATCTATCTATCTATCTATCTATCTATTGCTATTTCATATCTAACCAATCACATTTACTTCATTATCTATCATCATTTCATATCTGATAAATCTCATTCACTTCATATCTATCATATCTATCATTTCATATCTGATCAATCCCATTCACTTCATGTCTATCTATCTATCTATCTATCTATCTATCTATCTATCTATCTATCTATCTATCTATCTATCTATCTTTCGTAGTCTGTTCATATCTCTTTCATTCTCTTCAAATGTATCTCATTATCTTATCTATCTATCTATCTATCTATCTATCTATCTATCTATCTATCTCAGCCTGTTCATTATCTATCTATCTATCTATCTATCTATCTATCTATCTATCTATCTATCTCAGCCTGTTCATTATCTATCTATCTATCTATCTATCTATCTATCTATCTTGTCATTTCATATCAGTTATCAAGCCCATTCTCTTCATCTCTTCATCTCTCTCTCTCTAGCTATATTGTATCTCAGCATCTCTCTCTCTCTCTCTCTCTCTCTCTATATATATATATATATATATATATGAATAAATATGTATTTGTGTGTGTGTATGTTTGTGGGTGTATGTGGGTGGTTGTTGGATGTATAATATCCGAAACAAAAGTGAGGACAATGAGACAAAGTGCAAACTCTTTTTAATCAAAGACGCGATTCACCACCAGAGAAATCTGGGTTCTTTTTGGCTTCTTCAGTTTGATAATGAAAGAAAGACAAAAACTTTGTGAAGAAAAGATGTCTTGGGATCTCTGAAGACAAGTTGGTATCGTAGATCAAATTTATTGCCCTAGCTTATCACCACATGATTTAGGCTCTTGAGCTTGCTTGTTTTATCTGTATCTGTATTAGAGCTGTCTGGTATTGTTGAATTTTAGATCAGGGACTTATCTTGTTATTATTTTATATATATATATATATATATATATATATATATATATGTATGTGTGTGTGTGTGTGTGTGTGTGTGTGTGTGTGTGCGTGTATACGTGAGAGGGTGTGTGCAAATATATAGAAAAATAAGAAAGAACACGTTAGGTAAATAATCCGAAGTTCTTTAGTATTTTTGTTTTTATTTAAAAAAAAAAAAAACAGTGCTCAATACAAAAGTAGACCCTAAATTATAATTTTTAAAAAAATGTTTCCTTCGCTACATAAGAGTTCTCGTATTTCAAAAACAGGAGCCAAAAACTTCAATATAATTATTAAAATTAAATTGAATTAAAGTATCAAGATCTGTTTCATTCTCAAGTGAATTTTGGGGATTGAGGATGAAACAGACGTCCGGCTCCTTTTTTTGAAACATGAGAACTCTTATGTAACGAATGAATCGTATTTTTAAAAATAATTACAATATATATATATATATATATATATATATATATAAATTAAATTTTAATTAATCTAATTTTAAACAAATATTATTTTTAATTTCAAATATCGCAGAAATGCACTTTTAATACGGAAGTATGTGTTTATTTAAGGTGTTGACAGGTTGGCAACTTGACGACAGGGCACATATCTGTAAAAATGACTTCGGGAATATAACTTTTAGTATAATTTTTAACTGCACAGTAATATTAAAATTTAGAAAAAAAATTCTCGTAATCTAATGTTTTATTGCATTTTAAGTACTTTAGTTTTAATTTACGATAGTTCTCACACTTATTTTTGGATAATGTCGTGTATGGACGTCCGTATTTCTAAAAAATCGGTACATTTATACACACAAAAATATTCAAAATACTTTTTAAAATATTAGATTCGATGAATTGTAGCAACCTTTGTTCTTTATGATAAATAAATACAGTTTTCATTCAAAACGATATCACTTAACCGATACAATTTAATAGAGAAATTTAAAAGATTTAAAACTTCATAAATTATTTTAATTAAATTTTCAAAAATGAAAACAATTCTTTTAAAATTCATTACACATCTAATTTTTGTTTCTTAAGATAGTAGTGACCATAATATATCTTACTGATAAAAGCAGAAACTTTTCTATTTAAATAATGTTTTAGTTTAATTTCATTTTTTTATTTTACGATTCTGAGCAGATTTTCGGTAACTGAGGGTCCATTTTGAATGTTGGAGAAAATCAGTTCCAAATGCCAATTTGAATGTTACAAATAAGACAGTCATTTGTCAATTAAACTGGCCTTCCAAATTTGATACCATAGAAATTCATGAAAAATCCGCCCCAAAAATTCACCATATGTATGGTCAGATGTCCCAAAGCTTCAAATATCAAAACTCTCTGTTGTTCAAAGGGGTATAAAAGATAAACTCCACTATTGATCGAAATCAAACTGATGATGATATTTTTTAGAATTAGATAAACTTAATTTCACAAATTTGAAAGCAAGTCTAATCAACAACAACAAAAAAAAAAAAAAAAGAAAAAAGAAAAAAAAAGAAAAAAAAAAAAAAAGACTTTGTGTGTCCAGTTATGACATTTTGGGCTGAAAATATTTTAACTGTTAAGTCGTCAAACGTTATCAACGTTATCCCTCTCTTTATGTTGAGAATTTATAAAAATTTGCGGTTTGAAGAGGTTAGATGTCTTTCATTATAGAGTTAAGTGTTGTATTAGCAGTGTGTCGAAAAACAGTATAAATATATTTGATACGTGGTCAACAGTGTAAGAAATTATTTGGTATTTAAATTCTATGGTTTTTGATCACATGAAGGATATCTTTAGTCAGCAGTTTTCAGCAATAGCCCCCAAATCTCCGGAATGAAATACATCTCATATATAGTAATACATGCTTTTGAGAACTATGCAACATCATGGTCATTGTATAATAGATTAAACAGGATTTTTAATTACCATCATTAGCAAAATTAAGAAGTATGACGTCAAAAGTTTCAAAAATTAATGAAAAATCTTTTTGCTGTTTGTATTTAATAGTTTTAATGCTAGTGAAAAAAAGGGTGAATAATCCTCCATGATGAAGTATATATCAAGAAAATGTTACTATATCATAACAAACAACTATTTGGTAAGTCAGTTGACAATCCCTCTGTACTTGCTCAAACAGTACTTGATGTTGATGTTGTTACGGTTTTTTGGGTATATATATATATATATGACTAGGATATTTATTTCATATAAATACAAAATTGTGGCACAAGGCCGAAAAGGGGAGGGGTAGAGGCTGGTCCAAACTAACTATCCTATACCTAGCTAATCAGATTCACGACCCATTCATACATTACAATTTACCCATTCACCATAAGAACTCGTCCGTCACCAAACAATCCTCCAACCACCATAATACCGCATCCTCTCAAGGGGAACCTAGCAAAAACGCGCCCCACACCATAAAAATTTGATGATGATATAAATGCTATACATTAAAATTCTAACAATGATAGAATGAGAGGGGAGGGGAGATGAACCCAATAATCAAATAAATATAAACACAAAATACAAACTAAACATAACAGATGTTAGTAGGGGACCGTCCAACCCTCAAAATAGAGAGGCCGCTGTATTCTGCCCAAGGGACAGAATCAAGAGGCAACTCTCGCTAAGGGAGTGGGAAAATGGATAAAATATTATGCGGGAATGGGAAAATGTAAAGCTGACCCAGTCGAGATAAAAGGAGGCCAAAACAAACTGGGGAGGTTGGGAATCTCGACTTGGATCATAACCAAAGAGTAGCCGGGTTACAGGCCAGGAACAACACTTACTCACATTAACTAGGTACACTTAAGCTTGTCTAACCTAACCAAGGGGAGGGTTCCGCAGGAAGCCACCCCGATGTGCAATAGGTTGACCTAGAAGAGAAAATCAAGGCTAGCCCCGGTCACACGAACCAAGCTCGCCTCTTTTACCCACCTTTCGCTAAAGACTGTCGAATGCAATCGTTTTCTATCAGATCTAATCTTCATCTTGAGCTGATGCTCAAAGAATTGGATTAGATGCTGATGAGAAAGACGGTTGCCCCGCAAGACTTCCTCCTTTCGCGTCGTCCAAATCACCATTCGAGCCGTGGCCAGCAGCGTCAGAAACACCATTCGTTTCACCCCGGAATACGGGGGCGACACATTGTCACACGCGTATGCGCGATCAATGGACACAAGCTGTTCGGGAGCGAGACGAGCCGTCAGCTCGCCGACATGGTCCCATAAGGGGCGGACCCGGGGGCAATGGTAGAAGGCGTGCGGAGCCGTTTCTTCCAAGCCAAGACCACACCGTTCACAGTCTGGCAAATCCGCCAAACCCCATATGAAAGCCTTGTCGTTGAGAGGCAGCCGATTCCGAGCCAATCGCCAGGTAAGCGAAAACTCAGGGTTACTGAGGTAATCCGCCGCTGGCGCCCAAGACCAGTAGGAGCGATATTCCTCCTCCGACAAGCCGAGCGTATCACGTAGGGAATCCTTCGCGGGCCCCTCCACTAATCCACGATAGAAGACCTTCCTAGGCCGTGAAAGGTCACTGGACCGGGGAATGGTCTTCAAGGCCGACCGACACTCGCGGATGAAATCCGACTCGTCCCGGGGTTTACGACGGCGCTCAACCCTCGAGATGGGGGGACTGATGGTAAGGCTAGAGAAGGCGTCCCTAACAATCCCCTCCAGAATCGGATCTCTCCCAGTCAATGCGCGGCGTAGGAAAGCCAACCTAGAGGCACGGACGTGACTCAAGAGGTGCGGCATTCCCAGCCCCCCATGACACGGACGTTTAGTGCAGACTCGTCTGTCGACCCTGTTCACGCGTCCCCTCCATACAATGGAGGATAGCGATCGCTCGAGCGCCTTCCAATGGGTCTCACAGAGAGGAAGTACAGACAATCGATAAAGAATCAGGGGGAAAATGTATGTAGCACACACCTCCGCCCTGCCCTTCACGGACAACCGCCGTCGATTCCAATTCTTGCCGGCAGAATCGACCTTTGCAAGTACTTCAGACCAATTCTTCTCCAGCTGGAGGTCCGGTCCAAACCACACTCCAAGAATGCGGACAGGTCCATCCGTCCAACCGAAGCGGCCCGGAAGAGCGACCCCCTTCCAGGCACCTAACCGCAAGCCGGAAGACTTGTCGCGGTTTATCTTGGCCCCTGTCACCTTCTCGTACCGGTCAAGCGCCTTCTGTACCGCCTCGATGTCGTCCCGGGACGACACGAAAGCAGATACGTCATCAGCGTACGCGGAAACCCTGGCTCGAGCCCCTCCAGGAACGGCGATTCCGCGTAGGGCCGGACTGCCGGTCTCGTCCTTCAGCCGGCGAAGGAGAGGCTCCAACGCCAAAGCATAAAGGAGAGGCGACAGCGGACAACCCTGACGAACCGACCTAGACAGCACGAACGCGTCCGACAACCTTCCGTTCACCTGTACCACAGCACTGGGGGAGCGATACAGGAGGCTAATCCAGCGGCAGAAGTTGGGTGCGAATCCAGCGGCCTGCAGGACAGTAGCAAGGTAGCGATGGTCGACCCTATCAAATGCCTTGGACTGATCCAAATTGATCAGCGCGGCTTGCTCGTCGTCTTTTACACCCTCTATGATCGTGCGGATCAGATGCAGGTTGCTCTGAATTGTTCGGCCCCTCACAGAACAAGTCTGCTCAGGTCCCAACAGAGACTCGGCAACTGACTGCAAACGCTCCTGCAGGATCTTGGCCATAATCTTTAACTCTGTGTTTAGCAGAGTTATGGGCCTGTAGTCATCGAGCTTCCCCCCACCACCTTTGCCCTTTCTCAACAGAGTGATCACGCCCCTGGTGATCCGGTTGGGGATGGACCCCGACCGAAACCAGTTGTTGAACACTGCAGTCAAAATCGGAACAAAGATGTGCGACAGCCTCAAGTACAATTCATAGGGCAAACCATCCCGACCGGGCGACTTGCCTCTGCCGACCTTCTTCAAAACCGCGTAGACTTCGCCCTCCGTGATCTCTCCCTCGCAGCTAGCCGCTTCAGTCGGCGAAAGCCGAGGAAAGTCAGCCAAATAGCTACGAAACTCCTCCTCACGGAGACCAGGCTCCTTGGTAAACCGGCTCTCGAAATGGCGCCGAAACGCCTCGCACATGTCGTCAGTGGCCCGAAGAGTACGCCCCTCCGGGGATTCGACTTCACGAATGTAACGATCGCCACCTCGACGGACCTCTTCCCTGCGCAGATCTGCGCCCAAGTTCACCGCTTCGGAAGACATCTTGCTTAACTTATGTCTAATTACCTGGCCCATGTACCGCTCGCTATTCGAACGATCCAGGGCCTCCTTAGCTAAGGCTATATCTAGGGGATCCCCCCCCCCAGCCACCGCCCGGGAATAACTAGACTTGAGTGTCTTCACCTTATCAGCTCTATCTAGAGCGAGCCGTTTGCCGAAATCAGTGGTGAAGGACCTAATCCTACATTTAAGGCGTTCCCACCACTTATTCCCGATAACCGCCCCCACTAGCTCCCGCTGCACTAGTCTAATTAGCTGTTCCCGAAAGTCCTCCCTGTCCAGTAAGGACAGATTGAACTTCCAGTAGCCAGCCATTCTAGGCCTACAGTCTAACGCCACCCGGGCACAAACGAGTTTGTGGTCCGAGTAGCCTACCCAGTGGAACGTAGGGCAATCTAACAGATCTATGTCGGTTCTTCTAACTAACATTCTGTCAAGGTAGCTAACTACCTTGTCAAAAGGCCAATTAAGAGCCCACGTCCACATTTTCCCCCCGGGATGATATATATATATGACTAGTGAGACAATCCAGATGACTTAATTTCCTTTATAGTCTACCAATAGAAGTTTAACCAATCAGAAGCCGCAGAACATTTGTATCCGTCGTGCATAAAGGCAGCCATCTTTGTTTACCCTACCGAAGGACCAGTGCCAACTTGACCAGGCGAAGATGACAGAAGGAAGAACTACGCTCTGCTACTTTGCTACGATATCCACTGAGAACCTGAACTACGCTTTCCCACTGTCTCCGAAATATTCACTGCCAACCTCTGGATTCTATACTCGAAGACGACCGTCATGAAAATGTCTAACAGATGTGTTAAAAAGATTGATTCCAGTTTCAAAATTAACATCAGCCTTTTTATTTGAAGAAATTGAATTAAGAGTTCAGATCATCACCTCTGTACCAGCTGATGTAAAGGTTATTATATGTGATGATAACCAAATAAATCAAGCTTTTTTTTTTTTAACTATGTCCCTTAAAAACCTTGGTTAATTGAAGATAATATTTCCTTTTTGATTATGTTCATCCGTTGAAAGATATTCACAATTTGTGGCTCACAGAAAAGACAGAACTAATCTTTGATGATAATGGAGGAAAACAAGTTGCAAAATGGGTACCTCTTAAACAGTTATATCGTTTTGAATCTGAAAGACTTGTTAAACTTTCAGATTTAAATGAAATTTCCATTGCCGGAAAGCCCATAGAAAGACAACGGGTTTCTACTTGTCAAATGCACTTTTCACTTAGTCTGTAATAAGCACGGATAAGAATGATATTGCCATCTTCATAAACAAGGTTTTGACATGGTAGAAAATTTTAAATATTAAGACCCTTGAAAGACTACGCAATGATCCTCTAGAAGCTGAAATCAGATCTCCAAATGACAGCCAAGTTGATTTTATCATTGTGTTTGGTCAAATGGCTCTTAATATGGCTGGCAGCTGTAATTGTATAAAGCAATTATCCAAACACACTGCTATTACTATACACTATACTTGCAATGGAATTGTCGACACAAGCCAAAAATATATGCTACTTGGGCAATTTACAATTGATCCATTAGAAAAAAAGTATTTAGTAAACTTCAAGTATCAGAGGGTACCTATTTTATAAATGCCCAACAGTGTAATGAAAATCTGCATATTAAGCAGACATCTTTACTTTTAAATCAAAATGTAAATATTGATGCTTTTGATGTTAAGCCAGGTCACCAATATACTTGTGGTTATATAATTTATGAGGAAGGCTCCAAAATATTTGACAATCTGGAAAATTTAGAACCATCTCTTTTTGATGAAATAAAAATGGCTCTTGTATATATAACTGAATATATTGCAAGAAATGATAATCAACCCAGTGAATATGAAACGCATTTTTATTATAAAAAGAATGGAAAATATACCAATTCAATTGACCTTGGGAAACTAAAAGTTCCTGCTGGCCATTTGCTAATGGTATTTTTTGTTTCAACCTTTTCAATACAATAAAGGAAAAGGGGTGTTATAAATCATTAATATTTTTACATTTATTTCTGAGTTTCATCTTATATGAGAATGCTTTTTCTCCTTGTTGAAAACAATCATTAGACACCCTGAACAGACAAAGAACCAGCTTTGAATGTTTTGAAACTTTTCTAGAATGATTTTGTTTTATCTGTCTATATTTCTGAGATGACTGATTGTCTTATACACGTTTCGGCTGATGCCCTCCAGCCTTCTACAGGTACTGCTTGTTGAACCCGCTAACTTTATGGAAATTTGAACTGGAATCTTTATTCAATCCCTGAGGGTATATTGAATAAAGTGTTCGGTGAGACTTGTAAATAGTGTGAAATGTTTCTATTTCAACATTATGTGGATGACATATGTTATCAGAAATCTTAACTACCCCTTTGTTTTTTTTTAATACATATCAGTGTCCACAACAAAAATACATATTTTCATTTATTTAACTTTCAACACATGCTATTGTCCCCAGATATGGGTCAAAATGTTATTCTAAGTATTTTCAGAAATAGTTAACTTAATTTTCCTCTAAAATTTCTGAAAATCAAATATTTTTAATAGGCCTTCAGTTTTGTCTCTTAGTTGCGCTATGATCAGGCCTGGAGTATAGTGCACCATTGAATGAACGCAAATAAGACGTCCTCTCCAAATTTATAGACAAATCGTACAGATGCATGATGGAATTTCTTCCTAGCAAATAAGATAAATCACTTCTCAGTGTCATCCGCCATATTTTCGTTTTTTCTTGTCTTGTCAGAATGCTGGAATTGATTGCCTGTATCCCTTTTTTGTGCTGAAACCATCCTTACTTTGTGAACTTTTTCCCTTATATATATATATATATATATATATATATATATATATATATTGTCTGCTTAATATTATATTTGGCTACAAAAAAATCTTTAAAAAAATTGCCGTTTCATAGGTTGATTTCAGTGGCGAAAGGACTACTAACATAGGCCAATTTGATTCTAACATTCGGCGATTGCGACACCATAAGGATGTCAGATACAATCATATATACCTAACAATACTTACAAATGTAAAATAAAATAAAATAAAAATTATCGTAAAAATCAATTAGAATAATATTATTCTATGTTTAAAACCATGGCCGTAATGAAATTGGAGAGGTACAATTTATAGGGGTTGATTACCAAACAAGAGGTGCGTATTATGCGTGGGTAGAAACATTTTCCCACACTTTCAACACAATTGTAGGGGATGAAGGCATATTATACATGAGAAATTACGGTAGTTTCAACTATTTAACGAACTGTCAACGCCTGTTAAACTTGATAGTGCGTCTATTTTTGAAAAAAATAGACAAACTTGATTATTTTAAAGATTTAGTGTTACGGAAGGACCGGGTATTTAAAAATAAAAATAAGACAGTAAAGAAATGCTGTAAAATGAATGATGTTTCTTTGAAAGTTTATTCGTCATGTTCACATCTGGCGTCTTTGTAAAACAGGAAGTTCTTCTCGTATATAGCATATAGCCATTCGGGCGGTGTTCATGCTCAAATGGCACCGGGGAAGGGCGAATATTTGACACATTGTTGTTCAGGTTAAGGTCTCACTTATGTTCGATGATCTATTTTTTTCGCGACTTGATCACTGATGAGTCGTACTTGATATGGATTTCCGACCGTGGATCAAATAAATAAACGAAAAACGTACAAAAAAAAAAACAGAAAAAATTAAATTCTAACATTAGACATGGTCAAGAACAAAATCTGCTTATTCATCAACAGCGCACACAGACACATATATATATATATATATATATATATATATATATATATATATATATATATATATATGTGTGTGTGTGTGTGTGTGCGTGTGTGTGCGCGTGCACATCTATGTATATATATATATGCATGTATCTATATATTATATTTATGAATATAGTCAGACAGTTTTTATATAATTTATCATCTGAAAAGAAAAAAATTATTAGAACACGTGAGAAATTTTATTAAAAACTAAATCAAAGCACCTTGTCTGTCGTATTCAATGAAATGCGCATGAAAGAAGGATTGCTTCCTAAACACATACACACACATATCTATATCTATATCTATCTATCTATCTATCTATCTATCTATCTATCTATCTATCTATCTATATATATATATATATATATATACACACACGTTTGTAGTGCAACTTAAAGGTTCATGGTTTTCCCCAGTCGTCAAACGCGAACTGGGGAATGAAATACTTATTAGGATTGTTTTTTTTTTTGTTTTTTTTTTAAGTACTCGGATTCATGGGTGGAACGTTAAAGTAAACGCACATTCAAATCTCAAAGTTAATATAAACTTAGCATATTTTGGGGGGGTAAGTTCAAAATGTACAGTGTCGGTAGGGGGCGGTATTGGGGAAAAAGATGCAAGCTTAAAGTTTAAATAAGTGGGGCGTCGTGTAGGTCGGCACGCATTAATAGACACTTAAACATTTAAATGGTTAAAAGGGAGTAATCCATATGTAACTTAAAATATGTAATGGGCATGTGATATTCCGATAAATGATCTATCCAGAATTAAAATAATTTAGGAGAGTTTTTTTTTTTTCCTGTGATTACAAACTAACACAAGTTCATTCCGTTTGTTAAGTAGGTTTTCTGTCATTAATATTTGTGAGGATGAATTTTTTTCCAGCAAACACGGGTTGCATCTGTCACCGGGTCCGGGAAAGGGTGTAGATTTGGCGACGAAATTCCAATGTACTACCGCTGTATAGTCATTTATTCTAATATCCCAGTTAAATTTTGAGTGTGCCGTAGCATTTGTATATTGCTTCTTGGTAAGAGTCATTTTATGGTGATAAGATCCGGTTTTTCAGGATTTGGCTGTGGAACCGAAATGAAATTTTGTCTCGCCATTATACAGTTGCTAATATCTAATTATTTGGTTTATATCCACACTTATAGACATCTCCAGTTGCCTTGATCTATCCACTATCCTTCTTCTCATCCTTTCCTCTATCATTCCTGTCTGCTCTCGCTCCAAATCCTCTGCAACACCTTCGTGCTCGTGGCTTCCCGCCTTGCTAGGGGTGAAATGCTTAAAAAAAATATCCAAGTGTGTATATATAATCATATATTGCGGCATATATATAAATATGCATATATACATACATGTATGTATGCATTAAAGAAACGTGCCTGCCCTTCCAAAGAAGAATCAGTATTATTATTGGTCCTGATCCGACGTCTCGGCTTGAGTCATTTTCCTACCTCCGTAAAGCTGACTTTTCTATAAGTACTTTCAGCATTTTCGGATGAGCTCTTCGCCATGGGGTCTACACTTTATGAATTTAAGCGCAGTACTAGATTGAATGCAGTTGAATTGGCAAGATGTAACCTTATTTCTATGCTAACAGTTTCTTTTCTTGTGCTTCTCGTTCGTGGAACTCTCTCCCGGCTACATCCTTTCCAGTTAACTTTAATCTTCAAACATTTAAATGCAATGTCAATCATCATCTATTGTCCTCTTGATTACTTTTCTATTGTTTCAGCTCCTTAATAATGTTTCTTTTTTCTAATTCTTTCACACCCAGTAACATCTTATGTCTTATTGGATTTACTGCCTTTCTTGGGGTGACTTCGACTAAAATAAAAAAAATAAAAAATAAATAAATAAAAATATAAATAAATAAATAAAAAATAAATAAGTAAATAAATAAATAAATAAACATAGACCCTAGCTTGATCGTAAAGCTCTTTGTCACCAAACGGTTAAAGCACGTAGGAATAGACGATGGGGGGAAAGTTGATGGTGGGCACATTGTCTTTAATAAATTTTCGCGAGTGTGCACACCGATAGATGAATAAAATACTGTTTAAAATAAAACAGAGCGTGTACTCAAGTACGGTTACCCACTAAAAAATAACGTTAGGAGTAATAAAAATATATTGGATTAAAAAATTAAATCCTCTAATTCTTTATAATACATATAATAGCTGGCCTCTCGTATTCGAGGAATGCCGTCTACTAGGGCGGCTAGCCAATCCCTATTGCAGATGCTCAAGCACATTTGTGTTTGCTCAACACACACAGAGTTCACCTATGGTTTATACTGCCACTACGCTGAGCAGACCTTAGTTACAGTTTCTGGGAAAGAGCGAGTTATTTAGTGTGATCACCAATTTGAACAAGGCCAGCACGCTCAAGCCCTCGGCCACGATGACTTGTGACTTCTTGCTAGCACAGCTATCGACGGGCCCAAGGGTTCCGTCTACCTAATTTCACTCACAAAGCTTGGCTTAACCCGTGGTATGGTTTTCAGGAACTTTTCAAAGGTGTCGCATGCTAGGATTGACCCCCTCCTTCCTGACAAATCATTCGATAAAATGAAGAATAAATAGGAAATGTTTATCAAACTAGCAACATTTTCTCTCTGTTATACAATTTCCCCCAATATTCTTCCTGATATATAAAAATATAGAAAAGTCTGGGTGAAGTCAGTGTTGCATCATTGAAGCAAAAATTCTCAAATATCGATTGCATTGGAACAAGAAATTGTTGACAGAATGAGACCAGACCTTTTGGGGGTTTTTTGACAACTGTTAACCCCTACTTAATTTTCTGAAAACTCGAGAAATTCAACGAGATAATTTTTAGTGACTATATGAATTAAAAGTAGAATTCCTTGCAGAATTTAAATCATCATTTTTTTTTTAAATCGGATTCAGTCTTATTTAAAATCTTCTCTGAACCGTAAAATAAAAAAGCAATAAAACTGAGAACTGAACTTCAACTAAAAAGCTTTAACTTGATTTTATGAATAAGACATATTAAGGACACTATTGTTTTGAGAAAAAAAAAATTTGATGAATAATAAACTTTTTAAAAAATTCAGCAATTTTTAAAGGAAAACTCTTTCCAATCAATTTAGATTAGTTTTGACATGGAACAAAGTATTTTGCTTCTTTGAAATATTTAAAGTAATCAATTGAAATTAAAACTAAAATAAAAGATTCAAGACAGATTTTTCATTTTAAACAAATCCTTTTAAACATTACGTATCACAAATCTATGTAGGTACTTAGTTTGCATCGCGTTTTCTACAGATGAAACATTGTCCCTATTAAAGTTATGATATTTTGCAGCATTGGGCGTATGTGCGGGTGGTGTAACTGTTATTGGTGCCGTAAGTGAAATCGTCGAACAGAGTTCAAATTTCGGTCGATTCTGTTCATTTCACTCTGCGATAATGCCCATGGAAACGATATGAATTCATCTTGCTCTAGCTATGGGTCAAATATTAGGTCAGGCTAGTTTATGGTGGCAGTCACTGGAAGGGAAGGAAAACTCTGAATTCAGACCTGCGGAAGACGATTTGGGAAAATGCTGCTGGTTCTGGACAAGCCTTCAACACCATCTGTGTGGGTAGTCCAGCAGCTCAGTTCTAAACCAAATGGTTGGGCCGACATATGCTGAAGCAGACTGGAGAGTCCACTACACACACACACGCACTCACACTCACACACACACACACACACACACACACACACACACATATATATATATATATATATATATATAATTCTATTAAGGATACAAGCATGAAGTAATGACTGTGAATTGAACTCACTAATCTGTCGTAGTTAATCTCGCGTGACAAACTTACAAACCATTACACGACTTCGAAGTGCCCACTATGTATATGTATGTGTGTGTGGTTGTATGTAAATATTCACAGAATTTGAAGAGTATGTGCGAACTGAATGTTGTACGGATTTTGTGAACAGTACACGTTTTGTATTCGTTGTAAAACAATCCGTATGGGATTATGCAGTTGGAAGATCAAATTAATAAGTAGGTACTGGAGTAAAGTTTCCAAAACATTTTGGGCAACTCGTACAGTAACGATTTCATACACTATCTCTCTCTCTCTCACACACACACATACACATGCACGCGCGCGCACACGGGCGCGCATGCGCTCAGGAGGTGCTACAAAAATGTCCAATGAACTTGAAGTACGAAATAACTTCACCAAAGAAAGAAAGAAAGAAATCATTTTTAACTTAGGTACTTTATTTCCTAAGGAAGAAGTTCCAAAAGAGAAAAAATATGTCGGTGAGACATGGGAAATGCTGAAAAACTGAACAATACGTTCTTAATAGACTGATCAATATATTTTAATTAATCGAATTCGGGGCGAGATTCATATATACATAGATCACTAGACAGTCACTGGGTGCACAATACTTTCGGCTTTGTGCCACATCTAAGCTATACTTAGAAAACGACTATGGCTCAGGAGACAGATATCATACTATCTTCAAACACAGAGTTAGTTTCAAAGTAAGAAAATTGCTTTGTGTCATTCTTCCAAGTTGTATAGTCTGTCTAACTTGAAATCAAGAATTTGGAATCTTGTTTTCTTTAATACATCGGTCGGACTTATGTGTGTAGAAATATGCAGCTACGCCGGCCATGTTAAGAGTTGATTTTCTTTTTCTTTTCATATTAGCGATTTGTTACAGCATGGCTAATAAATCATTAGATTGTTTAACAAACAACTATGAGTCAGCAAGACATGAAAAATAATAGGCAAACTCAAAAACCTAACATGAAAATAAAACATCTTTACCGATATGGCAGTATTAATAATGGTTGATTTTTTAAACTCACATCTAAGCTACACTTAGGAGACAGATATCATACTATCTTCAAACACAAAGTTAGATACAAAGTAAGAAAATTGCTTTGCATCATTCTTCCAAGTTGCATAGTCTGTCTAACTTGAAATCAAGAATTTGGAATCTTGTTTTTTTTAATGGGTCGGAGGACTGACCACTTATGTGTGCAGAAATATGAAGCTACCCAGGCCATGTTAAGAGTTGATTTTTTTTCTTTTAATATAAGCGATTTGTTACAACATGGCTAATAAATCATTAGATTGTTTAACAAACAACTATGAGTCAGCGAGACATGAAAAATAATAGGTAAACTCGAAAAACTAACACGAAAATAAAACATCTTTACCGATATGGCAGTATTAATAATGGTTGTGTTTTAAAACTTTGTAAAACAAATCTTTATTCGTTAAATCGTTTTTTTCTCTCGACCACAATTTCACATATACATCATCACCATTATCATCATCAGTCCCCTTTCAATCGTGGGGTGGAGCATCTCAAGGTCAGAAGATGAACTGTTGGCGATGGCTCTCAGGGGTTCCGGTATTGTCATGCTCGTCCACTCTTTAATGACCAGCTCTTGCGATGCTGTCCCTGCTGACATCAGCATAAGACGGTGCCTCGCATGATGTACTTATAGAGGCTGTTATGTCGAGTAACGTGGCTAAACCATTTAATCTTCCGAGGTTTAATAGAGGCGAGGAGAAATTCTATCAATTCCAGATGTGACACTTTAATTCCTAGAAGAACGTCGAGGAACTGGTATTTTAAAAATAACCAAATTCTTCCAGTGATTCACCTTCAGAAAATAACGTCATCCATTTTTCTACTCGATCAAAACACAAAACAGTTAAGCAACGAGGCCAGAAAAAGTTATTGCTAACAAAGAAAGCAGGACCTGATTAATAAGGGACCACAGAGGGACATAAAGAGTGTGACCATAATTACTGGCGAATAAGTGATCCGAGTGAAATATTATATATATATATATATATATATATATATATATATATATATATATATATATATATATATATATACTCTCAGTCAAGTACCGTGAACTTCACTGAGATGTGTACGGGTTACAACTTTCAAGGGTATTGCATATCACCCACTATATATATATATATATATATATATATATATATATATATATATATATATATTAGGTATTAGGTTTTCCTTAAATATGAAAGTACTTTCGACAGGTTCTCCGGTCATCGGCAGGCATAGAAACTGTTTTCTTTTTGGCAAAATTCAGGTAGCATCCGAGACGAAAAAATATAATGCTAATCAGAATATGTTTTTTGAAGTTTGTTATTGGTAACAGATACAAACTTAATGTTATAAATGACAATGTTATCATATTTAAGGAAGACCTAATACT
>OZ010576.1:55288764-55328764 GCA_963932145.1 Acanthosepion lycidas
AATTTTTCACAGAAAATATTCGTCCTCCAACAGGACTCGAACCTGTATCCTGAACCGTCATTTAGCTTGGCGTGCCTTTACCGATTTGGCCACAGAGGAGCGTTCGGTTAGCAAGGTCGAATTTACTGTATTTAAACTTCAATCTTCCATGAATCTCTCACGTACATTCATATCTGCTCATGGCGTATCAAATGTAAACAAATGACGTCACCCATTATGAAATGGGCCGACAATTATTTTTAAAAGAATATATAAACATAAAAATGTCTTAAAAATAATTGTCGGACTTTGTCCATTTCATAATATGTGACATCATTTGTTTAAATTTATTGCTGGTGATTTTTTACAAAAGCGTATAGCTAGTTAAAAAACCTGTTTTTACACTTTCATAATGTTTTGACCCCAGTTTGGGGGTTGACTATTTACCCATAGTTGTCACCCTAACAGATCAGGGTGGACCTGGGAACGCCCTCAAAGCTTCCTGATCAAAGACCTTGCTTTTGAGTATAGTTTATCGTCTTACCCAGGACGCGGATGTAGTTTATCATCATACCCAGGACGGGGTGTACAGGAGAGTCGTGATTACAACAGCTCCGGAGACCATGATCTATCTTGGTGGCTTGCCGAAGCCAATATTTGGGGGTACATATATATATATATATATATATATATATATATATATATAATTTCTCTACATTTTATTATTTGACTTGGTTAATATAGGACATTTAAAACGTACCTGTGATCTGTCCAAATAATGGAACATACTTCATGTTAAGCGTGTGTCGATCGGTTCTATGGAAGCACAAACGGAAAATATCCCATGTTCGAGTACCGTGAATCTTCTAGTTAAGCACATGCATGTTACTTTTTAAAAAGATCTAAAGAACGCATCATTACACTATATTTCGCTCTACTGAGAACTGAATTCAGTAAAATCCACGATAACGGAATTAATTGTATTACATTCTAATGAAGTAATTGTTGCTTGATTGATTGAGTTTGTTTAGAAGCATATCAACCTCTATGTGTAAATTTAATGCTGAAATCTAAATATTTTGAAGGTAATTTTAAAATTTTGATGAATAATTAATTTTTAGAAGAATTGTTTACATTTTTTAAAGTTTTCATTGGAATAATGTATACAGTTTTAATTTTTTTTTAAATTTTGTATTAATTTGTACCGTTTATATGATATTATTAAGCAAAAAACTATAATAATAAACGGAGGACTTACTACAATTAAGCGAACCGCAGTATCTTAAAAAGAATTTTGGTTTTTTGTGTGTGTGTGTAAACGTCCCAATTTTTGTAAATACGGATGTCCATACACGACATTATCACAAAATACGAGCGTTAACTATAGTAGATTTAAAGCCAAAGTTCCTAAAATTTAGAAAAACATTAAATTACCGAGAATATTTTCTTAAATTTTTAAGATTATTGGAAAGTTAAAAAAATATATGTAAATTGTCATTCTTACTGCATTCGTCAAGTATTTTTACGGATATGACTTTCTAGAAAAAAATAGTTAAATTTCCCAAACATCAGGCTGTTAATAGTGATGTCAACACCTAAGAAAACACTTACCTCTGTGTTAAAATGTTTTTATGTGATATTTTATACTAAAAGTAAGTAATATTTGTTTCAAATCAGATTGATTAAACTTTAAATTAGCTAATCTACTTCAAATAAATTTTCAAAAAAACTATATTTTATATTTGAGAGATTTTTTTGATTAAAGGAATTACGTTGTGCAGAGAGATTTGTAAAATTAAGGATATTTAGCAATTAAAAATAGAATCAATTCCAATCAATTTAAATTCATTTTGAAATACAGTAAAGTATTTTGCTTACTGTTAATATTAAATTTAGTGGATTAGGTTGGAATAAAACTAAAATAAAAGCTTCAAGAAAGAATATTATTATTTTATTTTATTATTTTTAACAATTTATTTTAAAACTTACGTATCGCTTTTTTTGTGTGGGGATACCTTTATATATAGCAAAAAGAAAACTTTTTTTTATTAATGCGTTTTGTTCCTCCGAGAAACTTTATCAAGGTAAATGTTGAAATTTTATTTTGTAACTTGTATCTCCATATTTACATCAGGGGACGAAACGCATTGGTAAGTAAAAATGTTTCTTTTATCTTTTATTTATTTTGTCTTTACAGATATATTTTATTTACATCTGAATCCCCCCGGCCAATATATATATATATATATATATATATATATATATATATATATAATTAAAAAAGTCAAATAAGTAATATTATGTAATTGTTTTTTGTCTTTTTAGCGATCTCAAATTCTTTCTTTTAGAAGGACATAGAGCGTATAGAAACTCTCGGTTGTGATAAATGTGCCGTGCGCTTTCAGCTAATACTTAGGTGTGTGGGTAACTTTTGTTATGTGTATATTTTGCTCTTGTTTCCTATACTGTGATTTGGAAAAGCAGTCATTTGATTTTGAACACGAGACAAAAAAACTGCAATATGAAAGAAATTTCTACTATACTGACAACGAAAATTGCACCCCCTCCACATCAATACAATGAAAATAGTTCTTTCCCGGTTATTTTTATTCAGGGTTTAATGCTGAGTATTCGTTACGGTCAGAATTACTATATTGTTTATTTATTCAGGTCGGGCGGTTGGAGGAAGTGTGGATGTAAATAGGCTAAGTTTACACACACATATTTAAAGTAATCGATTTTATTTATTAATCTGACAGATTCTTAGCACTTTAAACGTTATTTTTAGTGGATATTCATATTTGAGTAGACGCTCCATTTATTTATTAAACAATATATTTATTTATTTTCGTCTACCGCACTGAACGTTCGAGAAATCTTATTAAAGAAATACTGAGCACATATTTTTCTTGAATAAGACTTTTCGATTATTCAAGACGGTAGATGAAAATAAATTATTAGACTGTTTAATAGATAAATGGAACTTTTACTCAAATAGGAGGATCTACTAAAAATAACGCTTAAATTGATAATATATATATATATATATATATATATATATATATATATATATATCCTTTTCATCATCATTCTCTCTCTCTCCATTTTTTCATATATCAAGATTAATCAACTAATCTGCTAAACATATTTGTACACGATTTTTCATATATATATATATATATATATATATATATATATATATATATATATATATGATAAAATATATTTCTGTCTAAATTAATTATCGTTATTTACTCTATTTATATTTGAACTATTGACCTCATTGTTCTTGTTGTTATCACAACGATTCGATCGCTATATCCTCCGGCCTTCCCCAGGTGTATATCGATCTGGGTACAGGAAAATGGCCTAGTGGATAAACGTGTTGGTTTGTGAATTTGGTTACGTAGTGATTGTGAGTTCAATCTCTGGGTCGGGCAGAGTGTACTCAGTGTAAACGAGCGATCAATAACTGAACAATACTAAATTAATATAAGAACTAGACGTGATATCTCTAGATATGAGCAAGTAGAACAGTTTACTCCCGTTGATTAGATTAATTAAAGTGTCAGTTTTATAATTCTTGTAGTTAACCTAGATCGATAGATAGCTTAGGAAGTCCGAAGAGCAAAACGGCTGAAAAGCTGTGAATTATCACAGCTTTTCAGCCGTTTTGCTCTTCGGACTTCCTAAGCTATCTATCGATCTAGGTTAACATATAACAATAACGTCGGGTCGCAGAGAAAGCGGGACACGCCCTTGTCCGAGAGAGAATCCAGTACAACCGTTGGATAAAACATCAACTACAAGCTCATATCTCCCAGACGCTCGAGGATTTCTTCAACAGAATTACTAATGAAGAAGACCAGAGAAGGATCCAAAATGACCTGGATAAATCCTTTAGACATGAATTTGATGTAGTCAAGGCACGCCAAGTGCAAATATTAAATAGATTGAAAGATCAGAAGGTGACGCACAATGTCCATCACCCACCAGTGAAAGAAGTAGTCAACATCAGCCAATATCAGCTGAGTGCCTCTGAGGAGTCAGTATTGAATAAGGGTCTCAACTTCGCCACAACCATCAGGCGGGTGCCATACTTGGACATCATTGCCAGAGTCGAGGAGGTGGCCTTGAACTTCCCTTCTCAGGCTCAGGCGGATGAACTAAGATGGAAGGTAAGACAGGCCCTGGAGAGTGCCAAGCTGCCCAGGTCTAACATAACAAAACTGGAGAGGCTGGTGATTGGATCCCTACAGAGGAACGAAAACATCATCATCCTACCGGCTGACAAAGGTAATGCGACTGTAGTGATGGACAAATCAGAGTATACAAGAAAACTGGAAGACCTCATTAGCAGTGGTAGCTACAGCAAAGTGAAAAAGGATCCTACTATGAAAACGGAACGCAAACTGTCACAGATCCTAATCAAGAATAAGGATCACTTCGCACCCAAGACGTATAGGCACTTATCGCAGCGTTACACCAAGCTACCTCACATATACGGTCTCCCTAAAATTCACAAAGACGGTATTCCGCTCAGGCCGATTGTTAGTTGCCAAGGCTCTGTGTGCCACCCTCTGAGTCGCTTCCTTGTAGATATAATTGACCCATTGATCGGAAAGTCTCCTTCATATGTCCGAAACTCCGCCCACTTCGTGGAAATAATCAAAGATGCTCCCATCCTATCCAACCAGATGGTGAGCTTGGACGTGGTGAGTTTGTTCACCAAGGTACCCACGGAGGAGGCACTCTCAGTAGTCAGAGACAAACTGACCTCTGATTCTTCCCTAGAAGAACGGACCAGTATTCCAATAGATAATCTGATGGAGATGTTGACTTGACTTTCTGTACACAAACAACACACTTCGGAATGGGATCACACATATATCGACAGGATGAGGGCTTAGCAATGGGCTCGCCATTATCACCATCAATGGCGAATATATACATGTAATACTTTGAAGAAATGGCATTAGAATCTACATCGCTAAAGCCTACTATATGGTTAAGGTACGTAGATGACACCTTCATACTCTGGCCACACCAGGAAGATGTCCAGGTTCTACTGGACCATGTGAACTCAATAAGACCTTCGATACAGTTCACAATGGAGAGAGAGAGAGAGTAACAACACACTCCCATTCCTGGATGTACTAATATCTCGAACAGAGCATGGGTTCAAGACATCCGTATACCGTAAACCAACATTCACCGGACAGTACCTCAATTTCAACTCCCACCATCCATACAGCGTAAAGAAAGGGATCGTCCGTTGCTTACAACACCGAGCAAAAGTCATAAGTGGCGACCCAGAGATGTTAGATAAAGAATTGGTCAGTATCAGTAGTACCCTACAACATAACAACTACCCTGGGTACATGGCAGCAGCCCCCCCCCAAAAAAAAAAAAAACCGGGATAGGCGGGTACAAGAGGAGGAGGACAACAACACTCAAAAAACAGTCTGCCTGCCTTATGTGAAGGGGTTATCAGAGAAAATACAAAGGATCTGCGGTCCATATAGCATCAGGACAACCTTCAAGAGCTTGACAACACTACGCAGATATCTCTCTCGAGTGAGACCCCCCATACAGGAGAACATGACTAAAGACTGTGTGTACGCTATCCCGTGCAGCTGCGGAAAGGAATATAAAGGAGAGACAGGCCGCCCCCTCAAGGTAAGGCTTCAAGAACACCAGAAAGCTGTGTATCCAGTGACAAACCCAAAAGAGTGTGAGTTCAATACCCCGTTAAGGCAGTGGAGAACTTTCAGAGGGAAAATTAACAGGAGATAACTGATAACTGACATCCATTAAACATGGCACGTTGAACTAGAACAGTCTACCCCAGGGATTGAAATAAAGGTTTCAGTTCGAAATTCCAACCACCTGAAGAAGGCCGGAGCGTACAAAGGCCGAAACGTTGTGACAAATATGGCGGCAAAGATGAGGACAATGGTCCGCATAATGTAAATACTGTACATAATACCTCATCTCAGAAATATAGACATATATATATATATTAATAATACATATACCTACTTTTACAGTATCACTCAGAGTTTCATGGCTTTCCTAATCATCACGTAGAAAGTGTTACGAACTGGTAAAAAAGAAATTGAACAGTTCATAACTTTTTGTACCTGATGACTGGGAAACCATGAAACGCTGATTCGTAAGTATATGTGTAATTATCAATGTATACTTCTTTTTAACTACATTGAACGTTGTTTTGTCAACACCACTGATTAAATAGTTATTTGCTCGCCTGTATGTGCACGTACTCGCTCACATATATGGTCGATCGTGTCTCTTTATTTGTCATTTCTAAATCTCTCTTTCTCTCTCTCTCTCTCTCTCTCTCTCTGTATATATATATATATATATATATATATATATATATATACATACTGACATACACACAAACACAAACACACAGACACACACATATATTATAATTCTTTTCTATTTTAAAAATATGGTTTCATCGCTACACAGGAATTACCATGTTTCAAAACTAAAATTTCAAATCAATATCTCCGTTCCATTCTCAAGCGATTTTTGGAATAACCTATTAAGAAATTTACTTCATTTGTAAGCACAGACAATCTTAACATTTTAAATTGTTAAGGTTAGCGAAAATTCAGTTATTTTGATAAGGTGTGGTTGGATTTTAATTTTCTTAGACAACATATGTATCAAATATAAGTTACTTTCAAAATCAGGTTAAATTAAGGTTCATAAACAATAACATCCGTTTCTCGCGTGTCGCTTAAATTATAATTTTATGCAGAAAGATTTCTTAAAAGGGTCGTCTGAATATGAGTAAGTTGTATTTTAATATATATATTAGGTTGGTGCACAAATAATGACGTAATAATGTCGTTTTTTGACGTATTTTTTAACGTCAAAAAACGACATTATTACGTCATTATTTTTGCACCAACCTAATATATATATAAGTCTTTTTGTCCTAGTATGTTCCTATATTTCTCTCAATCTATCCATTGTCTATCCTTTTTTCAATTGGTCTATATTTGTTTTCCATAGCTATAAAGATTAGGTCTGGTTGTATGCGACTGGGTCGAGTACATAACACTGACAATATTGTACAATAAAAGATCAAAAAGTAAAGCAAGATTGGATCGAACTGAAAAATCTATCGACTCTTTCTAAGATGTTTTGTCCGTGCCGGAAATGGAAGTTTGCCTTTCTATCGTGACAATCCTTGAGTATCTCATAGCCATTTCATAACCCCTATCGTGTCGAGAGTGCGTGTATGACTGGGAGACGCGGGGAGGAGGCCCAGCCAACTTTGGCCTGAAAAGCCTTCCCTTGAAGGTAAAATAAAAAGTACGTCACATAACGTTTACACCCACAGTAAACAGAACAACAACAACAACAAAAAAAAGAAAAAAAACTGAAATAAAATAAAACATTAAAGCCTAACTTGATATCCGTAACATTATACGAAAGAATGAGTCAAGTTTGGTCTATCATCAGATAAAGGACATCCTGGTTAAAACTCAGAGACACACACAAACAAGAGCGAGTCTCTCAATCAATAGATGTATATGTGTTATTTGCACGTGCATGCATATATATATATATATATATATATTTATTTATTTTTATTTTTTTTGAACGTGTGTGTGCATCAACTCATTTATCTGAAACTTTCAATGTATAAAATTTCATGTAGGCGATTAATATTCACTGATGAATTTTTGGGTGGTTTCTTTGATATGCGCACTAGGTTATTTAATGTCGAATTTCACATGGAGTACCCAGGGAGGATCGAACTCACTACCTACTAGTCATACCCAGTCAGACAAGTCTTGGTAATCATTACACTACGCCAGGTATCTAAAATAGCTAGCTCGGAAGCTAGCTAGCTTGATAGATTTGAAAAGAGATAGATAGATAGATAGATAGATATGAACTGACTGGTACAGACTGATAGATGGACAGACAAGAAGAAACTTTAGATAGATAGATAGATAGATAGACAGACAGATAGATAGATTTGAAAAGAGATAGATAGATATGAACTGACTGGTATACATTGATAGATGGCCAGACAAGAAGAAACTTTAGATAGATAGATAGATAGATAGATAGATAGATAGATAGATAGATAGATATGAATAGACTGATTGCTTGGTTGATTTTACATGTCAATCATTATTGGTATATTTAATATCAAATTTTCTACAGGGCACACGGTGGGAATCAAACTCACTACTAAGTAGTAAAAGTCAACCAGACTAGCCGCGCTAGCCATTAATTCACACCGACGACACTATAGAATGAAGTGCATTGACAAGAAAGGAGTTGATACTAAAAAATGAATATTTGCGAGGTAAACTAAATATTTATTCATCCTCAGAATCATTTATATACCTTTTGGTGTGTATGTGTTTTCGTGCGTATGTATGTATATGTGCGCTTGTCTTGTGCATGTGAGTCGATATAAATGGATATATTGCTTACATGAAATTAGTATTGATCGAAAACCCTTGTCAGGACAAATTCGATAATGGCACATTTCTCCGACTTCAACGGCTTTGATCACAACAGCAGAAACTGTATATATATCGACGCTTAACGCTTTCTATTAGTCAGTATCAGCTAAGAATTTATTCCCCTTTGTTCTATTTACAATTGACCTCGGGTAGAACACATCGCCAACAAGACGATTATAAAAGGCGAATACAAACAGGAGTCGTCGATCATTACTGTATCAGTTTTAATAATCTCCATTCCTGAAAAAAATGTTTCGCACATATTGAATAGTATAAAAAGTCATTTAACTGGAAAAAGCGTTAACGTAAGAACCAAATACGGACTGCTTTAGATCTTTATTTTTTGCATTTTCGCCCCCAGGGCTCCATTCTTGGACCCTCTCTCTTCCTTATTTTTCATCAACGACCATTTTGATGCAGTCACTTCTCGACTCCAAATATAAATGACTAGCAGCATGACCCGGCGTTGCCCGGACTTGATTAAAAAATCGTACGACTCATACAGCAATCGCTATCACTTGACTTAAAATATTTTTGCCCTTCCTTGCCTTTAAAGCAGTGCCCTTTGCCGTGCTGATGTTGATACATGCCTTACTTCTTGGCTATCTCACACTGCGAATTTTTTCTAAGCTCTATACTAAACATAAAATCTAAAAAGAACTAAACAAAATGAACACAAAACGATCAGCTTTAAAAAAGGACTCGTAACTGGAAAAACCGAATGAAAAAAGAATGTTAACAACAAATACTTTTTCACACCCAACCCAGTTCTGCGGAATCAGAATCAACGTTGAGTTTAAGCAAGCGAATGAGCCAACTGGAGTAAAGTGCCATGCAGATTTAAATTTTTCCCACTTGTGACGAATGCAGCTATCGATTTTTTTTGCATGCTAGCATGCTAGTATGCTAGCATGCTAGTTAACATTCGTGTCAGTCAGCTGTTGGCTCTCACGCTGGCCAATAGAATCTTCCTGTCTATTTGTGGCAGCCAGCTATAAGCTCTCACTCTGGCCAGTAGAAAATGGCCGCAAACTACATGAAAACTGCCGTAGAAGCATGAAAAAATCGATTATTTCCACTATCGATGGGAGTTGGGAAATGCAAAGTGGGTCTTGGCCTTCCCGCTAACTTGGAGCATGTGCATGTAAATTTTGGTGCAAATCTGTCGAAAATTGAGGCCGTGCATTCGTTACACACACACACACACACACACACACACACACACACACACACACACATCTGCTTTTTATAGATAGAGATGAAAAATTCTTACGCCTGAAATTCAGACAAATCTTTTCACTGTGTAGTGACTTCCTTAACGTAGCTTAAAAGTCGCACATGGATGAAAGTATTGGGCACCCAGTGAGTATCAAATTCACTATTCAGTTGTAATTGATCTAGCCAGACAAGCTTGCTAACCATTACACCACGTCGAGGTGCTCAAACCTTTCATTGTATACATGTGTTTGCATGAGATTCTTGTCGTCTCATAGCATTTTTGTTAGCTTCATGGCGTAACATAATACTCCCTACTGTTGTTTACCCATGATTTTTTTTTATTTATGTTATTCTTATTTATTTATTTTTTGGTTGTGCTTTATTAAGCAAAACTTTGTATAGAGTGTGATTCATTCCAGATGTTGATTTGGACTCAGTGCCACACTGGGGTTTCAGACGAATGGCCTGAAAAATAACCTCCAAGCCACCAAGTGCAGATCCGGGCCTTAAAAATGTCTGGGGATGCTCGCGAGATATGAACACATGGTTAACACAAGAAGCAAATACAAACTGCTTTATATCAATACGGGCGTCCCCGGGACTCTAGTCTTGGATCCACTATGTTTCTCATTTTCATCAACAACCTACTTGATAAAATCAAAATGGCAGCAGGGTTAGGAAAGTGACCTGGGAAAAAAAATTGGCTTGTTGATTTTAACGCCTCTAAAACGACGTATTCATCACCTTATAGAAACTTTTTGCTTACCATCAGCAAATGTCGAGCAATTAAAAACGCTTTGTTGGTCAAAGAACCTTCACGAATTTAAGCGTAGTACTAGATTGCCAGCTAGATTTCATCATTTCCCTTTTACCAGTTCTAACTGTAGGTTCTCTGCTAAAAGTTTCTTCCCTCGTACTTCTCACTTGTGGAACTCTCTTTCGACTTCGTTTTTTTATGTCAACTATATTCAAAAATTTTAATGCAAATTTTAATGCACATACACAGAGAGAGACGCACACACACACATATACATATATATATATATCTGTCTATCAATTTTTATTTATTAGGTTGGTGCAAAAATAATATCGTTTTTGGACGTTAAAAAATACGTCAAAAAACGATATTATTTTTGCACCAACCTAATAATTTTTCACATTTCCGAATTAGTCGGCGTTTTTTTTTTTGTTATCGGTGAATATGCCAAATTTTCAGTATTAACTTTTATTTTATATTATTTCCTTCTCGGGTACTTTCGAATGTTGCTACATTCATTTTCAAGGATTGTTCTGTGTATATTTACGTAAGTGGCTTTTCATTCCCGCGTTCGCACGTTTGACCATTTATACGACATCACCTTGACTGACTTGAAATCAAACGTCAGAACTTGTCGATATATATATATATATATATATATATATATATATATATATATATATATATATATATATATATATGATAGATAGATAGATAGATAGAGAGAGAGAGAGAGAGAGAGAGATGCGTATTTAGACAGCAATCCTTCTTTCAAGCACATTTCAGTGAATGCGGCAGACAAGGTGCTTTGATTCAGTTTTTATACAATTTCTCATGTGATCTAATAATTTTTTCTTTTCGAATAATAAATTATATAAAACTGTCCAATTGTTCTTTTTACCCGAGTGTTTTTGGCTATACATTTAGCCATTTTTAAGGTAGATATAATTTTTGACAACACAAATTTAATAGCATCACCTACCTGCAAAAAAGGCTAAAAATAATGGAAGCTTTATTAATAAAAGCAACAAAAAAAACAAAAAAAAAACACTCAGTTAAATCAACTATGAACATGGACACAATATCTTGATCATGTTTTGAAAATAAAAACATTATATAAATATATACATACAACAATCTATTTCTTGTTAACAGTTAATATATTTCAACCTTGAAAATAGATAAATGTATAGCCGAAAGCTGTGTGTGTGTGTGTGTGTGTGTGTGTGTGTGTGTGTGATTGAACGTATTGGCAGAAGGTTGAAATTTGGGGCGTTTTCAAAATAGGAATAACTAGATAAATAAATAAACTGTGGATTTTACTTTAAGCTGCCTTCTTTTCTTCTTTTTTTTTTTACTATGGTTACGATTTGGATGGTGACTTACTTCATCTTTTCTTGAAAATGTAATCATCTAATGCACCAGTTGCAACCAGGAAATATCGTTATAGCTAATATTGCTTTGTTAGCGTAAAACTTGATCAATTCTACACGTCTCAAACAAAACGCCTACCGAATATCGGCTAACATAAGCTTCTGCTCATGCCCTAACAATAAGATAGCACCCGGAATAATAATAGAAGTTTGCTTGAGAGCCTTTCAAATTTGTAGTTCTCACTATCTATTAGGTTGGTGCAAAAATAATGACGTAATAACGTCGTTTTTTGACGTACGTCAAAAAACGACATTATTACGTCATTATTTTTGCACCAACCTAATACATACTGTATAAAAAAATATTTTAAATGAAACCTGAAAACAGCCGGAAAGCACAATAGTCGAAACTTTGTAATAATAACAAAAAGATGGGGACATCAGTCATCCGAACGAAAATAATGTAAATAATTAAGCCCAGAAACTCAAACAATTTTTTTCATTGTATGTATGCGTTATGCCTGGCATTCTTGACATATAGCATCTTTGCTAGCTGCATCAGGCAACCTTTATTTCTTGTAATTTTTTAAAATATAAATTTTTTTGGGGGGGTGGGGGTTATTAAGCAGATCTTTTTTGTAGCATGTGACTCACTGCAGATGTTCCCAGAGTGAACTTTGCACTCAGAGTTACAATAGGGCTTCAGAGAAGCCAAGTGCATCAGTGGCTTGACTAGAAAGATAACCTTCTAGTAACCATGCGCAGGCCCGTGCCATGAAAAATGTCAGTGGCTGCTCGCGATATATGAACACGTCAGAAGTGGGACAAACCGTATGGCAGGTAGATATATAACCACCGTCCGTAGAGTGGAGAAAAAGAGTCTCTTATTTTCTCGCATGGATACAGATTCCACATTCGGAGAAAACCTCAGTGTCACATACCCCCCCCCCACTGGCTGGCAATAACTGATAATTGTCAAATAAACATTAATGTTACGTTTGAGAGATTTAATCTCAGGTTTTATTAGAAAGATAATATTATATTTCTAAAAATATTACAAAACAATTCAAGTTAATTACTGGTTTAAAAACGCACAAAGGAAGAAAACCTGAACGTATACTGATTTGAACTCTACAGTAAAAATTAGCAAGACAGATTATATCAAATCGTGTGTTTATGTAATATAATGGTTAATTAGTTTAATTAATTGAATATAATTATTTCAGGAAGAGAAGTTAGAGACACATCGTGCGATAGAAAAGCTAAGAGAAGAAAATAATAGACAATTTTTTTTAGCCCGATAAAAATTTAAGGTGGAGTAATGGATAGCGGATCAGATTGAGCAATCGGGAGAGCCGAGTTCGAATTCCAGTCGGAACCATTATATATAAAATAAGTATCAACCTACTGCAGAAAAAAATCTGTCATCTGATTTTTTTTTCCGCGGTAGGTTGACCTGATCGCCTAAACGCGTGGTTCGTAATTAGGACTATTTTACGCGTACCCAATGTAGATTTTCATATTGAAAATTACAGTTGCAATAGCTTTTTTTTCCCTAAAATGAATTAACACTATCACTTGGATAATATAACATTAAACGCCATGTTTAGAACTTTTTTTTTTTGTGATCTCTGGTTTCCAATGCATTCTTGGTAAGGATAGTAGATACCGTTCCATTGCATCCTTTATGGTTTGAAATTTAGAGTTTTCCTCCTCTTACATTAATTTCCATTCGAGGATAGAAAGCCCACTCTACTCTGCTATTTAATCCATAGTTAGTTAGAGAAGAGGGGGATTCATGACTTTTCTAATAGTATCTGTGCAAACGTGATTGGCACAAGCTCAGAATCGCCGAGGAGATAACCATTGCGCTAAACGTACAACCATATAAGAAAGACCGCAGGCCAATGAAAAAATAACTGATTTTAAATGTTAAATATTTATTCTTCAAAACAATATCCTCCCTTGCCAATACACTTAATTGACAAGAAAGAAGATTGAATATTATAACAACAAGCTTTGAGCTAACTCCATATCCATTTACGGAAATATACAGGAATCCTATATATATATATATATATATATATATATATATATATATATATATATATATATATATATATATATGAAGAAAAATATACGGAAAAAACAAACAAAAATCCTTATATGCAATTATGCTGTTTTAATGTTAATATAATGTCAACGTCGGACGTTTCGGTCTAATAAACCATCTTCAGGACATATTCATAAAATATAATTAACATTATCAATTCAACATGACAAAGACGATGGGCATAAGAACAAGACTTATCCAAACAGATAACTGAAAGTTTTATAGGATCAGCGTTCCGTTTAAACATGGTCACGTTGTCGTCACGTGGGCGACGTTGTGAAAACGTATTCTTAAAATTTGAGTATTTTGAATGAAAAATGAAAAATGAAAAGAATGTATACATACATACATACATACATACATATATATATATATATATATATATATATATATATATATATATATATATATATATATATATATATATGTATATGTATATATATATATATATGTATATATATTTTGGGGAAATTGTATGGCAAAGTGGAAACTTTTTTTACTTGTGACGTGTTTCGTCCTTCAGGACTTCGTCGGACTGAATTTGTTATGTTGGGAGGAATACACATGCGCACGACAGAAGGATCCTGGGAATTTTAGAATTTTTTTTTTTTATCTGTCTTCTGGCGTGCTCATGTGTAGTCCTACTAACATAATAAATTTAGTCTAATGAAGTCCTGAAGAACCGAACGGGTCACAAATATACTTTTTACAAATGTCATAGAGTTTCCACAATACTGTTTTCGAAAGATAAAAAAGATATAACCTTATCTCTCTCTCTTTCTCTCTCTCTCTGTGTGTGTCTCTCTCTCTCACACACACACACACACACACACACACACACACACACACATATATATATATATATATATATATATATATATATATATATATATATAGTGGGGAAAAACAAATATACGTACACTTAGAAATCTTTAATTTATTGTATTTCCAACTAATGAATAAACATATGTTTCATATAATTAACTGTACACAGAGGCATAATAACTAAATTTGCATAGAAAATAGAAACAAATTGATTTAATGCAAATAAATCGCATTTAACCATTTTAATGGGTGGAAAAATATTAATGCAATGCAAATTTCATTATTTTAAAACTTTTAAATTACTTTAATACTCTAGATTATTCAAGTGAAATATTCTAGAATGTTTCAATAATGTTATCAGTAGTTCTTTTTAGCCTAAAAATACAAACAGAACATTCTGTAATTGATATTTGTGCAAGAAGGTTTACATCATGGCAAGAAGTAAAGAATTGACAAATTCGCAAAAAGAACTGATTGATAAGCACTGGAAAGATGATAAAACTTACAGGAAAATCTCATACAACATGAATATTCCATTTACTACCATTAGTTCGTTCATTGCAATGTATAAAAAAAATCAATCTTTTGAAAACCAAAGAAGAACGTGTGCTCCATGGAAGATTTCTACAAGATCTTTGAGGAAATTAATGTGTCAAATTAAACAAAATCTACTGGTTACTCGTTAAGATTGCAGGATGATTTGCGTTCATCAGGAATTTGTGTCACTAAACAGACAATAAGCAATGAAATTCATAGGAACAATCTAAAGTCACGCTCCCCTTGGAAAACTCCACTGCTATTGAAAAGAGACAGAGATGCAAGTTTGAAATTCGTTCGTGAATATAAGCATAAGGAAAAATCATATTGGGAAAGAGTATTATGGACAGACGAGACCAAAATTGAGTTGTTTGGATGTAATTCTAGAAACCATATATGGAGGAAAGTTGGCGATGCATTCAAACAAAGATCACAGTTCCAACAGTGAAATTTGGTAGTGGCAGCATCATGTGCTGGAGATGATTTTCTGCAAAAGGTACTACCAAAATATCAATAATAGATGGTAGAATAAAAGCCGCAGCATGTGAAAATATTTTGGAAACAAATTTAATGATTTCCGTTGAAAATCTTGAACTTCCTCCTGATTGGATCTTCCAACAAGATAATGATCTTAAGCACACTGCAAAATGACTTGCTAAAAATAATGTAAATATCCTGAAATGGCCTAGTCAGTCTCTAGATTTAAACCCAATCGAGAATCTGTGGCGTTATTTGAAAATTCAAATCCAATCGAGAGATCCAACAATCATCCTGGATCTGAAGACCATATGCAAAGAAGAATGCAACAAAATACCAACTAAAATTTGCAAATTATTACTTGAAAACTAAAAGAAAAGGTTGCTTTCTGTAGAAATGAATAAGGGCTATTCTACAAAGTATTATCTGAAGATTATGTATTCTTTTTTGTATTGTACGAATACTTTTTTCACTCATTAAATCTGATTTATTTCTATTAAATCAATTTGTTTCTGTTTTCTATGTATATTTAGTTATTATGCATCTGTGTAGAATTAATTATATGAAAAAAATGTTTATTTATTAGTTGGAAATACAATAAATTAAATATTTGTATGTATAAAAATATTTGTTTCCATTAACAGTATATAGAGGATATAAGTTTTTGTATATCAAGAAAACTTTGGAGGAAAATGTATGACAAAGTGTAAAATGTTTTCGTGTAACAATTTTAATACTTTAGACTTCATTGGACTGGGTTTGTTTACTTTGAATCGACTAAACCTGGACATGAACGACAGACACTAGGAATTTTTTTTATGCGTTTTGGGAAATTATAAATTTTAAAAAGCGGGAGAGGTCATCATACATAAAATAGGGAGTTACTTTTCAATCACTCTGAGTATATACTCGTCTATTATGCAGCGCAAATATGTTCTTTAAACGTTTTTTGAGTATATATATATATATATATATATATATATATATATATATATATATATATATATATATATATATATATATATATATATATATATGATTTTGTATTAAAATTTAGCTAATAACTCCGTGTCTGGTTACTGACTTCATTATGAACACTCGAATATATATATATATATATATTTAAATATATATATATATTTAAATAAGTACATATACATATATACATATATATATTTAAATATATATATATATATATATTTAAATAAGTACATATACATATATATATATATATATATATATATATATATATATATTTACACACGCATATATACACAGATATATATGTATATATATATATATAATCGAGTATCTATATATACATGCATACATACATACATACATGCATACATACATACATACATACACATATGCATATATATAAATATACAATCGAATATATATATATATATATATATATATATATGCGTGTGTGTGTGTATTTTAAAGGAATGGTTTTCTGATTGTTTTTTTTTTCAATGACTTATTTGCACAGCTCAATATACGCTTTTCTCGCTTGATTGACGTTACACTATTCTCGTAGAATTCTAGTTGAACTATTACTTGCTAAATGCAAAAACCGAGGCGGCAAACTTGACTCAAGGGAGCTAACTCGATTTCATTACATGTATTTACTATCCCTTGCTCAAAAATCTGGTCAAATCGAGTTGCGCAGGGTCAAGGATAGCCTGGTGAAGATCGTGAGTCTGTTCGCTTGGCCAGTCACGCGTTTCGCTCTACTGACTGACTATCAGCTTTCCTTTTTTCCTTTTGTGTATATATTTGTCGTCTGATCGCTGTAAAGACGTTGCGAGCGATTTAAAGACGTTGCAGGTGATAGTAAACGAGCGTTTACTATGCATAGTAGCAGTCACAATAGTGGTTGTACATATTGTCGGTTTAACCTATTCCTACTACTACTACTAATATTAGTAATAATAATAACTATATAGTAGTCTTATAGCGTTATAAACTTTGCCTTAATTCTGGACTTTTGACAGTCTTTTTTTACTCATTTGTAATTTTTTTTTGTTATACAACACTGATGCAACTAATAATAACTTTCCATACAACAGCCTCGTATTCTCGGTAATGTTTGCCTCAATTCATTTCTATTGTAAGATGATTTCAATGTCTACCTGTATCAATGCATTTAGATTTTAAAAGGCTTACATTAATTCCTGAACACTGTCAATCGCTTTCTTCCTGATTCTCAATGTATTTCTAACGTCAAAACCACTAGCAATGCATCTTGATTATAAAACATGTCAGTAACGCTCGGATTACTTCCTGGTCACTGACGACCCTTTTCTTTCTGACTCTCAATGTATTTCTAACGTCAAAACTATCAGGAATGCATCTAGATTATTAAACATATCAGTAACGATTGGATTACTTCTTGGCCACTGAATATGGCTTTCTTCTTGATTCTTGAGAAAATTATTGCTAATCAACGCATTCGCATTTTACATACAAGAGCCGTAATATGTCAGCAATGTGTGCATTAATTCCTTACAATTTGGTTCTTTGTTTCCATGACATTCCTATAGTAAAATTCTTCCTAATGTTTTTTTTTGTATAGAAAACTATTACCAATGTATTTAGATAATACCCATAATAGCTCTCTTCTGTCGGTAACTCTTGCCTTAAATTCTGACCACTAACAATTACCTTAATTCTTATTTTAATGCTTTACTCAAGTAAAATCTGATATTGTCCGGTTCATACTCCTCCCTAGCATTTTTGAACAGGAGTAGAGATTTATCGCTTGTTTCCTGTTTAGGATTGCGTTTCCTGTTCCTTCTGAAGTCTTTTCATTCTCTTTCACTCCCAGTACCCTCACTGCGTCTTAGTGGCCTTATCGCCTTGCTTGGGTGTGAACTGATTTTAAAAAATCATCAGCAGTACATTATATTATTCATTATACACATAACAGCTCTACGGAGAGCCGAGTTCGACTTCCAGTCAAATCCATTACATTCACTTACGTATTAATACCCTTGGGAACGGTATGAATCCTCTTCTCACCCCCCCCAGCTATGGGTAAATAGCAGGACAGACCTTTGATGACAACTGGTCTACCGCAGAAAGAAATGGCAACCAACTGCGGGTAAAAAATCTGCCTCGTCAGTCATGTATCGAAAGATAAATGATCGCCTAAGCGTGTATCACGCATGACATATAACTGACTGACTTTATTAATCCTTGACCACTGACAATTGATTTCTTCCTGAATTTCAATGCATTTCCAAAGTAAAAATCATTAGCAAAGCATTTATTATATATAACAGCTCTTGTCAGTAATGAGTACTTTAATGTCTGACCAGTCACTGTCCCTTTTGCAATGGATTTTCATAGTAAAATAATTTACAGTGAAATGTCTTTTGTAAAATACTGCTACAAAATGATCATTCATATAACAATCCTATTATAGCGCCAGAAATATTAAGTTTGTTGCAGAAGAAAATATTTTCATCTAAGTGTGGCAATTATGGCGAAGTTTTAGGTCAGTGGGATGGATATAAGAAAAGTTGAAAAACTTGCAGTGCTATACCAACTGTACCATATAAACAGGGGCGAACTGTCCTCATTCGCTTCACAAGCATAGCTGCTTTGTGAAACAGACTCCCGGGAGGATGATTCCGCGACCATTACAATCTTCAGGTCCAGGGTTAACCGTCTTCCATCCTCTTAAACTACAATTCTTCAGTTATGTGCCATGCGTGATACACACTTAGGCGATCATGTATCTTTTGATACATGACTGACGAGGCAGATTTTTCCCCCAGTAGGTTGCCATTTCTTTCAGCGGTAGACCAGTTGCCATCCAAGGCTATAGAAGCCGGTCTGTCCTGCTATTTACCCATAGCTGGGGGAGGGGGATAAGAAGAGGATTCATACCTTTCCCAAGGGTATTAGGACGTAAGTGAATGCAATGGATTCGACTGTAATCCTCAGTCCGAACCGCTATCCATTACTTCACCGTGCCTCCTCTACAATTCTTATGCTAGTAAAACAACCCCATTCACTCACCCTGTATCTTGATTGGCTCTTGTGTATTGTATTCGATGAACAATAGCGTAAAAAAAAAAAAAAAAAAAAAAAAAACAAGTATCAAGATTTCAAATAGGGTTCGCGCCAAGATGCAACTGTTTTTATTGTTTCATTGTTCCGCTCCAGCGAGAATTGCCCGTGTCCTTGTAGTAGTATTTTTGATAAACGTTCGACTTAGTCATTTCCGTTTCTCGCTGATTAACTAAGCTTATTTAACCCTTAAACATGACTATCAATGTAGCACAGGTAGTCAAGAGAGGTTTCACTACAACAGTAATGGTTTAGTGAGATTGGCTTACCATCACTGCTCTACGGTTTTATTTAGAGCCTAATCAAATCCTCTTCTCAAATGCCCTTTCTTTTTCTTATATCACACATTTTATATCATATTCTTTTCATTGTTTCTATCTATATATTTTTTCTTTCTTTCTTTCTTTCTTTCTTTCTTTCTTTCATTCATTGCTTTTATTTTTCACGAGATTTCCGCCTGAAATTTATTTTACAGCGATTTCCCGCCTTTAATTCTTTTTCTACTTTCAGTCTCCTTTTCTTTTTTCTTTCTTCTTTTTAATTCTTTCGCTTTGTTACGGTCTGTTTGTCTTTCTTTTCTTTCCCTCTCCCACCTCTCTCTCTCTCTGTCTTTCTATTTCGTTCTTCCTTCTACATTTACACTCAGATTAAATTCCGTTTTCGTTTTCTTTTTTTATAGTGTTTTTTTATAGTTTCTTTTTATTCGTTTCTCTCTTTTTCTTTCCACCATTTATTCTCCTCTTTTTTATTTGTTTCTTTAATAAATGCCCTTTCTTTTTCTTATATCACACATTTTATATCATATTCTTTGTTTCTATCTGTATATTTTTCTTTCTTTCTTTCTTTCTTTCTTTCTTTCCCACATTGCTTTTATTTTTCTCGTTCATTGCATTCTTTCTTTCTTTCGTATTCTTAAATCATTATAAAATCAATGTCAACCATCTCTTTATGGTCAAGTTCTTTATGACGCCATTATTTAATATTGTTCCGCTTGGAGCCTCGCTTTCAAACCAAGAAGAGATGGGACATTTTCGAAGCGACACGTGACACACCCAGACAAGTGAGTTGAACTAAAACAGACCTAAATAACAAACCAGTACTTCTACATATTTAGAATGTAATCCTCCATCACCACGATGGCTCGTCATTATGACGATCCCTGATACAATAATTAACTCAGTAATTATTTCAGAATATTTCTTTTGTCACATGGTTAGGACGCAGTAATTATAGGCGAAATTTTGTGCTTAAGAATTCAAATAGTTTTCACGAGATAAACTACAGTATAGGCTAAAAGTCTGGGGCCACCCTTTGGTTGAGTGTTTTTTTCAAAACTAATTTACTAGCTCACCTCAGGACAGAGCGATGTTCTCTTACAATAAATAGCGAAATTTTCCCATTACTGCATTGTTTCTTTAAAAAGTTATCTCTTTTTTTCTCACTCTACCTTGCAGGCTTATGGTAATATTAGAGATGGCAGATTTAGAATTTTAGGTAACTTTTTCTAAAAAGAAAATGGGTGCCTAATGGGTTTAATAGTTTAAGCATCCTAGCTTAGTAAGAATTAATTAAACCAAGAAAGGTACTAAACTCTCTAATTATTAAATCCTGAGGGTGATCCCAAAATTTTGGATCGTAATGTAACGCTTTTACTTGTAATGGTCATCAGGCTGAAGAGTATATCGATCAAAATTTTGGTTAAATCAAGAAATATGAAGGAGAATTTTGTTGTTCTTTCTTTCTTTCTTTCTTTCTTTCGTTGTTTATTCTTTCTATTCCACATCATCTTTTCTTTCTTTCGTTGTTTTTCTTTCTATTCCACATCATCTTTTCTTTCTTTCTTTCTTTCTTTCTTTCTTTCTTTCTATTCCACATCATCTTTTTTTTCTTTCTTTCTTTCTCTTTCTATTCCACATCATCTTTCTTTCTTTCTTTCGTTATTTTTTTTTCTTTCTATTCCACATCATCTTTTCACTTTTCGATCTTTCATCATTTCTTTCTTTCTTTTCTGTCCCACATTGCTTTCATTTTTCTCGTCCATTCCATTCCATGAAAGAAAGAAAGAAAAAAGAAAGAAAGAAAAAAAAGGAAAGAAAGAAAGAAAGAAAATGGAATTGGCGAATAAGAAGCAAAATCATGTCAGGTAGAAAAGGAAAGAAAGACATGTTAGTAAAAAAGTAAAACGTAACAATGAAGGAAAAGTTGCTGATGTTTACAATCTTGAAATATATCATTATTTTATATTTAAATAATAAAAACGAAAAAGCAATAAAAATTCGAGGGAAAGAAAGAAAAACAGAAAGAAAGAATGAAAGAAAATGTTTGTTTTTTTTTCATAGGATGAAGAAACGAATAAAAGAGAAGGAAATTCAGAGGAAAAAGCAAATGAGATAGAAAAACAAACAAATCATGAGAAAGAATGAAAGAGCGGGAAAAGTAATTCACGATGAAAATAACGGAAGAAGACGAACGAGAAGAAAATGGAAGAGAATGAATAAAGCAGATGGAAAAATGAAATGATAAATGATTACAAGTGATGTCTTATTATCGTGATTAAGTTATACAAACCTGCAACAATTATTTGCGCTATTCTATTCTTTCGCGTTGATCCTGAAAAAAAATGAAATACCTACCCTTTCGGGAATGGGATGGTAGGTGAGGCACATTAATAGCAGACCGGATGTTACTATTGACGGTGTAGTGTGAGACAAGGCTCACATTCCACAAATAATTCGCTAGTTTGAAAACCAGTGATGACATATTCTTTTTATCCGCTTTCATATGATATTTTGCGCATGCGTATAAGAGAAGGGATGATTGCAACTCGTGGTTGATGGGATAGGTCGAAGCTGTTAAAAAATGACAAAAAGATGTAACTGATCTCAACGACGCCTGGCGAGAGTTGACGGTTTAAAGAAGCAGTTTAGTTTCTGCTTTCTCTATCTTCTTACATACCATGTCTATTCAGGATGTTGGCAGTCACAGCGCTCCACATTTTCCTTTTACTTTGATATCTGTAAATTACTGAAACTTCTTGGAAAATATATTGGGGTGGGTTCCCGTTAATTTTTCCATGGTTTTGAATTCGAAGTTGTTCTCTTTTCAAACTGGCTGCCACTCAAGGCACCATGCTTTTCCGTCAACTTTGATCTTCAAAATTTAGATGCCATATCAATTGTTACCTACTGTTTTCCTAATTATTATTAGGTTGGTGCAAATATAATGTTGTTTTCTCACATATGTAACTATGTGAGAAAACGACATTATTTTTAACTAATATTCTATTCTTTCGCACTCAGTAACCCCTTGTGTCTTAGTGGCTTTACTGCCTTGCAAAGGGTGAAATGATAAAAAAAAAATGTATATTTTAGATCACTCATTAAATCGTGTCCAAATTAGGGGAAACCTCAGAAGCTAACACCAGGAAATACAGAATTTTTGAACTAGAGTAGCAATCAGAATATTAGTAGCTGAGTTATGACCGTTCCATCTTGGGGTAATTTTGTTCATATTTCTCTTTTAGGATAAAGAACTTTTGTTAAATATTTTTTCCAAATGTGGCATTGAGCATGTCATTCTTTTAAATGTTAACCGAACCAATTCAGCAATGCCGTTGCTGGATCTCTTCGAAATAAAAAATGGTGTTGATAGTAAAACTATCCCTATTGAATTTACTTTTGAATTATTTTCCTTCACAAATATAAAAGGAAATCCGGGTGATGACATAACAAATTTTACCATTGTAGCAATTTTAACAAAACCATATCATGGCTTTTAAAAAATGGGACATTTTAAAAGTATATATTCACATAATATATACAAATATATTAAAGCAAAGTGGGAGGAAAAGCAAGGATGAATAAAAGAATAAAGTTGTGAATCGAAAAATATTACAAAAATTTTAGCAAAAAAAAAAAACAACAAAAGAAATTGTCTTTATCAAAAAAAGATATTGCTCCTCGCTCTTCAGAGCAAAATCGACGACAAAATACATATGGACGCAACGACTGAAAAAAAAAAACTACCAGAGAAGCAGCAATATAAATCAAAGTTGGATTAGATTAAGACCCATCAACCATCCCTTCTGCTTACAGAGGGACGTTTTTTAGTTGATATGTACATATTGATAAGTTTTTTTTATCCTCAATTGATCTCTAAAACGTGAGTAGCGATAACCAGTTAACGTTTTTTATTGTATTTTTTTATGTTTTATATTCACCAATTTATGGGGAGTAATATATTTTTCGCATCCTCGCTCGTCCTTTCGTCTGCCTTCGAATATATTTGTATTTGTTGGGATCAAATATGAATCGGAAACCGACAGAATGATATGATAAAGAACAAACAGGAAAAGGTTTATAAATCTAACATGTTTCGCTTTTACTGAAGCTTCACCAGAGAATGAGATATGTAGAAAAAGCGAGAAAGAGAAAAATTTCTTATTTTTAATTCTGGTGTTGTTTGTTTTTCAAGCAGACTTCGCGCATATTTGTCTTGTCAAACAGTGTACGTGTGTATAATTTAGATGTATAAGTGTATCATAATTCTAGTTTGTCTATGTTTGATTCGGATGATATTGGACATTAGTTTGTGTGTGTGTGTCTGTGTGTGTTGAGTAGTTGTTTTTATTTAGGCATGTTGGTTGCCCGCATGTTGATTTGGCGAAAGATTTATAAACGTTTCTAATTTGTTCCTTATCTTATCATGTTTGTATATATTATGTGAATATAAACATTTAAAATATTCGTTTTTAAAACCATAATAAAAATTATATTGTTTTCTAAATTATATTCTAACAGCAAGCCTTTTCTAATGATTACAGGGTAGCATATTTGGGGTGCCTTAAAACAATAGACACTGGGTTTTGTGTAGGGAAACATAAACGCTAGAATTATTAATTTTCCTAATGGTAACTTCGAATTTTGATAACTCTGATCATTCTTGATTATGAATCAATATATAAAATAAGAACTTACTCCCAAGAGATCTGTTTTCCAACTGCATTATTCTAAATCAATTCACTTTTAATTATTGCTAATATTTTATTACTATACTAGTGTACAGGTACCGTCAAAATGGCGGCAATTCTTAGAAAGTTTTAATAGTGTAATGTGATGAAACAAAAGTTTTGAAACAATGTATTGCGATTCAATAAATCGAAGATTCGGAAGTTACAACTGAAATAAAGGCTAATGAATCTGTTAATTAATCCGTTTATTTTAAACGTTTTAGAAAGCTAATGGTATATACGATTCATTGATTACTCTTGCTATGTCGTTTTTGCTTAATATCCTTTCATGCTAAAATTTCGTAATGTGATTCGTAATGGAAACACCTTTGGAAAGAATAATAGATTAGCAACCGAACGACAAAAACGGCTGCTACAAAAGCCAAGTTGAAACAAGATGATTACTTAGTAGACAATGGCATAAAAGTGGCTCACGAGAAAATTTGAACGATTAAGTCTAAGAAACGTAGTGTTCGCTTTAATTAAACGGTTCACTTTGCTCAGGAATTAAATTTTCTCAAAAAAAAAAAAAAAAAAAAGAAAGAAAAAGATAACTCTCTTATTTGCATAGTTTATTAAAACGACTAAGGGAAATAACCACTCATAACCTTACTACAATAATTTGATTTATCTCCCTTTCTGCTATAGGACGCGGCATGAAAGATATAAATAAGTAAATACACAACGGCAATTATTATATAGTAGATTTAATTCATATTATCATTATAAAAATTTATTAAAACGCTCTATCAATTTATTACTATTTTGTACGATCTTATTTTTATTGTCATCAAAATACTCAAAATATATTTTGTCAGTTTTAATATTTTCATTTTTGATTTTCATCACAATCTGACTCAATATACTATTCATTATTAGTATTATTTTATTATTAGGTTGGTGCAAAAATAATGACGTAATAATGTCGTTTTTGTAACGTTAAAAAACGTCATTATTACGTCATTATTTTTGCACCAACCTAATACTAATTTTTCTCTATATTATTACTATTATTAGTACTAATTTTTTTCTATATTATTATTGTTGCTTTTTATTCTGAAACTCTTTGGTTTATAAACTCTTCATTATCACTAGTACCTTATTACTAATTTTATTCCATATTATTATTTTTACTTTTTATATTGATAACCGGAATCACTGCATTATTATGATTATATTATTACTAGTTTTATTCTATTTTGTTATGGTTGCTTTTTTTTTATCAAAACACTCTTCATTGTTACTATTATTTATTACTATTTTTATTACATTTTATAATAAAACATATTTTTATATTATTTTAATAATAAGACATTATATTTTTATATTATACTATTTTATAATAAAACATTATATTTTTATATTTTATTACAACATTATGCGTCAATACCCTCTTCATTATAACTTTTTATTACGAGTTTTATTTTATTTATTATTGTTGTTTTTATTACAGCACTATGCGTCAATTCACCCTTCAATATTATTATTGCTTTATTATTAGCTTTACTAATTTTCATTTTTTTAACACAGTCGATAAATTTTTTATTAGTAATATTATTTTACTAATAAAAATCATTTAGTAATATAAATATTATTTTTTCGTATTGCTCATTTTACGTTTCATTGTTACTGTTATTTTAGTGATAGTTTTGTGCCATATTATTATTATTGCTTTAGATCACATATGCGTTAATATAATTATTAGAATTCTTTTATTTTATTACGAGTTTTACTGAAGTTATTATTGATGCGTTTTATTATAAAATTCTGTGTCGTTGGAAACTTCGACCACACGTGCAAAGAGGACGAAGTCGAAGATAAATAGGTAACTTCTAACGATACGTCTCATAACGCCCATTTAATGACTTCAATTAAGAAATATGGCAAGGATTAATCATTGGATGTACTTGTGGTGCAATGGATTGCAGCTCGAAATCGGGGAGCTGAGTTCAAATTCCCATCGAGTTCGTTAAATTAACTTATGCGTAAATAACCTTGGAATATGTATGAATCCGTCTTTTCTCCTCCAAGCTATGGATTGAATAGCAGAACAGACTGGATTTTATAGCTTTGCTTGGCCACCGCACTTGAGGTTTTAACTCGATAAATTATCTCGTCTCCAAGCAAACTTGGGTCACTTGTGGGGATGCACTAGCTCATGAAAACGAACAGTAGCTAAAATTCAATTCTTCTGTTGTGTGAGTAACGCATTCTGTCGAAGGCGGAGAAAGGTTTTCCTCAATCAGACCCCACCACTACTTCGTCTTTTTACGATTCTCTACAATATCTTTCGATGCGTGGAAATAAGAATTATATTCTTCCACGTCTTACTCGGTTTCAAAAACCTTAAACATAAGTCCATTAGTTAAAATAGTCCAAAAAAATAAGAGATTTCTATTTTCGTCTGGAAGTGATTTACAATTATCTCCCTTTGAACTCTCCCGTTTTATTCGATTCTGTTATGTGTGGCAGCAGTCACATATGTGGGCCAATGAGACGACAGAAATCGCTAACAGGCACCGTCACAGCAGAATAAACCCTCCTTCTGAACTGGTAAGCTAGCAGGTGATGACCGAGAACCCTTTAGCTATTTATTTATTCATACAAAGTGATTTCACAGAGAACGACTTGTTTTGTAAGTGAGAAGGCGGGCTTTCGTCGGTGAGGCGGGCAAAGCAAATAGGCGTGACATTCATTAAAAAAAGGCATATATATATATATATATATATATATATATATATATATATATATATATATATATATATATATATATATATATATATATATATATATATATATATGTGTGTGTGTGTGTGTGCGTTAGGGCGCATACTGTGGTGCGATGGTTAGCAAGTTTCTTTTCGCAGACCAGATTGCTATTATGAGCTCGAACCTCGGGAGTGTCCAACCGTAGTGGCTTTTGACTGACGAAGCAACGCTAAGTAAATAGCAATAATGACTTGGTGTGTAATAATGTTTATAGAGCAGGGGTAGGCGAACTACGGGCTGTGGGCCGCATGCAGACCACCTGATGATGTTCTGCGGCCCGTAAGAGCACGAGAAAGATGCGTTTTTAAAAATCCATTAAATAAAATGTGATATTCATTGCTTATGTTTCACAATATATTCAAAACAAGAACAAAACAAAGACCGAAAGCACGCGTGCGCGCACGGAAACACACACACACATACACACACACACACACACACATATATATATATATATATATATATATATATATATATATATATATATATATATATATATATATATATATATATATATATATATATATTGGAGCCACGGTGGAGTAATGGACAGCGGCTCGGATTGAGGAATCGGAGAGCCGAGTTCAAAACCATTATATTCACTTATGTGCTAATACCCTTATTAATCTTCTTCTTACCTCCTTTGCTAAATAACAGACAGACAGAGTTCTATAGCCTTGGATGGCAACTGGTCTAGGAGAAATATAACTCTGAATTCAAAACCTGCGGAGGGTCGTTTGGGACCTTGTGGCACAAGGCCGTTTTAATGTGGGTATCCCCGAGCCCGTAGGCTCGGCCAAAAATATGGCCTTTCTGAACCCGCCTAGACGGGTTCAGGCCCTGTCAACCTCTCCGGACGAAACCTTGCCCTTCGGCAAAGCCTCGTCCGGGTTCCCCTCTGCTAATGCAGAGAGTTCGACAGTCGCCGTGAGTCTCTGTATTCGGCCCTTCAAAAAGTGTGGTTGGTTTTGCACAAAACTTTCACCACTATAATCAAATTATATGTGCTGGCGTCTGGCTGTCGGTTTTAGGACCTGAGCTCCTTGACCCTCATACGTCGAATACAAGGGTAGAGTCCACCATATTTAATAGCGAATCCAAGCTCTTAAGAAACTTACTTCCTTAGTATCACGTTATGTACAACAACCGGAATCTTGCCAATGCCCATTCATGCGACAGCGTAAACAGACGTATGGATCTAGGTGCCTATGGATAAATACAGAAATGATATTCTATGTTTATTTCTCAACATATAATGCCATATGTGCTTCGCGATGAAAATCTCGCGAGATTTATCGATAATTTATTACTGTAAAAGATTTATTTCGGCTGCACAAATCTCATTAATACTAATAAGTATTTGAAATATCAAACTAATTCCTCAATCATTTGTGGAGTCTATTAGCAAAATGTTTCAAATTAGTAAAGAAATCTATAACTAGCATAAGAATATGTATTAATCGTTTTTGCATAATGTCGTTGTGAAACTCGTTTTTATTTTCTCATTGTGGGCTTACGGCCATATCATGTTGAAATACCCGTTCTAGTAAGATAACCAAAGCAACGTCGAGCCTGGTCAGTAACTAGATGGATGACCGCTTCGAAATACTTGTTGTTGTATGCTTGGATGTACGGGTGGTGTAATGAATATTAGCTTAGAATTAGAAATGGGAGATCAGAGTTCCAGTCCCAGTTGGGTTCGTTCTATTCACTTAAGCGCCAATATTTTGGGAAAGGTAAGAATCCACCCCTTCTCCCACCAGCTGCGAAGTAATCAGTAGAACTTGTATCAGTAAATCATTATTATCTCCGAAAGTTTCTTACAATCTAATAATACATTCTGGCTTTAAATAAATTTCAAAAGTTTGATAAACCGTAAAAAAACAAATCATTTTTTATTGTGATGCGATCGAATTTACACCCAGCCGACAATAATACGGCCTTCCATGAAAAAAGGTTTGCCTTGTTATAGAGGTCGTCGAATACGCTGTTACTAATGGAGTAAGTAGATGGAGGAGTAGATGCTAATTTGTGTTCTTGTGCCAGACTTTTAGTAAATATTCTTGTTGGTGCTTCGCCATGGGATCAAGTTTAAGAAACCTGTCGAGTTGATGATGAGGTGTAATTCTTTCTCTCTCTTTTATTTTCTTTCTAATATTCTGTCTCTCTCCACTTCTCTCTACCCGTGATCCTTAAGCTCTGAGTAATAATTACTTCTGTTTAGGAAATATATATATATATATATATATATATATATATATATATATATATATATATATATATATATATATATCCTTGGGAAAGGCATGACTATTCTTGTTCTCCCTCCAGCTATGGGTATATAGCAGGACAGACTGGAGACGGACAACTCTATTCAAAACCTGCGGAGGTTCGTTTGGGGACCTTGTGGCACGTAGTGCACCAGGTCTCTGTATTCGGCCCTTCAAAAAGTGTGGTTGGTGCTGCACGAAACCTTCACCACTATAATCAAATCTCATGTGCCGTTGTCTGGCTGTCGGTTTCCTGGGAACTGAGCTGCTTGACCCTCATACGTCGAATATGACGGGAGAACCGAATATATATATATATATATATATATATATATATATATATATATATATATATATATATATATATATATATATATATATATATGTATATTAGGTTGGTGCAAAAATAAGGTCGTTTTCTCACATAGTAACATATGTGAGAAAACGACATTATTTTTGCACCAACCTAATATATATATATATATATATATATATATATATATAAGATCCTACGTATACATATTAAATCATATTTGAAACATTGTTAGAGAAATCTAATTATTATTCTATGTTAATTAATTCTTTCTGCTTGTCGTATCAAGTTCAGAAGTTCGGAAAATGGATTCCACATGAAGTTAGGTGAAGGAAAATAGGTCATTATTTAAACATGTGTTTCTCTTCTCGCTCAACTCACGCACACAAGAAAAGCTATTTTTCAACAAGAGACTTACAAGTGACGAAAAATGGATTTATTTCTAATATACAAATCGAAGAAACATGTGACTAAATCCAAGACAACGTTCAACTTTTCCACCTAAACGGAAACTACTGGTGACAAATCCAGAATGAGATTCACGGCGCAATTTGAATAACGAGTCACTGAAACGTGTTTTTTTTTTTCACGCGCAAGGAAGTCGACAGTTGATTTTGTTGCATGAAAATGCCTGTCTTCATGTTGCAAATACGACGCAGAAATTTTTTTTTTTTCATGTACAGCGTATTTTAGGCACCATTTAAATTTAGACGATTCAAGTGAAACGAGACCTTTTTTACAAACAGCCTTGGTTTACACACATTTCATTCGTGGAAATTCTTCCATCTTTAATTTTATTTTGTTCAAATAGTCCATAGTTTATTATTGGAGTGTATTCAAATTATTTTACACCTTTTTAACATCCTTGCAGAACCTGCCTTTCGCTTTCGAAGCTTATGCAATAAGCAACAATTATTAAGAGATAAGACAATATTACAAGAAACAAAGAAAAATGTGCTATATAATATCTAATTATCTACATTGAAGTAACTTCCATGTAGATAATTAGATATGCTGGCCAATAAAAACATATAAAGAGAAGGCGTGAAGCAACAGATGTGTGGCTCTACAGAAGGATACTGAGAATTTTATGGACGGAACATATGAGCAATGAGGATGTCTTAAGAAAACCAGGAACTACAAGGAAACCGATACAGTGTAACCCGGATATAAGAGACCCGGATATAAGAGAAACCCGGATATAAAAGAGATTTTCTCTGATCCCAAATTCGAGCCATACTTACCTAAACAAAATACACCACCCAGGATACAAGAGAAACCCGGATATAAGAGACTTCTCCGGTCCCGACAACTCTCTTATATCCGGGTTACACTGTACTTACAATTAGAAAGAGCTTGTTGAAAAACGATGTTGCATTCTTCTTCTGTGTACCACAACCATTCAGAGTGTGGGTAACCATGGCTCTCCACAGCTTTGTTTCCTTTGTATTAAGTGAAGGTGCATAGAAAGAGCAAAAGGTATCTTCGAAAACTAATCAAATTATTACCTTACCTTTAAGTAGCCACACGAATCCGAGGGTGCCAGTCTACGAAAGCGGCTATCTCATCCCTATTGCAGACGCTTGCTCAAGCACATTTGTGCATATCCAACACCTACAGAGCGCACCTGTGGCTTATACTGCAACTATGCTGAGCGTACCTTAGTTACAGTTTCTGGGAGAAAGCGTGTTATCTAGCGTGATCAACAGTCTGAACAAGACCAGCATCCTTAAACCCTCGCTCACGATGATTTTGACTTCGTGCTAGCACAACCATCGACGGATTGCAAGAGTTCCGTCTACCCAATTTAACTCACAAGTCTTGGGTGAACCCCTGGTATGGTTTTTAGGTACTTTGCGAAGGTACCGCATTCTAGGATCACCTCCTCCAGATCGATAACATCAGGAAGTCTCCTTCCTGACAAATCAATCATGGTGAGATTCGAACCCCGGTCTCATGGTCAGAAAGCGAATGTTCCAACCAAATAGGAAAATAATACTCCATCCAAAATTCTTTGTCTGTAAAGCGGTTCTAAATTTTTTAGTTTTGTTTGGTTTGTTTTGTTTTACAGTATATCAAACTCGATGGGTTATTATGCCGATTTTTATTCCTAGTAATTTTTTTTTTCAAAATGTATTGCTGGTAATTTTTTTTAATTTATAGCTGGTAATATATTTTGCTTTCAAAATTGTTTTGCTGGTAATATTTTTTTTAAATTGACTTGTTGGTAATAATGTATTACGGGCAATAATCCCGCTTTAAAAACCCACCACTGGCAGCAATTTTTAACAGAGTATTTCTGTTATTAGGAAATTATTAAGTAATTGTCCATAGCTATGACCCCAACAGGTACCACCACTCCGGGTCAGTTTGGACCTGGGAACACCAGGAATCAAGAGGGTCCACGCTCCTCAAAACCCCCCGATTAGTTGCCTTGCTGTTGGGCGTAGTTTATCGTCTTGCCCAAGATGCGGGTTTAGTTTATCGTCATACCCAGGACGGCGAAAAATTTTCAAGATTTCGAGAAGGATCCAGCATTTGATTCAGCCTTTTATTTTTATGATTGAATATGCAGCATGATTGTCAGTTGGCTACATGACATAATCAAAAGCATTTGATACCTGACTAGAGGCCTTGTGTGTGTTTTTTATGAAAAAAAAACGATATAGCAAAAAAGAAAAAGTAAAGAATAAAAGAAACGAAGGCTAAAAAATGTTACATTAACTTAATCTAAGTTGCTGGGATATGTTAGCATGCTTATACATTTCTTGCTGTAAGTAACGGCGCGAGTCACACAGATCTACCTGTGTATCATTCAGTGATAGGCGTAAACGATGAGGTTGGTTGGAGGCGGAAAAAGACCCACAACACACAGAAAATGGCAAATACATTAACCAGCACGGCTCAGCGTCTCAAAGTACAAGAAACAAACCCCGAGGCGGACGGCGAAATAACATGAAATAGGTGAAAAATGAAAACCGGATAATAGTTACAGAAAGAGAAAAAAAAATATCTAGTATATTTAACATTTGTTGAAAACAAGAAAAGCTGTCAGTAAAAAAGGTTATGGTTAATGATCACGGTTAGCGAAAGCTATAAGCAGAGGCACGTGTTTGTTTTCTATGAAATAGAATCACTATATATATATATATATATATATATATATATATATATATATATATATATTTATATATATATATATATATATTTATATATATATATATATATATATATATATGTATATATATATATTTATATATATATATATATATATATATACTGGCTGTGTGTGTGTGCAAGTGCGCGCAATGGATAAACTGTCGTCTAAATGACGCAAAAATTAAAGTCACAGTGACATGTTATTTTAACAGACATATTTACCAAAACTGCACAAAAATATCCTGAAATATTAAAGAGTAAATTTATTCAATAAAATTGCCTTTGGCTTCAATCATGGCCTCCAGTCGAATTCGGTATCTCCTGAATCTCTTCTGGACGGTCTCCTTGTTTAAGATTGGTGAATGCTGCCATAATCCTTGCCTTCAGTTCATCTTTGGTGTTAAAAGGAGTTTTGTAAGTCTCTCTCAACTACGCCCACACATATTAATCAAAGTGGTTGCAGTCTGGTCTGTTAGATTGGCCAGATGTAAGGGGTGATGTGATTGCAGAAATTGTCTGATAGCCATGACTGGATTTTCCTGCTTGTGTGGCATGGTGCACAATCCTGTTTCCAGACATAGGGTCTTCCAGCAGCTACCCTCTTGATCCAGAGTAGCACAACCTCCTCAAGGGCACGTGATGTAGGCCTCTGTATTGAGTCTGAGTCCGCGTTGGAAGATGAGTGGAGGGATAACGTCGCCATCACTAGTGATCACTCCCAAAACTTTCGTAATTACTATTAGATTCATTCAACTGTCCAAATCCTCTGTACTCTCCTCGGACTGATACCCAAGCACTCTGAAATATTTATATGGGAGCCTCCGGCAGTACAGCAGCCATTTCCAAATTTCTGGCGGAATGAATTGTGTCATGGTGCTCTTTTTCTCACAGAACCTGACCCTGTGTAGTCGACATAATCAAAAACAAGGAAAAAATTTAAAATATAAAATGACGACAATTTATCCATCGCACTATATATATATATATATATATATATATATATATATAATGAGTTAATAGACTTAAAATATTGGTTTTCGCTACACAGTTCCAACCATGTTTCAAAAATAGAAGCTAAAAGCCCCGAATTTAATTTTGTACTTAAATTAAAGACATTAGTTCCATTTCATCCTCAAGCGAATTTTGGAGTAACTTTAAAGATTACTGGGTTTTAAATACACAGCTAAAACAAAATTCATGTTTCCAAGGTTACAGATAAATCTATTTTGCTAGACTAGGGGCGTCTGGGTATTCAATATGTCTATATTTTAATGTATCAGTTATTGTTACGTTTTGGTAGTGAGTAGGGATGTATTTTTCAATGAAATCTAACATCCGTTAAAAGCGTGTCGTCTGGATTTTTTTTTTGTTGTTAACGGCTAAAATTCTTACGGCATTTTTTTCGTTCGTATATTTAAAGATTTTTGGGAGGTGTCTACGTCAGAATACTTTTTATTTAACTACGATTTGAAATATTTTTACTTTTAATTTTTAATATACTATATTTCTTTCAAGAACAATTAAATGTAATTAGAATCCCTTACAGTTTGTATAATTATTATCACATCAAGTATATTACTATTTTTTAAAGATTTTATACTTGAATATTATTTAAGTAAAATTTCCATTTCTCTGATTTAGTAAACTTTATTTATTTATTTAATTACAATTTAAAAGAAGTTTAGGTTTATATATATATATATATATATATATATATATATCATAATTAATTCAACTAGTAAAGTAATGGGTTTTATATATTAAATCGTCACATTTTTATCACTTAAAACGTTATTTTAAATGAAAAGTAATATGTATATTCACTAAAAACCTTAAAAAACGTTTAAAGTGACAAATATATTCGAGGTCTGATAAAAGAAATAGATTTAAAGTACACAAATTGACTTTGAACTCTGTCGCGTATGCATTATAACTTATAATGGTCTCTCGCTCTTCCGTTGTTGTCGCTTAGAAGGAAAGTGTGTAGCGTGTGGACGTCTCACCACACCACTGAGTTCCCATCAGTCCCCATGGCTTGTGCAGCAGTTTTGAGCCAAGAACAACATTCCCCAGTTTCGATAATCACCATATTACCCAGATCTCGCCACTTGCGAATTTTTCTCTTTCCAAACATCAAATCCCTGTTGAAAGATTTGAAGACATTGAGCAAATCAAAGAGAATGCGACGAGGCAGCTGTTCGTTATGACCTCAAAAAGAGGGTTCTATGAATGCTTTCACCAATGTCGAACTGATATGGTGATTTTCTTGATAGCTTAGATGTGGCACACGACTGGAAGTATGGGGCACCCAGTGAGGATCAAACTCACTATTCAACTGTAATTTATCAAACGAGACAAGACTGATAACCATTACACCACGTCACAGTGCTTCACAAATTATTATCTAAATTAATATTTAATTAGAGTAGCATTTTTATATCAAAATTGTGGCCAGTCTCGTTAGGGTGAGCAATTAATACCTTGAATGAGTTGATTTGCAACTCTAGTTAAAAGAGAAAACTATTCACTATGACGAAGATATGTAGAAAGTGCTTTCATCGCTAGATCATTCACTGTAAATTGACGCCCAGCTTCTTAAAACTTTTCTCCATTCTTGGCAGATCTCTTATCAAAATGTGGGTTATTTAATAACAAAATGGTGGAACCACCAATAAAAAAATATATCTAAATGAAATAGGCTAGATTATATACTTGTTATACAGGAATAAAATGTCCCTGTCGACACTTGAGTTTGAACATAGATCGCCAGTGAGTAAACACAGGCGATCCCATTATTAAGTAGATCATAGAGGAAATGCAATATGAGAGGTAGTGTGTGTCTAATTGATCATTATTCCTAGTCTATCCTCTATACTATACGCATCTGAATTTATTATAACGCATTATGTATATTTATTAATATATACTTAATGGCACTGTTGTATTACATCAAGCATCGTTTTATTATATATATATCTGTGTGTATGTGTGCGTGTTATATAGAAATAAAGTAAATCAATCTCTTGAACATAGATCGCCATTGAGTTAACACAGGCGTCTCATTATTGAATTAAGCAGACCACGTGACCATAGAGGAAACGCATATGTGTAGAAAGTAGCTGACAACTAACGATCATCCTTCTAGTTCATCCTCTATTATTATTCGGATCGACATTTCTAGTCTATCATCTATTACTATACGGACCGCTATTCTCTACTCTATTCACTATACTATTTCTCTATTCGGATCTCTATACGGATTGCTATTCGAGCGAGTATTATCGAGCAAGTACTATTAGTACGAGTGTTATTCGAAGGCGTCTGACACCAGTATTGTTCAACGGCATTGCTATAGTTGTATCTGCGATTACAAAGTCTCTACTACAACGAGCATTACGAAAGTGGCAACGAGTATTCGTTGACATCAGAAAAATCCTCATAAAAAAACACATATATAAAAAAAAATTCCTTAAATTTAAAATTCTCAACGTCACTCATTTGTACGCATGTATATTCGTTGTCATATATATATATATATATATATATATATATATATATATATATATATATATATGTGTGTGTGTGTGTGTGTGTGTGTGTGCGAGAGAGAGTGAGTGTGTGTGTGTGTGTGTGTGTGTGTGTGTGTGTTTAATCATTTCACCCCAAGAAAATCATGAATGCCACTAGTGTGCAGGTGGATTACAGGGAGTGAAAGTGAAAGACTGAGAATTGCGAGAGTTGAGGAAAGGACAAAAGGTGAACGGGATTCAAGAAGACAGAGGATGGCAATTGACGTTGCATTTAAATTTTTGAAGATATTATTTATCAGGAAATGAAGTAAACGGAAGGGGATTCCACAGATGAAAAGAAACCGCTGAAGTAGACGTGGCGGTTTTCATTTAGCTATTTCAACAGTAAAAGGGTGGGACCTAGACGCCAATCTAGTAGGACGTTTAAATTCATGTAGTTTCGGCACCAGGGAAAAAGCTTTTCAGAGAAGTTGCCATGAAAATATTTGTAGAAAATCAAGAGGGAAGCCACGTTACACCGGTCAGAAAATGACTGAAGCCGAGATGTTTGGTTAAGATCGATTACATTACAGATTTAGATTGCCAAGAATCGCGAAATGTTCAGCAGGACAACCAGACCAGATATGTCAACTATATTCAATACCTGTATATATATATATATATATATATATATATATGTGTGTGTGTGTGTGTGTGTGTGTGTGTGTGTGTGTGTGTGTGTGTGTAGTAATCCGTTGGTATATGATCCATGTGAATCCTATTAACAAAAATCATTATATTAGATATTAAAACTGATTTACACATAGAGCTCAATGTTTTTTAATAAACAGAGCAATATATTTCATACAATCGGAATTAAGATACCATTATATAAGGTTAACAAGCTTGTCTTGCATAATGGTATCTTAATTCCAATTGTATGATCTATCTATCTATCTATCTTTATATATATATATATATATATATAATTATTATACATATATATATATATATATATATATATAATTATTTATATTTATTTTATCTTATCAAGTGATTATGTTGAATATAGATTGTAGAGGTTCTACAGTCTACATTCAACATCATCACTTGATAAGATACCAAAGGTGTTGAAACAAAATGGCTATTTTTGTAGTGATTTTATAACATATTTATGTTATAATTTTTAAATAAATAGTTATATTTGCTCTACTTTGTATTGAGCACTCTTTTAAGAATAGTAATTGTTGGTGATTGGAATTTATTCCGTATACACCAATCATACACTTGGGGGTATATATATATATATATATATATATATATATATATATAATGTCTGTTGTTTAAGGGTAACTAACTAATCTCTGATGTTTGTGCTTCTCCAACACCTGTAGAGCCAGACTAGTATGATGTAACTATTCTGTGTCTTATAGTTTCTGGGAGTAACTGCACAATCTTGTTCACGATGATTTGTGATTTTGTGCTTTCAAAACCATCAACAAACATTCTACCTATTTAGGGAGCTATTTCTACGATTGCCGATCCCCTTTATTCTCTCCAACATCTCTGGGGTAATCATAATTTCCCCCTCTCCTTCTTCGCTATCAGTCTCTAATGCTTCCGGTTCAACCAACGTTGCCCTTCTCTCTCCTCTGTTCGCTCTCCTCTCCTTAGCTCCTTCCCATTCATCTAGCTCTGCCAATTTTATATCGTTATCATCTACCCGTTTTATTTGATCCCAAATTATATAAGTAACAGGTCCCTTCTGTTCCATTATTCTAGAAAAAGGAATCCATCTCCGATCCAATTTACCTTCCCTTAGGTGCCCTTTATAATATAATGAATCACTCAGAAATTTGTGGTCCCTTCATTAAGTAAGTTCACTACTCCCACCATCTCGTGACATATTTTTAGATGAGTCCCAAATACTCGAGATTTATTGCTAAAAAATACTAGCAATTGTGGCTAAGTGATTTTCTAAGCATAGTTTAGATGTGGTACAAGGCCGAAAGTATAGGGCGAAATCACTCAGTCGTAATTGTTCTAGCATGACAAGCTTGCTAAACATTACATCACGCCGAGGAGCCGGAAGTGATTTTCTAAGCGTGGCTTAGATGTGGCAAAAGGCCGAAAGTATGCTGCACCCAGTGAGGATCTAACTCACTACTCGGTCGTAACTGTTCTACGAGACGAGCTTGTTAACTATTACCCGACATCGAATGTCCCAAATACTCTAAATTGATTCAAATTAGTTTGCAGCCGATCCATTACATCTAAAAATAACAAATGTGTGTCTTTATTTCTGAGATGAGCTATTGGAAGTAATTTTTTTTAAAGCTTTTCATCCCAAGCAAGGCGGGAGTACCACTAGAACGCAAGGGGTTACAGAAAGTGGGATTAAGAGTAAAGAAGCGTGATAGAAGAAAGGATGAAGAGAAGGACGGGGATCTGGAGATGTCGAGTGACATTGCATTTGAATAGTTGGAGATTATAGCTATCAGGGAAGCAAGCAAGAGGAAGGGAGTTCCACAGAAGGGAAGTGCGAGACATGAAGCTATTGGAGTAGAAGAGACGCCTAAATTTAATTGTTTCAACAGTGAAACGGTGGGACCGTGATGCCAACCTAGTGGCACGTTTAAATTCATGCAGTCTGGAAACTAGCGAAAGTAACTCGTCGAAGAGGTTACCGTGAAAGTATTTGTAGAAAAGACAGAGGGAGGCGACTGTAAACGGGATGCCAGATCTGGGCCAATCACATTGCATATCCGTCTCTGGATTTTGCCGAGGACCTTATGAAGAACAGCGGGGGCTCTAGACCATATATGGCAGCAGTATTCCATGCAAGGACGAATCGTTGATTTATAGAGTTGAAGGATGGACTCGAGCGAGAAAAAATTTCTGGCGCGACACAGGGAACCATCTTGAGGTAGACATTTACGCTATTTACATTGGTCAGGTGATATTGGTTGAAATTTTGAAACGAACCATTTATTTAGTCCACTGGGCGGAGGGTATATTGAATAACGGCTGAAACCTGAGGGAATATGACAATAAAGATGAGGACAAGCCCGAATGATGTAAATAG
>OZ010576.1:55333764-55336264 GCA_963932145.1 Acanthosepion lycidas
ATTATTTATTTATTCATTCCTAAAATTTATGCCCAGCCCACACGTGGAAGTTTGACGAAAGGGTCTCAGAGGTTCTTGACATATTTAGACGCCATGGATGGCCTAGCCTCACTCAATTTCATGGTTGAGAAAAACTGTACGAGAAATTTAATTCTAAAATTTCATTCGAGCATTTCTTGTTAATTATTTTTTTAAGTTTCAACGACAGCTTGCCTTCTGCCTAAATAAAGCTACCTTGAAACATACGCCTAGACTTAACCCTTTTTTCCTTATTTTCAGCCAAATTCCAGCCAGAGTGAAATGTCTTATATTGTCTTTAATTGTCATTCTTTTTTAAGTTCAAAATTGGCCGCCAGGTTTCCTCTACTGTTTAGAAATTAAAATCATGTTTCTTTTTATTCAGAGTTTTACCAAGATTTTAGATCTTAGATATTGTTGTGTTATATATATATATCTTTCTCTTTCATGAACCGTAATACATTTATAGGTCTTTTCTTCTGACTCTCATTTTCTCTCTCTTTCCATACACACACAGAAATACACACACACATATATATTTGGTTGGATTGATATGAGTTTGTGACCCTTGGTTTCACGCTTTTGCGATTGGAGTTTGTCTGACGATCGCAAAAGCGTGAAACCAAAGGGTCACAAACTCACTTCAATCCAACCAAATATGTTAGCTCTATCTCGGATATTGAGCGCTTTCTAATAAGTACCGCGCATATAATATATAAATAATAATAATAATAATATATATATATATATATATATATATATTTATGTTTATATACACAAACTTTTCACACACACACACACACACACACACACACAAACACACACACACACACACACACACACACACACACATATATATATATATATATATATATATATATATATATATATATATATATATATATATATATAATTCCTTCTTATTCCAATAATAAGAAAGAAGTTCCATTCGGATAGCTTCTTCTCAGTAACTGCCACTTTTGGGAACAGACTTCCGAAAGGATGCTTCTCTGAGTATTACAGTCTTATATCTATCTATCTATCTATCTATCTATCTATCTATCTATATATATATATATATATATATATATATATATATATATATATATATATATGATGTAACAGCATATTGTCCAAATCGTGTTACAGCATAATTGGCCATCTCACAAAATGTTTAAAAAGCACAAAATTAATTGAGTTTCTTTTTTTCCAGGTTTTCAGATATGACATTTAGCTATCTTGACACCATTGATTATAAGAATCACTGAAAAACACTTTTAGTTATTCAGGTAGAAAGAGAACAGGTTAAAATTGTTTTATGTCAGCCCCACAGTCTTCTCCACTGAATAATGGTGAGAAGAAAAATCATTCAGACCTTCACTAATGGTACCAACATTCAAGAACGATCAAGATAACGGTGAAGATGTTTTAAAAAGAGGAAACAGTAAAGAGGAAAATTGGATCAGGAAGTCACAACAGGAAGAGGCATCATCATTTCAATTTAGATCTAAAGAGATCAACTAGAAATATCCAACTCAGTCCATAAGACGTTTGGCATAAGACATTTGGAGAGAGGAGTTTTCATCTATGACAGTCCAAAGAGCAGTGAAAAAAAAGACTTGAAAATGAAATCCTACGAGGAACGTGTGAGACAGCTTGTTACTCCAGGACAGAAAGTTAGAAGGTTAGAGAGGGCGAAGATCATCTTGAATAAGTTGCAAAATGATCCTGGAATTATAATATATATATATATATATATATATATATATATATATATATGTATGTATGTATGTGTGTGTGGTTGTGTGTGTGTTTGAACTTTATTTCAGTCCTTCATGAGATCCTTAGCTATGATTAATTAATGATAAACATGTCATTTTTGTATATGTTCGATTTCATCACGATTATTCTGTTAAGCTTGGAGAGTAATTATACATTCTTATTGCTCAAAGTAAAGGCGAATAGTGTTCTAAAAAATCTCTGAAAATTCCAGTAAGTTTTCTTTAATCATTTCTAAGATATAACAGTTCAGAGCCTAATCTAACAATTGGACAGTTTTGGTGTTACACGATATGTACAATTTTGCTTAAGATCCTTTTATATATAAAACCTTACCAACAAAACAGCTGTATCAGTAAAAACAGGAAAACAGTCTTTAATATAGAATGTATATATTTAGATTAAAAAGAAATGACAAGAGGAAAAATTATTTCTGCAGTGCTTTTTGTCCCTTGTCGACTTTCCTCAAAAGGTAAATTTAGTAAAGTCATTGAGAAAAACCATATTTATGCAAGCAAAAAATGTATTGTCGCGAAAATTTAACGTTATCCCTTCAAATTTAAATTTAAAAAAAATTCTATAAATTTGAAAATTTCGACGTTAAGAACTTTTTTCTATGTCTATAAATACGGTTTGTTCAATAATTTTTTTTTGTCAAAGTTTGTTAAGGAACGAAACGCATTGCAAATATATATATATATAT
>OZ010576.1:55341264-55356264 GCA_963932145.1 Acanthosepion lycidas
TTTAATAATGAACCAAAAATCTAAGAATAACGATTTTGGTCATTCGGGCATGTTCCTTCAAGCGATAAAGTCTAAATTCTCGAGTTAACACAGAAAGAAAAACAACTAATTTATAGTTGTAAAGATCTATTGTAAAAATGAATCTACTATTTAATTGAATAACTTTTATTACATCATATTCGAATTGTTCTGTTATATTATTGGATAATAAACATAAAACCAATGAGTTCGTGGAGAAAAGAGTTGAATGTTTTGTGGGCCACCAGGAACATCTTCTCGCCACTGTAAAACGGAGAGAAATTGCGTTGTTTAGACACGTTACAATGCGAGACCATCATACAAAGCTCTGTTGAAGGTGGACATAGGAGAGGACATCAACGCACAAACTGGTTGGAGAAGGTCAAACAATGGACAAGTATGACTATACCAGAACTGCTGATGGCTGCCCTTGATAGACCTTTGTGGAGGAGATTCAGTGTGGTTTCTGCATTCGGATCTCCCCCTACCATTACAAAAGTCAAGGGACGATGATGATGATGATGATGATTATTGGATAAACTCATATTGTGATAATCTCTTAATTACCTTTTAATATAATCTTAATAATCCAATTAATCTTAATGCGATAATCTTAAGATAACCATTAGGAAGTTTAATGAACCTAAGTTGAAGTGTGTGCTCGGTGTTGTAATGGATAGTGACTCGGAATGAGAACTCGGAAAGACGAGTTCGAATTCGTCGAGTTCTTACGCGTAAAGACTGGATCTTCGAGTTTTGGTTGGCAACAAGTCTAGGCAAAAGAAAACACCGAATTCAAACCAGATTAGAGTTCTTAGGGATCTGTCAGGCTATCTTGCCCAAAACACACTATTGCAGCTACGGCTGCGGTGCATCTGGTAGCTGTACCACCCTCCGGGGTTACGGGATTCGGGATTCGGGATCTTGAAGTTGATGATGAAGTTTATCATAAGCTAATCTTAAAAGTTTCAGTAAGACAATCTTAAGATTATTTTACTCAACAAATCCCACTTTTTAAATTCATGAACATAAAAATCTCGAAAGACAGATAATACGAAACAAAACAAACAACAAAAGAAAGTATATTGCAAAATATTCACATAGTTTAATGCTAAGACATCCACTCCGTTAAAAGAAAATAAGCAATTGGGTAATTGTATTAGTACTATTGATACTTAATCTAGGATTTCTATCTATACTATTAACTCTGTTGATGCATTGAACCAAATATAAACCAAAATAGGCCCTAAGGATATATCATGTTTAAACAGCGATTCACGTCCGATCACCGAAGTTAAGCAGTATCGAGCCTGGTCAATACAATTTCTTAAATCGAAGTTATGGCCTGTTTTATTTCTGTGGGTTACGAGCAAGTTCAGTGGATGTCTCGCTTATGTAAGTTTTCTGAATTTGCAGGCTTTTCATATAAACTCCAGTATCTGATTTCATGCGGGACATATTTTTCTTGCTAACTATAACTCTGATCGTCTTGGAGGTAGTAGTAATAATCATATTTATACCTCATCCTAATCACACACATACACTCACACACATACACACACGCACGCACATGTGTATATATATATATATATATATATATATATATATATATATATATATATATATATATATATATGAAAATTTCTCCGACTTAACCAGTAGAGAAGACAATATTTACGAATAAATATGACAATAGGAAAACTAGTAATTCCAATGTGGACTTTATCAAAGCAAAATATCTGTGCGTAAGTAAAATATCTGTGTGTAAGTTTTTACACACAGATATTTTGCTTTGATAAAGTCCACATTGGACAAAACGCGTCAGCAATTACTAGTTTTCCGATTGTCATATTTATTCATATATATATATATATATATATATATATATATATATATATATATATATTAGGTTGGTGCAAAAATAATGTCGTTTTTTGACATATTTTTAACGTCAAAAAATGACATTATTTTTGCACCAACCTAATATATATATATATATATATATATATATATATATATATATATGGAGGCTCGATATAGTAATGAATTGAGGCTCGGATTGAGGAATCGGAGTTCCAATTCCAGTCAAGTTCATAACATTCTCTTACGTACTGATACGTGGTTGGTTCTGTACATGCCTTCATCACTATAATCAAATGACATGTGTAGTATGGCTGTTGGCTTTAAGAACCGAGTTATTTGACCCTCATATATCGGAATATATATATATATATATATATATATATATATATATATATATATATATATATTGTACTGTATAACTGGTGAAAGTAAGAAATTTACTTGGCCTGAACAGCGAGAGGCTTGCAACGTTTTGTGTGTGAGAAAATGAGTTGTAGGGTGGGAAATAATTACCTTCAATGTATTTTTGTGAGTGTCTAACACCTCTTTCCTTTATATGTTTCTATTTTTGAAGCAAATATATCCTTCTTAATATTGGATTATCGCTTTTATGTGCGATGATCCTTCAGGATATAGATGATCGTGGCTCGTCCATAAAGTAGCTGTTAACAGTATTTTCGTTTTACTATCGCTCCCATCCCCTGCTCTCTCATCTTTTCACACATGCTCCCTCGGCAAGTTACTATCTCACTCTTTCACTCTGTCTCTCATGCCTTCAATGTTTTGTGGGTGTCAAATTCTTCAAGCAATCTTTTCTAATTATGTGTTCCAGAAATTTCAGCCGTCTCTTTCTTTTTGTACGTATAACTGTTTTTTTTTTTTTTGTGTTTCCATTTTCCTTAAAACTTTCCCGTTGCTCAAATATTCAATTTCGCCATTCTCAGCAACCTTCTGTAGAACCTCATCTCTATTGCCTTCAGTTTTCTATAAATAGGCACTTAATAAAGACATGAAAAAGTAATAAAATTCCTCGAGCTAACACATTCACGCATACACAATCAAATATACATGCATATTTACTAACTGGACATTCTTAACACACATGTGCACAAATCCCTACTCGAATGTTTCCATACCGCTGGAAAGAATTCAAATAAATAATAAATTTAAGAAACAAATAAAGACAGAATCCAACTCGGTTTTAAGAAAGAAAGAACGAAAGAAATTATCAATTTTATGCTCCGTTTCTCATAAAATGGGAACTTATGTAGAATTCAGACGAGCGACAACTCTTTCATTACCAAAGAGAGGGAACAAAGCAGTCTTGCCGGATTGGTTTGTCACCCGCGCCCTCGCGGTCCAACAAGCGTGACCAGAACGGGTTACGTAGCTTTAGTTTGTTAAAAGATTAATGACCTTACTACTTTAATCAAATGAAATTTCTGTTTGGACAACTGGGTCGGGTCACGCGTAACAGTCAAGGGTGTTTAATAAGCAGCCAAACCCAGTCCATCTCCTCTCGGAGGTCATTGAATGGAAAATTCAAAGCAAAAAATAAAAATAAAATAAAAATAAAAATAGAAAAAAAAAATCCTCGGTATGTTTCACTGCATATGAATTTTAAGATCGTCTTGAAAAGAACTGACGATTCCATCAAATCGCAGCTTCTACATCTTCTCAAATAAATTTGAGTTTATCATTTGATGTGTGTTTTTGGGAGTTCCCCCATAGTTGGTATGAAACAAAAAGATGTCGATGTACGCTCCAGCGTAAAAAGCCAGGATGTCGAACGCTGATTTTCACAGCATTTCCTCCTGCACCAAAAGATTCTCAAGACAATCCTCTTCAGTCGTCGAATTGTCCTTCTTCTTCTACATGTCGTGTCTCTTCATGGTGTGGGTGACCATGGCTCTCCACAATTTCCTATTCTTTGTAAATCTTAGCGATGTGTTTTTTTAATTTTTACTATCCACCCCATTCCTTGTTCTACCATTAATTTACGCAAGCTCGTTAGGTAGGTTACTCACATTTTCCCTCTTTCCTTCAATAAGTCCTGAGAGCGTAACGTTTTTCATGAATTCTTTCCTTTAAACAGTCTGTTTCTGGTACAAGTGTGTTAATTTTTGTTTCCGTTTGCTTTAAAACTTTCTCGTTGCTTACATGTTCTGTCCATAGTATTTTCAGCATTCTTCTGTAGAACTATATCTCCATTGCAGGTGTAAGGAAAGTATCCAGCATTCACTGGCATATAAGTGGATTGATATTCATATCAGTTGAGCAGTTGAATTTTTCCAATTGCTTGATACTTTGTTTAGCTTTTCGAAGGCATCTTTTGCTATTCCAGTGAGCCTTCGGATGTTGGTGTCACATTTTCCGTCATCTGTTAAAAACTTCCCTGATATTAGGTTGGTGCAAAAATAATTTCGTTATCTAACATATGTTACTATAAGAGAAAACGAAATTATTTTTGCACCAACCTAATATTTAAACTTCTATAGTCATTTAATTTTGATATCTCCAGTACATAGCTCTCATCTTGAGCTGTTTCTCTTACTGACAACCATGGCGGTCAGTAAATGTCTACTTGGAAAATCTGCAATATATACGTATCTTATCTTATATCGTTTCTTTTTCCCTATTTTCCATATATATGTGCAAGCGCGTCTATGTGTATCTATTATATGTTAACACTGTAGAATATTGGGGCGAAGACCTTCTCCTAGACTGACAACCGCCCAAGGCTAGAGAGCATATAACATGTATTAAAGTTACCATAAACTCCAATAGACACTGGTTTTAACCCTGTAGACTTCGCTGTGGAGCATAAGATCCTCAGCTCACTCACTAGATGGTGCTGTTGTGGATTACGTAGCAAGTAGATTTCAGGATAGGGTTGCTAGCCCTACGTTCAACCGGTTTTGAATTCAAAGTAGTCCTTCTCCAAAACTCGTTGACAGCCAAAGCTAGAGAGCTCAGTCTACCCTACTATTACCCCCTAGTTTAAGGGAGAAGAGAAGTATTACAACCCTGGCATCTCCTACGTTACTCGTACATTCTGCATGCGTATTTGGTTTGGTTTATCTTGTTTTACGGCATATCAACCTCAATGGGTTATTTAATGCCGACAAAAAAATTTATTGCTAGTAATATTTTGTTTTGTCAAAAATAGGTTTTTGGTAATATATTTCCTTCAAAATTGTATTGCTGGTAATAATTTTTTTCAAAAAAGTATTGCCGGTAATAGTCAACTATTTGTCCATAGCTGGGACCCTAACAGGTGCTACCACACCGGGTCAAGATGGACCTGGGAACACCAGCAATTAAGAGGTGGTTCCACGCTTCCTGATCAGAAGCCTTGCTGCTGGACGTAGTTTATCGTCTTACCCAGGACGGCATGCGTATTTATCTTTTCGTTAAATTTGAAACAAAAAATATAAACATTATTAATTCAATCAAAATATTTCCCTATTGGCCAAGATATTATTCTTGGGTCATTATTCTATCTTGGAAGCAATTAGTTACTTTCTTTTCTAAATAATTCTTTATTCAGAACATAGGTAATTTCCTTGATGGATTCTTCAATTTGATCCCGGTATCAAAAAGCACTTGCCTATAAAGAGGTTCAGGAAATTAATTGGAATAATTTTGAGAATGTATATATATATATTTTGTTTTAGGATGAACGGTGGAGTAATGGATAACGGTACAGATTGAGGAATCGGAGAGCCGAGTTCGAATTCCAGTCGAATTCATTACGTACACTTACGTGCTAATACCCTTGGGAAAGATAGGAATCTTCCTTTTCTCTGATATGGTCCAGGTTAGGACCAAGGATGAACAACACGAAGACAAGAGTAGAAATAACGAAGGTATATTACCCGAAATAATAATATGTGGAAGGTGTTAGTATGACTGTCAGTCTGGTTTGGAGTGAACTACCATCGGCTCGACTCGATTCAACCATCTCTCTTGAGAGGCGTAGTATACATAGTGTTAGGAAGAGTTCATTCTGTAGTTATAGGTAAGGACCCATGACATTCTTCTCCCCCGGCTATGGGTAAATAGCAGGACAGACCGTGTTCTATAGCCTTGCATGGCAACTGGTCTACGGCAGAAAGAAATGGCAACCTACTGTGTGGAAAAAATATGCCTCGTTAGTCATGTATCGAAAGATACATGATCGCCTAAGCGTGTATCACCCACAGCACATAAATGACTGACTGAAAAGTTAAGTATTGAATGTAAAGCTATATTAAATGGATCTAACAACCCTCTTATGGAAATAGTCGTCCAACATAACTAGCGAAAACCAAGCAGAGGTGGAGTACTATTATGAGTAGTATTGTCAGAATTTTATATTTATCAAATATATGTTTTTATAGCGGATATCTTTTGAATTTATTCATAACGATGTACTTCTGTCCAATAAAACCTGACACTCCCAAAACAAGTTAACAGTATTTTTGACAAAGACACATATATGCTGAAAATTCAATAAGATAATGCTCATATATTGAAAAATGTTAGCAACATCAGTTTATATCAGTTGTATTTTGAAATTGACTTACATAATAAAATCTGATTCAATCTATATTTGCTGACATCAAGTTTACTTAAACCAGTTTAATTTTTGGCTTTGGAGACATCCATAGAACTGAAAACCTATAAACAAAAATTTAAATATGTATTTATACAATTAAGCATATAATTTATCAGTAATATTATATCGAAAATTATTATATATTTGCTTTGTTTTACGTGCTAATACCCTTGTGAAAGGTATGAACCCTACCCTAGTTCTATAGCCTTGCATGACAACTAGTCTACGGCAGAGAGAAAAGGCAATCTACTGCGGAAAAAAAAACCTGCCTCGTCAGTCATGTATCGAAAGATACATGATCGCTTAAGCATGTATAATGCATAACGGACTGATAGTAATGTTGGTAACACTTCCTAAGTGATATGTGCTATATCTAGTCTGAAAGATGGCAATCTCGCAATCACAGGATTTGTCCAAACTCCAAATATTTGTCAAGTTATGATAGATTGGATTTAATCAAAACCTTCGCGTTTTTAATTAGTTCTGGGTATAACGATAAACCATATCCACTAGCAAAGCATCTGATAGATAGATTGGAGGTTTCGAGGAGCGTAGGACCGCCTTTTAATTGCTGTTATTCCCAGGTCCAACCTGACCCGGGATGGTAGCACCTGTTAGGGACCCAGCTATGGGACTCTAACAGGTAACGTCGAGCATAGTCAGTAATTAGATCGGTGAGCGCATGGAAATACTGCTATAAGCTTTACTGTGCGGTGGTATAATGAATAATGAGTAGACATTGTTAATTGGAGAACCGAGTTCTAATTCCCGTTGGGTTCTTTTTCTCACAAATACCTTTGGGGAAGGTATAAGTCCACCACTTATACCCTCAGCTATGGGTTAATTAGTAAGGATTTTATCACTATAATCATTATTACCCAAAAAAAATATCTTAAAATCTAATAAGAATTTCTGGCTTTAAATAACCTGCAAAGTGTTGATAAGCCACAGAAAACGAATAAATCAGTAAAACTTCTGCATAATCTGATCACAAATAAAAAAATAGACTTGAAGCAACAGAAAAATGGTTTTACGGAAGGATGATGAGAATACTATAAACCGTATATGTGAGTTTTAGAGAAAATGAAAACAAAACAATTAAAATCAGGAAGAGACAGTTGAAGTTTCAAGGGTACATAAAAAGAAAAGAGGGCTTGGAGAATTTGATACTCGCTAGAAGGAGGTGAGAGGGACAGAGGAAAACGGCACAAAACTAACCTAGCGAGCTTGAGTAAATTGATGGAAGAGCAAGGCTTAGTGAAAATAACAAATAGACAAATTTATTAAGAACTCCACCTGGGTATGACAATAAACTACATCCGTCATCAAGGCCCTTGATCAGGAGATTGCAGGTTTTGAGGAACGTGAGATCACCTCTTAATTGCTGTTATTTTCAGGTCCACCCTGACCCGGGATGGTAGCACCTGTTAGGGTCCCAGCTATGACAAAATAGTGAACACCCGCAACAAAACCAAAACAATATGAAAGTATAAAAATATATTTTAATAGTAAACGTACCAGCAATACATCATACTTATTATAAAACCCAGGTTGTGTGTGTGTGTCTGTACGTTTATATATTGGATTGGATTTCCTACATTTTTCAACCGATTTCAACAAAACTTTACAGGAATACGTAAAATTACCTTGCGGTGTTTCTGACAGCGCAAAAAATTGGAAAAATACAATTGTTTTTGCACGAAATCAATTTGAAAACACGATTAAGAGACATCGCGAGAATGAAAGGGGGGACAACTCATATCGAGTTATACTTATTATAAAACCCAGGTTGGGTGTGTGTGTGTGTGTGTGTTCGTTTATATATGTGATCGGATTTCCTACATTTTTCAACCGATTTCAACAAAACTTCACTTTTTTTGGCAGGTAGTGTTTCTTATTGTCTTGCATACTTTCTTCTTTATTTTTACATTCAGAATACTTTAAAAATTCCATTTACAAGACAATTGTTTATAATAAAATTCTATTCAATCGGTAGACTCATAACGATTGAAAACAATGTTTTTGTTTGAGTTTGGGTTTGACCAATTCATAAAAAAAAAAAAAAATAACTAATTAAGACATGCGTGTCCGTCAACCTTAAACAATAATCTTTGTCAATTTTATTTTTCAGTCTTTATGATGGTCGATACTTGATCTATCTCTTACTATTACATCCCCGGGCAACGCCGGGACCTACTGCTAGTTTTTATATAAAACCTGGGAAAATATATTGCTTATACTTTTAATATAAACGCGTATTTTTTATACTTTCTTAGACTTTTGTTTAGGGGTTGACTATTTGTCCATAGTTCGAACACTAAACACTATGAAAATATAAAAATACGTTTTTATATTAAAAATATCAGTAATACAATTTTATATCAAAAATTACCATCAATACATATTCATCGTAAAATTTTCAACAATACAGAAAGCTGAATTGTAAACAACAGATTTTATAACAAAATGACCAACAATACATTTTTATCTAAAATTGTGCTTTTTTTTTTATATATGAAACTGTATTCAAAATAATTAGATTTCGGCATTAAATAACCCATAGAACTGTTGATATGCCGCTAAACAAAATCACCATCACAATTTTAATCTTTTACATTTTGATGATCAGTTCTGGTTCAGTTATTTTTCCTGCCATTTTTTGTCAAGAAACTTATTGGAAACTTCAGCCCACGGCCAAATCATGTTGAAACACCGGTTCCCGTACGATCACTGAAGTTAATACCTCGATGGATGACCGCTTGGGAATACCAGGTGCTGTAAGCTTGGATGTGCGGTTGGGGAAATGGATAACAGCTTGAAATTGAAAATCGGAGAGCAGAGTTCCAATTCCACTCGGGTCCATTATATTCACTTACTTGCAAATACCCTTGAGATTATGAGTCCAACTCATCTCTGGCCCAGCTATGAGTTAATTAGTAAGACTTATATAAATAAATCGTTATTAAGTAAAAAAAATTCTCACACATTTTTTGGCTTTAAATAACCTGCAAAGGGTTGATAAACCGGAATTAACAAATCAATCAATCAATTATTGGAATTTTGCTGAAAGTCATTTTTTTTTTAGTGGCCTTCAGGTGTAAGTGTTTCAAAAATGACCTATACCAAGTAGATTTGGGGACACAAAATTCAGTCAATTTTAAACGAATTTTGTCCTATTTGACACGCAGTTTGTCTTTGACACACAATTTTCGAATAACATCAACAAGAATTGCTCGATATTAATTTTTTTTTCTATTTTTTAGAGTAAATTCCCAAATATTAAAGCAATTTAAATCCGAAAAATGTAAAAACATTTTTCTCGAGATATTTAAAAAGTACCCACATGCTTTCATCTGTTACATTTATTATTACCATTTTTGGCTGGGTACCAAATATTAGTTTTCGACGTACTTCTCCTTGTATTTATCCGAAAATCATGACATAGAGTTCTATTCTTATATTGTTTATCTTTTCGTGGTGGTTGGTGGGGGATGCTGAATCCTTTTTTGGCACTGAAAATACGCCAAAACGTTGTCTAAATAAGTTAAAAGTAGAAATTTAAGCTCTTTTGGGGGAATTTTGACTATCACTGTAGACCAGGTTTTCTATGCCTAAACCTATTTTTTTTTTTCAATTAGAAATATGGAAGCTTTCTTTTAATCTTCCTCTTAAATACAAATAATGTTAATATAGTTCTGAGCTGAAAATCATTCAGGTGATTCAGTAAACACAAATGGACTTCTGACTTTATTCTGCAAGGCCACCATGTTCTGTGCTTGTTTTTGCATGGCATTAGGAGAATTTAGTTTTAATTCAATGAAACTGTTTCTTTTTATTCATTGTATCATGATAGCTCTCATGTCAGTATGACTTCATTCACAATATTTATCAGAAAATGATGATCTAGACCTTTATTCCCATGATTTTGGTCACTGAAAACCTTGCAAATGAAGTCTAAAGCATTAACTGCAAAATTTAAACTCTTATAGATCAGGGTTTCTAGACTTAAACGCTTGTTATTTATTTAGGAATGTGAAAGCTGAGTTTTAAACTTCTTCTTAAGTACAAATAACATTAATACATTTCCATAATTGCTGTGGAGTTATTTCACAAGGGAGGCTTGTATTTGTACTAAATCGGTCCTAAAATAGGTCCGACGTACCAAAGGTTAGAAACTTGATATAATAGATATTACGCAGAGTAATCTAGTTGTGGTCGCTGATACTTTCGTATTCGATTAACTGTCGTCCGACATCGACTGACTGTCTGACGATATTCAGTCAACAAGGCCGTTCTTAACGGATTTCCGAGCCCGTGGGTTCGGCCCCAAAATATGCCCATTGAACCCGTATAAACGGGTTCAGGGCCGGTTTACCTCCCCAAAAGAGACTCCGCCCTTCGGCGTAGCCTTCTTCGTGTTCCTCCCCACCCGAAGGCAGAGAGTTCAACCGAACAGCCAGTTGAGTGACTGACCGACGATATTCAGTCACCCCCACACCAGGGCGTCATGTGGCACAAGGCCTTTTTAACGTGGGATCTTCGAGCCCGTGGGCTCGGCCAAAAATATACCCATTGAAGGCGTATAAACGAGTTTAGGCCCGGTTTACCTCCTCGAAAGAGAGTCCGCCCTTCGGCGTAGCCTCCTTCAGGTTCCTCCCCGCCCGAAGGCAGAGAGTTCAACCGAACAGCCAGTCGACTGACTGACCGTCTCACTCGTTACTCTTACTACTCTTACTTATCATAAGTGGGAGAGTCTATTAACTATAGAATAGGTGTGTTCCACCATAACAATAATTGAGCTGAAAATCATTCAGGAGGTTCAATAAACACAAATGGACTTTTGACTCTATTGTGCAAGGCCACCATGTTCTGTGCTTGTTTTTGCATGGCATTAGGAGAATTTAGTTTTAATTCTTTCAAAATGTTTCCTTTTAATCATTGTATCATGATAACTCAGCATGTCTTCTTTAACAATATTTATCAGAAAACGATGTTCTAGACTAGGCATGGGTAACCTTTTTCGAGCAGTGGTCCACATGATCTATAGCTCACAAGGCGAGCGGTACTACTAAAAAGATTGCATTTTTCCTAGTATGTTCCTCAGCTATTTTCACTACAAAAACCATATGCATAAGCATATATTAGGTTGGTGCAAAAATAATATCGTTTTTTGACGTTTTTTTAACGCCAGAAAACGATATTATTTTTGCACCAACCTAATACCTTAGAAATGGTCGGAAAGTTTTATTTTTTTAGAAAATATTTTTTTATAATTAAAAATTGAAATCTTGGTATAATATTATCACGGATGATAGTGTGATTATCACATGTAACTATGTGGGATTGATCTCTAATTTATTCATTTGAAAATGAAAAAAATTCTCCTTTAGAGGAAAACTTCTTATGAACAACTTCTTTAAAATCACAAGGAAACCTGTTTCAAAAAAAAAAAAAGACAAAAAAAAGAAAAGATGTTTACATGTATGATCTCTCTTATTGAAAACTTCTAATGATTTAAAATACTGACAACGTTAGTTTCACGAAAGTTTACAAAATTCAAGAACCGTTGTACTTAATCATTGTTCCTGTATGCGGTTATGTATGAGAGAATGTGTGAGTGAACAAGTGAGAACGAAACAAAATAAAATGTTAAGAAACGTTATTTTGCTTATGAAATTAAGCATGCCATTGAAAAAGACCTAACGGCCCGCAGTTAGACCATGACTGCACTAAAACAATTCTGAGTTAGATTCCGTTTGACTTTCTCGCACTTCCAGCCAGAAAAAGCTAAGCTTTTCACTTTTTCTACTGAAGCGGAGAATTTTACTTTCAGTGCGTGACCAACAAATTGGATAACTTGTATATCACGTTGAAACACTGGTCTCGTCCGATCACCGATATTAAGCGACGTCGTACCTGGCCAGTACCCTGATGAAATACCAGGTGATGTAAGCTTGGATTTGCGGCTGGCTTAATGGATAATGGCTCGAAATGAGAGATCGAAAAGACGAATTCGAATGCCAGTCGACTTCATTACATTCACTGCACGCACTAATAAGCTTGGTAAAGGTAAGAATCCATCTCTTCTTCTTCAGCCCTCAGCTATAAGCAAACAGCGGAATAGAGCCATATAGCCTTACTTAGCAACCAGTCTAGGAGAAAGAAAGCTAGGAATTCAAAGAAAAAAGAACCGTTGTACTTAATTCTTGTTTATGTATGTAGTTATGTATGAGAGAGTGTGTGAGTGAACAAGTGAGAACGAAACAAAATAAAATGTTAAGAAACGTTATTTTTCTTGTGAAATTAAGTGTGCCATTCAGAAAAGTCAAACAGACCGCATGTGGCCTGTGGGCCGCAGTTTATCCATGACTGATCTAAACCATTATTTCTATGATCTTCGGCACTGAAAATCCCAGCAAAAGAAGTTGTTATGGTCCAGGTTAGGACCAAAGAAGAACAACACGAACACAAGAGTAGAAATAATGAAGAGGCGTAGTATACATAGTGTTAGTCAGAGTTCATTCTGTAGGTATAGGTAAGGACCCATGACAGAAGTCTAAATGAGTTAAAAGCAAAATTTAAGTTCTTTTGGGGGAATTTTGGCTTTTATTGCAGACCAGGTTTTCTCGACTTAAACCCCTATTTTTTAATTCCAATACTTTGTATTTTGGAAGGCATCTTATTTCAGTCAGCCTTGGCTTTCATTATAGACCAGGTTTTCTAGACCTTAACCCCTATTTTTTTCAATTAGGGATGTGAAATCTTTGTTTTAATCTTCCTCAAAGTGTCCTCAAAAATTAAAATTATCCGCCTGGCCGTATTGTACGAGCCCACGGTATGAGGACGAACGTCATCATACAACAAAATGGTATTCTATTTGTCAATCTGGGAACTGTTTCAGATTTGAATGCATCATCTTAATCTTCCCTGTATATTGGTATGCATCAAACATTTGGCTAACTTGGAAGGAAGTCATAATGATTGAAACTACTCCATTACCATAGATTTTGCCTGGCTGATGTTGCTGCTCTTCCTCCGCATCCAGTCGCGGGAGAAGGCCTATGATTATTATACAACATCTGATTTTTATCAGAATTGATGATATCAAATGGCGTCAATTTTATGCTGCCGATTATTATTAATACAAATCTCGACCGCTTGATTTTCGTTCGTCATTTACTTCAAAGGATACAGATTAATAGAATTTTTTCCATTTCTCAGTCGTTCTGAAAGATCTCCAAATAATTTCAGTCGTTACTCTGATGTTTTTCCTTCCGGACTTGCATTTCAATATTGTTTGATCAATTCCAGTCTCTCTCTCTCTTTCTATCTCTCTCTCTCTCTCTATCTCTCTCTCTGTTACAACCGTCGGATAGCAAAATCTTTCTTTTTATGAACGGCATTGTTCGCAAACGTAGAATTGCCATTTCTCGCAGCTTCTGTCTATTATAACTCAGCTTGAAATAGTATCTATATTATAATGATCTAATTTCTATCTGCGAGGGTTGTTTTTACCAAATACAGCAAAAACGGCACAACGTAGCGATACTTTTGTGAGAGCAACAGCATCAAGAAACTTAATGAATAATATAATACTGCATGTAAATGCATATTTCCAAAATACAAATATGTGTATGCTTTTGTATGTCTACACATTTTTTGCATATATAATTATGGAAAAGCGTACAGCATAAAGAACTGTTCGAACTACTAGGTAAGCTTGATTTATTTTGGAAATATCAGGTCATCCCATAAGTTCTGTCCGAATTTTGAATAAAGAAAACAACTGACTAAATGTTACATTTAATTACAGATTCAATCAACAATGTATTTTCCCTGATTATCTATGACTTTCTTCCATCTATTAACAAGCTTACTAATTCCATTACTGTAAAATTCTTTTGGCTTTGATTCGAAGAACTCACAAATGTCAGTTTTAACTTCTTCCTGTGTTACAAAAGCTGTTTCTTCCAGATGATTCTGTAAGCTACGAAATAATAATAAGGTGGATGAGGAATTTTCTCCCAACCAAGTTCTTCGATCTTTTGTGACGTGATTCATGCTGTGTGGGGTCGCGCATCACCACTTTTCGATTCACTAGAGCGGTTTTTTTTCCTCAAAGCTTGGTCCAAACGCTCTAATTGCTGACAGTATATTTGAGCATTAATTGTTGCATTAGGTGGTAAGAATTCAAAGTGGATTATTCCTTGGCGATCCCACCAGATTGAAAGAAGAACCTTTTGCCCATTAAGTTCCATTCTCGGCTGTGGCTGGGGTCCTTCCCCTTTACCAAGCCACTGTCTACGACGCTTAACATTTCGATAAAAGATCCATTTTTCGTCGCCAGTCAAAAGTCTATCCAAAAAAGGTGAAACAAGTTGGCGAGAATGGAGAGAAGAGCAGATGTTAACTCGGGATTTGAGGTTGTTTTCAGACAATTCATGAGGCACCAAGTTTAGGAACTTTTCCAAGTTGTTGAAGATGACGATGAACAGTTGTATGGTTTGAACTGAGAACCA
>OZ010576.1:55366264-55381264 GCA_963932145.1 Acanthosepion lycidas
CTTTTATTTTTTATTTTTCCTAAGTACTTTCCAATGTTGCTACATTCGTTTTCAAGTCTTGTTTAATGTATATTTACGCAACTGTTTTTAATTCTAGCGTTCTCGCGTTTGACAGGACCAATTTCAAGTCACCCAAGCTTACGTCATATATATGGTCAAACTGAAATTTTCATGTGTGTGCGCGTGTGTGCGTCTTTTAAATATGAAACGCTAAGCTAATATACGGTCACCTATTGAGAAAGACACCTTATTTAATGTTGACCCATTCTCTTGGGTGTTTCATTAAGACGGATTATATATATAAGGGTGTTTCATAAAGACGGATCAAGGTCAGCCGTAAATAAATCAGTGTTATTGGTAAAAATTTATTTATTTCTATATTGGATCATGTTATTTAAGTTATGGAAATTATGCGTGAAAAATAATATCGCCAAAATGTCCGCCAAATCTGAAAGAAAAAGAAAAAAATCATTGGACACTTGAACTTAATTCACATTTAAAATCGGTCCAACATATTGGAACACTCTTTATATATATATATATATATATATATATATATATATATATATATATATATATATATGAGACAGAATCAGGTAAATGCTTCCTCTTCCTACCTGTCATTTTCCCAACAACATTCGCTTCCATTATTTTTTTTATTCTGTGACAATGCGGAACATATCAGAAGTTTGTTTATTGTTCAGGCGTCACTTGCAGCTCTCACTAAAGAGAGAGAGAGAGAGAGGGGGGGAGAGAGAGAAGCATCCATTTTTTTGACAAGTGCCGACACATGAGGGCCCACTGTGAAAGCGAGAAACAAGTGTAAGAAGAACTGATATTGGCCGTCATCATGGTTGCGAATAGAAAATCTGACGCCTTATACACTCCACTCAACCGCAACCCACCCCGCAAAAAAAAAAAAAAAAAAAATTCGGCACTTATCTTACACGCTGTAAGTTCGTATAAAATCAATGGATTTATGAGTTGGATGTACAGGTGGTGTAATGGTCTTTTTCGCGTGAAGTGGAATTGGAGAACCAAGTTCAAATTTCGTACAAAACTCTTGGGCACAGACATGAATCCCTCGTTTCTACCCCCACATATGGATTAAATAGCAATTTAGCTTTGGATTGCAGCTAGTTCCGGATAACCACTATTATGAATTTAAAATAGATGATAACAGGTAACCATTCCATTATCTTATCTCAGAAGTCATGCTAATTCGCAGATAATAAAGTAAAAAGAGTCTGTGGAGACAGATGATTGTTTTCATCTTGAAGACACGACATTTAAAAAAGAAGGATAATACAACATTTAAGCCCCCGTGAGATGCGAATTCAAATTTCGCTGAAAGCTATTTTATTTTTGATTTCGCCTTTTTTGCATTATCGATCGAAGTGTATTGTTAAAAAGAAACAATAAGATGGAATAAAACTTGTATAATAATCTTATAATTTTGCTTGTCCCTCTCACGATTCGTACGACCGTTACTCCCTGTCAATACCTCATAAATATTGGAATATTCGGTTTTGATTCCGTCGAAAGACGGAAAAGACATACCAGAGAAACTACTTGACTTCAGTCTGAAAAAAGAAAGAAAGAAAGAAAGAAGAGTTTAACGTCTGTTTCAGTCAAATGGAAAAAGTTCTTAATATCAAATATTTTCAATTGTAACTCCTAACTTCTTAAAATTACGACAAGCAATCATGAAGTTTCGAGCAGCAATCAGATGTTCAACTGAACAGAACCAGCTATTTTATATCTTTGAATCTGGGATGAAAGGGAATAATAAGAAGAAGAAGAAGAAGAAGAAAAAGAAGAAGAAGAAGAAGAAGAATGAGGAGAAGAAGTAGCCTATTCGTACTACCATTTTGTTTCAGTCAGTTCCTATCTCTTGTCTTACTTTTTGACTGAGTCAAGTCATTTTACTTGTCTACATTTTTGACTTAGTATGCACGTATCTCTGTTTATTACTTTTAATAAATTTTACGTGAAACTTTAGGCAAGTTTATATCTTATCGAAATTGAGTTACATCTACTAAGATGACAGTTCAGAAACCTAATGCTGTGGTATTTTTCATCAGTAACACGCTTAAAGTGGCCCAGTGGTCCTTGTGCAATATTTAAAATCTCTCTCCGCCGATTAAAGTTGCAAAATTGCATCCAATTGAGCAAATTCTTCTATGTATTGTTCCATAGGTATGAATTCGTTGAGTCACTTGAAGATAATTTATTTTTTTTATTTTCCGTTTCCCCTCTGTTCTTATTTAATCTTTCAACGTTATTTCCGATTTCACCGTCAAAATTTTATTCGTTCGCCATATTTTATTTCTTTTATTTAATGTTTCAGTGTCGATTTCGATTTTCCCGTCATGCTTTTTATTCATGCGCGATATTTCATTTTTATCGTCAGCTTTTGTTTTTCATTGATCTTTCCTATTTTAAACTCTTCCACTTCTCAGCGCTTCGTGACACAACAGACATTCTTGCCCATTTATTTTATTTATTATCTTTAAAAGCCAGCTAATCAAAGTTGTTTTCGTTTACATGATTTTTTCATTAATTAGTTCTTTCTTTTATTCCATTCTATTAATTATTTGAAGCGATAGTTTGCTTTGGAATTATCTAATAAATCACAGATGAGAACCAGCATATATATATATATATATATATATATATATATATAATTTTATTATTAGATATTTGATGTTCAAGATTCACTTTTTATCTTTCGTTTCTTTTTATCAACATCTAAAAATACGTTAATAAATGAACATTTTTATTATAAAAGGACATGTCGGCTGGGGCTTTAGAATACGCCGACTGCACCTCTGTAGAGGGGTAAGACCCCCCCCCCCCAATGAGGCGTCCTGGGTATGACGTTAAATTGCATCCAACAGCAAGGGCTCTGATCTGGAGGTTTTGAGGAGCGTGGAACCACCTCTTAATTGCTCGTGTTCCCAGGTCCACCTTGACCCGGGGGGGGTAGCACCTGTTAGGGTCCCAGCTATGGGCAAATAGTGAACTCCTAGTTTTCCAGGTTTTGCTCACGTCCTGGGTATGACGGTAAACTACATCTGCGTCCTGGGTATGACGGTAAACTACATCCGCGTCCTGGGTATGGCGATAAACTGCATCCAACAGCAAGGTCTCAGATAATGTTTTCAGAAAAATAATGTTGCCAGCTGTAAGTTTTTGAAACAATAATGTTGCCAGCTCTAAGTTTTTGAAACAATAATGTTGCCAGCTATACATTTTTTATTCCATACAAAATAGGCATTTAAAATTCATATAAACTGTATTTGGCATTAAATAACCCACAGTGGTTGATATGCCATAAAACCCAAACAAACAAACAAACAAACAAACAGCATCGTACTATAATATGAACAGAGGCCTTTTTATTCAGTTTAATGGCTGAATTATCAATGAAGTAACGGGTCACGTGTATCGTGCACAGGATGGAAAAGTCTTGATTTTTCTTATTTTCTGGTAAAGATGGATTTAGCAGGTGACAGAAAAGATTCACTGGACCCTTAAACAGCCTAAAATATTCAGCCATCACAAAGGGGGGTGTCAAAAATTGTCGTATCTATCTATCCCAAAAGGAAGCAACATTCTTGACAGCATATTTACGTGGGTAATTGATTGAAGAAATTTTGGAAAATATCCCAAATCGAACAATAAATACTTTTGTCCTACTATCTTATTTACGTTCTTGTAAATGGATACTACATCTGTGTCCTATAGTTTTTTGATCTCTGTCCATTTCTTATTGAACATATATATATATATATATATATATATATATATTCGGTTGTTGCAAAAATAATGGCGTTTTTTGACGTATTTTTTAACGTCAAAAAACGCCATTATTTTTGCGCCAACCTAATATATATATATATATATATATATATATATATATATATATATATATATATATATATATTTATATATATATATATATATATATATATAATTATTTATTTAAAAATATGATTCCATCGCTACATAAGAGTTCTCATGTATCAAAACAAGAGCCGAAAACTTCAATATAATTATTTGAATTAAATTTAAAATCATATTTTTAAATAAATAATTATATTTATGCACTACTTTTGTACCGAGCACTATTTTTTTAAAATAATAACAAAAATACTAAAAAACTTTGGATTATTTACCTAACGAGTTCTTTCCTATTTTCTATATATTTTTACACACACACATACACACACACACACACACACACACACACACACACACACACACATATATATATATATATATATATATATATGTATATACATGTTTCATTAAATAATCATATTACATATTCATACATGTTTCATTAAATAATATAGACAAGTGTTTGTCTATTTATTTTATGTAAATTCTTTTCATAACGTCTGATAAGCTTAATAACATTATCATTAAACGAAGAAAGAAAATCACAATATTGATCCATATTTTTTTTGGTTGGATAGATGTTAGCTCTATCTCTGATATTGAGCGCTTTCTAATAAGTACCGCGCATATAATATATAAATGTTTATACATATATATATATTTATTTATATTTATATACACACACACACACACACACACACACACACACACATATATATATATATATATATATATATATATATATATATATATATAAGGATATATATATATATATATATATATATATATATATATATATATATATATATATATATATATATATATATATATATATATATATATATATGGGGGGGTTGTGTGTGCGTGTGTGTAAAAGTGGAGACTGTGGTCAGTACCAAGCGGCGACAGTCTGTTTCATGCTAGAACTCAATCTTCAATCCATGTGTGTTATGTTTTGGCGCGTCTATTTATATTTGCCTGTTAATGGTGCATTATGGGTAGTAAGCCCTTTTACATTATCACATCGGTTATTGGGTGGGAAGTAACTGTTATGTTTCAAATTATTCTAGAGTCTATTGAGTAGGAATACGTGTAGTTCAGTTTATTTGTAGCTACTTTATACAGTCAGCACGTTGTAGCCGTGTTCATAGTTGAAATTATCAACTTGCTGATGGTGTTTGGAAAAATCCTTCATAATAGCTCATAGTATAGCCGAAAGCACTCGGATATATAATAAAATTAGTTTTTACATATAAAGTGCGTTCCAATAATTTGGACCGAATTTAAATGTGAATTACGTTTAAAATCGACCCAACTTGTTGGAACACCTTTATTATATCCAGAAAAGAAAATACTTGTATTAGGTTGTTGCAAAAATAATGACGTAATAATGTGGTTTTTTGACGTTAAAAAATACGTCAAAAAAACGACATTATTACGTCATTATTTTTGCTCCAACCTAATACGAATGTAATAAAAATTGAATAAAAAATCTAATCTTAGTTCCTTGATAGTCGTCTTTAAAACTTGTATAAAAGAGGGATTACTGTTTAAATACACAGTTATGTATACATCCATATTTATTACTTAACCGTTGGAGAGGATTCTTGGAATGCAATGCTGCCATTGATAAAGTCTAAGAGGACGTTTTTCATCACGCTCTTTCGTGAAAGCCCTACAATTTTCGACAATAATTTTCTTGAACCTCTTGATCCAAATTCATCATCTTTAAGGGAAAAATTAAGCTTTTCTAATCTATGCGATTTAATTCCAGTAGGATTTATGATTGACGAGCATAATCTTGATAACATAATCTTAATAACATAAGATATAAATATGACAGTGTTGATCGCGGACACAGAAAACAAAATGCAGGAACTCCTAGACAAGTTAGTAAAGGAAATCGAGAGAAAAAGAACTAAACATTAATTGTAAGTGGAGAGGATTTAGGGTTGTCAGCAAGAGGATCAGCTCAAATTGCAAGCAATGAACGTGAGATGTCAAAGCAAGTAAGAAAATTTGAATAGAGCAGAGAAAATGCAACACAGATATCGGAAGGCATATTGGTACAGCAAATGCTGCCTTTCAAAAAGCTAATCAAAGTGTTAAGAAACAGGAAAATTTCGTTAGAAACAAATAAAACCGCTATAAAAAATGAGCCTTCCTCTGGCAGTGAATGCGTGAGAATTCCATCACAGAGGATGTGGAGACTTGAGGCAGCAGAGATATAGTTGTACAAAAATATTCTGAGAATAACATGGACAGAGTATCTGAGGAAGTCTTATGAAAAAGGACAATTACACATAGAATAAGAAAGAGACATAGAATTATTAATCGGTGATCCAAGTTCTAATTCCAGTCGGGTTCGTTATATTCACTTAGACGCAAATAACCTTGGAAATGTTATGGATCCACTTATTCCCCTCCTCTCAGTCATGGATTAATTAATAAGACTTGTATCACTAAATCATTATTGTCACAACTTGGTATGCGAGTCCATAATAATAACAACAATGTTTCTTGTTACTTCTCTGCTGGTAAAAGTGATACTCTTGCTTTTTATTCACACATAACAATATGGCCGACATGGTACATCCGTGTCTGAACAATGATTGAAACGAGGCTCCCATTTTTTTAGTTCCCAGTTACAACAATTATTATTTCGAAAATAAATCCTTACAATCTAAACATGTTATTCTGTCTTTAAAGGTTTGGTAAGCTGTAGAAAACGAATTAATCAATGTCAGGCAGAAAGAGGAGAGAAGGCATTCACAGGCCATATTAAAGGCAACAGTGGCAGTGGGGTGAAGCGAGAACCTGTTTAACGAATTTGTGTAAATGGGTGCCAGAACAGAGACGTGGAGCGATAATAAAAAAGACAAATATTGTTAAGGGCTAGAAAGAACGGGAAGTTGTGGAGAACCATGATCGCCCACGTTATGATGAAAAACGGAAAAGAGAAGACAATTTAGTAAGTTAAATGTAATAGATGTCTACTCATTGGCCCTACCGATTAATTTTTGCATATAGACATTTGGGAATCAATAAAATTAATGACAATATTGCGTGTACCACACTAATAATGCTCATATATTAATACGATTCTTTTACAGTAAGGTTCACCCATTACAAGGCCCGAGAGCCACTTGAGGTAAAGGGTTATGTTAGGAGGCCATTTGTATGTACAGGAGTGGAAGATAACGAGTAACCCTAGCCTTGAATAGGTTAAGATTGTAGTGATCGGGGAAATATCCTTTTAGGAGTCGATTCCACAGGTCAACGGTTCGCGGGAAGAAGACGCTCGGGTGCGACTTACTTCTCACTGATGGAATACGGAGGGAATGTGGGTGGTTTTCTATTATGTAAGTGACATGGCGACTTTTTACCGTGGAGGTTTGACTTGGCGTGACCAGTGAACGTAGTTCGACCGTGCACTTTTCGTGGAAGTAGCGGTATAGCAGCGAGAGGCTTTCCACATTCCGCCTGTGGGATAGAGTTTGAAGAGTGGAGAATAATTCGTCACCCACAAGGTCTCGGAGACACGTTTGAACTCTATGAAGTCTGGTGATTGAGGGTTGGGCAGCTAAGAGTCCCGTAATGTGCGGACATAAAATTGGGTTTGTATTTTTAATTGAATTTAATTTCATGGCTCTGTGTGTATGTGTGTGTGTGCGTGTGTGTGTAAAGGATGTTTTGTAATATTACTGTTGGTTATTTTGCTATAAAATGAATTAATACCGGTCATTTTGTGATAAAATGTATTACTATTGGTCATTTTGTTATAAAAATGCATGACTACTGGTCATTTTGCTATAAAATGTATTACTATTGGTCATTTTTCTATGAAATGTATTACTATTGGTCATTTTGCTATAAAATGTATTACTACTGGTTTTTTGCTATAAAATGAATTACTAATGGTCATTTTACCATAAAATGTATTAATACTGGTCATTTTGCTATAAAATGTATTACTATTGGTGATTTTGCGATAAAATATATTACTATTGGTCATTTTGTTATAAAAATGTATGATTACTGGTCATTTTGCTATAAAATGAATTAATACTGCCATTTTGCGATAAAATGTATTACTATTGGTCATTTTTATAAAAATATATATTAATACTGGTCATTTTGCTATAAAATGTATTACTACTGGTCATTTTGTGATAAAATGTATTACTATTGGTCATTTTGTTATAAAAATGTATGACTACTGGTCATTTTGCTATAAAATGTATTACTATTGGTCATTTTGCTATAAAATGTATTACTATTGGTCATTTTGCTATAAAATGTATTGCTAATGGTCATTTTGCGATAAAATGTATTAATACTGGTCATTTTGCTATAAAATGTATTACTATTGGTCATTTTGCGACAAAATGTATTACTATTGGTCATTTTGTTATAAAAATATATGATTACTGGTCATTTTGCTATAAAATGTATTACTAATGGTCATTTTGCTATAAAGTGTATTACTACTGGTTATTTTGCGATAAAATGTATTACTACTGGTCATTTTGTTATAATAATGTACCATTATTGGTGGTTTTGCTATAAATATATTGCTGGCATTTTTACTATAATGTAATTGTATACTTTCTTAGTGAGCCAACAAACAAAAATCTGGACACTATTTTCCCATCGCTGGTACCCTAACAGGTGCTACCATCTCGGGTCAGGGTGAACCTGGGAACAACAGCAATTAAGAGGTATTTCCAATCTCTCGATCAGTGGCCTTAATGTCGGATACAGTTTATTGTCATACCCAGGACTCAGGAAGTTTTAAAGAAAAAGGAAATAGTTAAAATCAGAGAGAAACAGCTTAAATTTAGGGGACACATAATAAGAAAAGAAGGCCTGGAGGATGTAACACTCACAGTACTTGCTGAAATCAAGAGGAACAGTGGAAATCAGTGAATAAGGTTGTGTAAATGGATGGCAAAACAGGAATTGAGAGGAATGGTAAAATGTCAAACCTTGCTATCGGCTATGAAGGATAGGAAGATGTGGAGAGCTATTATTATCCACGTCCTGAAGTAACACTTCAAACAAAATTCAACATTAAGAAATTCCAAGCTGACATGTCGTAGAATCAACTCATCTACCAATATATAAATATTTAAGCATATATTTTTATTTATACTGTAATCGTACATATATTAAAATAATAAGAAAGAACAGTAAGATTTATAATCCGGTGTATATTTGATCATTAATTAGTAATTAAATTCTTTTATATTTATTTGTAAAAATACCGTATAGTTATTACAAGGTCGAATGGTACTTTAAATATGTAAGAATAAAATTTAATTAATAAAATTAAAATATTAAAAATATGTTTGACATATTTAAATGATCCTTTTTAGAAAATCTTTTTGTATAAAAATAGGAATTAAGCACATGAATAAAAATATTTCTTTTGTCATTGAAAATTGTTGAATGCATAAGCTATGGAAATTAAAACCCAATGACCCCTAAATTAAAATAGATTATCATTAACGTAAACAACTCATAATAATAATAATAATAATAATAAATAATATAAATTAACTAGCAGCAAGGTCTGGGGTTGCCCGGGCTTGATTCAAAAATCGTACGACATACGGCAATCGCTATCACTTGACTTAAAATATTTTTTCCCTTCCTTGCCTTTAAAGTAGTGCCCTTTGTCGTGCTGATGTTGATACATGCCTTACTTCTTGCCTATCTCACATTGCGATTTTTTTCTAAGCTCTATACTAAACATTAAATCTGTTACGAAAAAAGAACTAAGCAAAATGAAAACAAAACGATCAGCTTTAAAAAAAGGACTCGTAACTGGAAAAACCGAATGCAAAAAGAATGTTAACAACAAATACTTTTTCACACCCAACCCAGTTCTGCAGAATCAGAATCAACGTTGAGTTTAAGCAAGTGAATCAGCCAATTGGAGTAAAGTGCCATGCAGATTTAAATTTTTCCCACTTGTGACGAATGCAGTTATCGAATTTTTTTGCATGCTAGCATGCTAGTTAACATTCGTGTCAATCTTCCTGCCTATTCATGGCAGCCAGCTATAGGCTCTCACTCTGGTCAGTACAAAATGGCCGCAAACTACATGAAAACTGCAGTAGAAGCATGAAAAAATCGATTATTTCCACTATCGATGGGAGTTGGGAAATGCAAAGTCAGTCTTGGCCTTCCCGCTAACTTGGAGCATGTGCATGTAAATTTTGGTGCAAATCCATCGAAAATTGCGGCCGTGCATTCGTTACACACGCACACACATCCTGCCTTTTATAGATAGAGATTAATTTTCTTAGAAAGTTATTCCTAACATCGCTTGACAATGGAACGAGACCATGGATTTAAAGTTTAATTTTTATAATTAAATTTAAAAATTAATTTCAGTTTTGAAACATGGAAATTTTATGTGTCACGATGGAATCATATTTTTAAAAAGAAAATAATTATAATATTTTAATGGTATGTATTTATCTATGTAGGTACATTGATAAATTCAATAATTAATCATGAATTTATTTTACACATTAAAGGGCTTACGGACATGTTACGTTGAAACATCGGTTCTTGTCCGATCACTGAAGTTAAGCAACGTCAAACCTTGTGAGAAATGAATCGGATGTTTAGCTACTGTGTGTTTCATTTCGTAATTTTCGTTTCAAAAGTTATTCTCGATTTTTTTTTTGTGGGGGGGGGAGAGCTAACTCGACATACCCGATAATACGTTTTACGGTTTAATTAATCTATCAGGCTTTTATGTTTGAAATGACTATTTTATTTCTATATATCAATAAATTATGAAAACAAACAAAAAAATAATTGTCTTTCATTAAGAATGATGAAAGAAACAAATATTGCCGACATGTCAGATACCTTTTGCAAACAAATCTTATCAATACCTGCTTACTTTTTTATTATCCATTTGAATTTTTCGCAACGCGCTCACCAGTGTTGAAATCTTCACAGTATTTACAGATCGCCATATCTATCAAAGAGATGAAATTTAAATTTTTATTATTGCATTCCAAAAGTTGAACACATCAGCAGATAGCTATTAATGTCAGCAACTGAGCACAAATAGTTATTAATTAAAAAAATTAGTAAGTAATGTATAATATTATCTATAACTACATGTGCAAGAATATCGTTTTTGATAAAAGTTAAAAACTAAGCATAAATACATAAAAAATTCGTATATTGTCGAAAATTCTTTTTCCACAATATAGCTATTTGTGCTATGTTATAATGCTTATTACCTAAACAATAATACAGAATAAATTCTTTTTAAACATTAAAGTATATTTAATCACTTCTCCCCAATAGCTGTCGCGATCTGTTAATATTGTTGATTAAATTGTTTTTTTAAATAGTGGGACTATTTTGTATGTTAATTAATAAAACTTCATTTTTCCCTAAAAATTAATGAACATTTATTGTACTAAGCTACACGTTCCCACGTAGTGTACTTTGTACCTCATTAACTGTTTGCACTTCTCCCCAAAATTTGCTTTCCATTAGTCAATGTATGATTATTTTAGAGGCCATGACTAACGGACAGACTGACGGAAGTCACAGCGTTTTATATATCGATTGTGCTGAGTATATTTGCAAGTTTGCTGTTTCAAATAAGAGGTTTTTAAGCTGACTAAAACTTCCTGAAAACGTGTACTTACGTATAATACGACTATTTTAATTTTCGTTCAATATATCTCGTATTATGCATAAGAAACTTCGATATATATATATATATTCTTAAAGTGTGGGAGAATTCGTTACGTTAGAAAAGAGCACAGTGTCATCTTATTGAAACGGGCGGGCTACCTGTATTGACGCTTTAAATTCATTACTTAGAACCAATGTCAGGGAAACACCACAGGACTTGTTTTTTTTTTTTTTTTTTTTTGCAGCTTCCGGTTTAAAAATAAACAAACAACGAATAACATCAGTCTTTTCAGCTTGAATAATGTACAATGTTCTCTTGATTTTTTACGTTCGGTTCTCGGTGACTGGAAAATATCTTCTCGTCATTGAATTCACAAAAAACAAAAACAAAAAAAAAAACAAACAACGGGTAGCAATAGTTTTATTGATATTTTATTCTTGATACCAAGAGACGGGGTGATATGGAACCAGAAAGGTCAGTGGGCATGATCAAAACATAATAGATCTGATCAGTGATTTTTCGCTCGTTAACAGATATCGGGTAGATCAACTGAACTGGTCGATGTGGGTTATGGAGCAATAATTGGCTCTTGACCAATTGATAAAGCCACGCTGGAGTGTTGTGACATCCTGGTGTGTCGCAGTGAGTTATTAGGGGTGTTGCGAGATTTTAAATTAAAAGTACAAAACTGACGACCAAATGTCAAAGCCCGTATTCCAGAATAGAGATAGTTCGACGAGAGTGAAAAATACAATAGCAATTTATTCATCGGAATATCTTAACAATGAAAAATAATGAATCAATGAAGAATTTAACACTGTTTTGTTCGATGCATTTTACGATACATCAACCCATTTACTGATTTAACACTGAAATATGTTTTTAATTATACATGAGTCATGAGGTAGACATAGATTGGGTTTATACTTGAGTCTATAAGTAAACATTAGTCAAGGTTATTCTTGAATCATTGGATAAATACTAACCGGATTTTTAGTTGAATCTACAGGATAAAGGTCGAGTATATACTTGTGTCTATAAGGTGACATTGATTGGGTTTATACTCGAGTCTATAGGAAAACATTAGTCGGGTTTAGTCTTGAATCTATAGGATGACATAATCGGGTTTATACGTGAGTCTATAAGGTGAGATTGTTTAGGTATATACTCGAAACTATAGGATTACATAGGTCGAGTTTATACGTGAGACTTATAAGGTAAGATTGTTTTATACTTGAGTCTATAGGCAAACATTAGTCGAGTTTGCACTTTAATCTATAGGATCACATAGGTCGGGTTTATACTTGAATCTATAGGCAAACATTAGTCGTATTTTTCTTGAGTCTATCGGGTGACATAGATTGGTTTTATTTTTGAGTTTTTAGGATGACGTTGGTCGAATTTATATTTGAATCTGTAGGTAAACTTAAGGTGCGTTTATACTCGAGTTCATAGGATGACATTGATCGAGATTACACTTGAGGCTATGCGTAAACGTGAGGCAGGTTTATAGTGGTATCTATAGGATGACATCGGTTGGGTTTATACTTGAGACTATAGGTATACATTAGTCGTGTTTTTATTTGAATTCATTGGTAAAAATTGTTCGTCCATATCCGAGTCCGTGAACATCTAACCCATAGATTGATTTTGGTAGGGATTTTAAATCCTTTATATAGAATACAGTCGCCTTATTCTAGGCCCCCGCGACAGAGTAAACCACTATTAGTTATAGTACAAATAAATAAGGTTGACGAATAAAACGGCCAGAAAAAACTTTTTTTTTCCGAATATTATTGTGCATTGAGGAGGTACGATGGAGTATTGAACAGCGTCTCGGATTGATGAATCGGAGAGCCGAGTTCGAATTTCGAATTTCCATTACATTCACTTACGTGCTAATAACCTTAGGAAAGGTATGAATCCTCTTCTTCTCCCCACAGCTATAGGTAAATAGCAAGACATACCGGGTTCTATAGCCTAAGATGGCAACATTTCTACCGCAGAAAGAAATGGCAACCTACTGTGGGAAAAAATCTGCCTCATCAATCATGTATCGAAAGATACACGATCGCCTAAGCGTGTATCTCGCATCAAACATAAAGGATTGATTGTACAGAAAATAAAATGTTTTACTTTGAAGACACTATCTATGTTTGTGGTCTCATTCTCCGCATTTTATTTATAATCAAATTGCAGTATTTGTTTTCGGTATCAAAAAAGAAATCATTTTTATGGTGTCGCTCTCCTTCAGCATAGAGCGACATTTTGAGGAAAGCTTAGAAAGTTTGAAAACTTCTGGGTTAAGCTGTTTATTATTGAAGCTAGTCTGGTTCGGATATTCGGACTGTAACAATGACTGTAAAATGATGGTGATCCAAATACAACTAGAAAGCAAATTAAGAAAGTCTGGGCAAGGGAAGATAACTCTGTGCTTGCTGGACGAATTCGATTCATAGAAAAGTAATTATTCAGTACAAATTAACCGGGGATATTATAGTAAATAATCGACTGACTGCTCTTTAAGATGAGATTAGGCTAATCTATAGGATATATACCAAACAATTCGCTTTGGATACGGTGTAGACGGAAGTGGCCCTAAAACACAAATTGTCCAACCATTGGTAATCCACCTCGTTTCTTCCACCAGCTATGGGTTAATTAGTAGAAATTGTATTGGTAAAAATCACTATTATGTCTAAAAAATTCTTACAATCTAAAAATGTTTTCTAGCTTTAAATAACCTGCAAAAGGTTGATAAGTCGTAAAAATCAAAACAATCAATAAATTATCCAGAATAGGAATCTCTAAGAATAGAGTTAGCCAAGAAGGACCGAGAGCTATCGGTCAATGAGTGCTACTGAGACCACTTAAGTGAGGCTAGGTCCAAATCTATGAATATTGACAAAGATTTGAGTAAGGAACATTTGGGTGGGTTACGTAATCGCTACATTCGACAGGTCAAGACATCGTATGGACACGCCCTGTGGACGACAATCAGGATTTCCGACAACCAGTTTTCAAATGTTTTTATTTATTGAGTCTAATTTGTGTGAGCAATAATTTCGTAACAAATTGGCCTACTTCACATGAATGGAGTCACGTGAAGTAGCTAGCTGCAAAAGACTGATTGCATACAAGCAGTGGAGAATGCAATATTAACCAATGGGGTCAGTAAAAAAAAATTGTGTGCCAAGAATAAATTTAATCACAAATCAGTGTTAAAAAACAACAGTCCATCTGACAAATTTATAGCGAAACCTTTTTTTTTTTTTTTTTTTTTTTAAGCATTTCACCCCAAGCAAGGCGGGAAGCCACTAGGACGCAAGGGGTTACAGAAAATTTAGAGCAAGATCAGATAGGAGTGATAGAAGAAAGGATGAGGAGGAGGGTAGTGGATAGATCAAAGCAACTGG
>OZ010576.1:55383764-55408764 GCA_963932145.1 Acanthosepion lycidas
ACACTACAAATCAAAAGTTTGAGGACACTCCTCCTAATTTTATAAATTGCCCCAAAAACTAGTTGTTTTATACTTTAAATAAGAGAAAATTATTATACATGGTTAAAAAAATTATAAAAATTTTATACAAAAAAAAAAAAAAATTTTATGATTAAATTTCAACCTTGCCAAAATATTTTCCTTTCGCCTTGATTACTGCAGCAAAAACTTTTGGCATTCACTGCAAAAATTTCTCAAAGTATATGTTTGATAATTGATAGCATTTTATTTTCAATGACTCTCAGAGGTATTTTTCTTTTTTTTCACTTTTCTGTCAAGTTCCTAGCTTTTGAACAGTAATATATATATATATATATATATATATATATATATATATATATATATATATATATATATATATATATATAATTCCCACGACCCTAAACGCTATTTTGTGGAAATTTTAAAAGAGAACCATTGACTGATGAAAAATTATTTTGTTTACGTTTGGGAAAAAAACATTAAGCAGAAAAGAGCTAAACGAGTGAATACGCGTTCTTCAAAAAGGGTAACTGAAACATTTCCTCCTCAAAGACAAGGTTATCGTCCTGGGTAAGACGTTAAATTAAGTCCTGAGTAAAAGGATAAACTATGTCCAGCAGCAAGGCCTCTGATCAGGAGGTTTTGAGGAGCGTGGAACCACCTCTTAGTTGCTGGTGTTCCCAGGTTCACCCTGACCTGGGGTGGTACCACCTGTTAGGGTCCCAGCTATGGGTAAATAGTTAACTATTACCAGCAATACTTTTTGGAAAAAAACTAGTACAGCAATACAATTTTAAAGGAAATATATTACCAGAAACAGATTTGTGACAAAACAAAATATTACCAGCAATAAAAAATTTTGTCGGCATTAAATAACCCATTGAGGTTGATATGCTGTAAACAAAATAAACGAATCTAAACCAAAGAATACATATTCTATTCATACGAATCTATTCTAAAAATGTTGTCGGCATTAAATAAACCATTGAGCTTGATATGCCGTAAAACAAAATAAACCAAACCAAACCAAAGACAGGGTTACGCAAAATAAATGTTGGTGTAGTAGGAAATAATGACAGGCAAAAAATCTATTGATTTCTGAATCTATCTATCTATCTATCTATCTATCTATCTATCTATCTATCTATCTATCCTGAAGATTCTTTTAGGTGAAACCTGTGTAGGTAGTTCCTGGTTCTTTAGGATTATTTCATTTCTTTGCGTTACTTAGTGTATTGAGCACTGTGCGTTTTATTTTGTTTGTTTTTTTTTTATTTAGATTGGAAATTTAAGCAATGGACCATTTTTTTCGCCCTGTTCGGATAATTCTAGTTCTTTTTTTCCAATTTTTTCCGCGGATACCAATTTGCTTTGATATACTGGCAAATTGTGCCATCCGAGTTTTTTCCAACCGAGTATAATAATTATATATATATATATATATATATATATATATATATATATATATATATATATATATATATATATATATATATGTGCGTGTGCTTGTGTGTGTATGGATATAGGAATTGGGATCAAATATTGATTGGAATTCGACATAAATATAGTAAGAAGGAATCGGTTTTCGATCTAACATTAAAGCTTCAAACGATAATAAAATATGGCGGAGAAATACAAAAATTTACCTTTTCTCCACCATATTTCATTCTCTGATAAATGTTAGAGTTATAAATGTTTTCAATTTGTTCTTTATCCTATCATATATATATATATATATATATATATATATATATATATATATATATATATATATATATATGTTTCATTAAATAATATAGACAAGTTTTGTCTATTTATTTTATGTAAATTCTTTTCATTACGTCTGATAAGCTTAATAACATTATCATTAAACGAAGAAAGAAAATCACAATATTGATCCATATTTTTTAATCCAATCTAAGCTTACGGCTTACACAAGCCATTATCAAAGATGTCAAGTACTGTACAATATATTAAGCAATATACGGACAAGACAGTGATGAGTCTGTTATTGTTTACATGGATGATTTCCAAGCAACGATATACACGTGCATATAAGACGCTAGAAGCGAAAATTGCACCGCAGCTCATGACGTCACACATGACCACGCGAGAGTGAATTCAAGAAGTATTAAGTATGGGAAGCCGTTGGTATAAACCAATGGTTTCTGTTACCAATGTGTGTGTGTGTCTTTTTCAATAAAGAAATAATAGCAGAAACACGGTATTCTTTCTTTTTATGTGCCATGTCCTTTCAGGACGTTGGCGATCATGTCTCTTCACCTCCCTCTATACCTTGCAGGTCTCAACAAGTTCTTTCCCTATGCCACCTCCTCCAGACCATGTTCTGTCAGCCGCTAGTTATGCCATGCGTTGTTTTTTCTCTCGTCTGTCGTTCCCTCTATTCGACCCGTGAGTATCAGATTCTCCAGGCCCTCCTCTCTCATTATGTACCCCAGGAACGTCAGCTGTCTCTTCCTTGTTTGCATCCTCTCTAAGACCTCTTCGTTGCTCACACGCTCGTTCCATGATATCCTCAGCATCTTTCTGTAGAACCACATCTCCGTCGCCTCTAGTCTCTTCATCTTTGAGGAAATCGTCCAAGATTCGCTTCCGTAAAGAAGAACAGATGCCATGTAACTGCTCAGTATTCTTTCCTTTGTTATCAAAGAAATCCTCCTGTCTCGCAATACTCTGCTCAGCTTTTGGAATGTGTCCTTGGCTATCCCAATGCGCCTACGGATCTCAGTTTCGCATTTACCGTCCTCTGAGAAAATGCTTCCCAGATATTTAAACTTGATTCTAGTGTTCCCGACCTGTAAATCGCATTTCGGACTCATCCTTATACTGATGACTATACATTCTGTCTTGTAGTTTATGCTTATTCCCTTCTTCTCACTCTCCGTCGCTACCTTCTGTAGGAGATTTTGTAATTTCTTTTCTGTGTCTGCTATCAGTACTGTGCCATCTGTGTATATTATTTTCTTAATGGCCGCTAATGCTATATCCCGGTAGGGTTTCCAATTCTCTCATTCTTGCCTTACGCCCCTTTCTCTTTTTGTATATTCACTGAACTTGTTCCCTATTCGTATGCATGCTGTTTGCTGCCAGTATAGGTTCTTGGTTATTCTGATATCCCTCCCGAATATAACTAGGATGCTGAGTAATTCTAGCAGATCCTTGAGGCCTACTTTGTCAAAGGCATTTCCGTAATCTATGAAACATATATACACGTCCTTCTGCATTTGTAGCACTCTTTCTGATAACATTCTGAGCATGAATATCGCGTTCCTTATTTCGGTGTCTTTAACGAACCCGCATTCTTATCGTCCTTTCTCTGACCTTATTCTGCTGCGTGCTCTATTCAACAGAATACAGATGATGAGTTTTGTCATGTGGCTCATTAGGCTGATTGTTCGGTGGAGTTCACATTCGTTTGTGCCTGGTTTCTTAGGCATTGCTATGAAGATAGATCTGCTGGCATCTTCTGGTATATCTCCACTGTTGTAGATTTCATTTGTTATTTTGGTGATCTTGTCTATGCCAAAGTCATCTAAGGCTGTCAGCATTTTCATTACAATTCCGTCTGGCCCAGCTGCCTTGTTTCTGTTCAGTTTGGCCAGTGCTGCTTTTACTTCGATTTTCAGAATTCCAGGTCTGTCGATAGTTCTGTGTATTGCTGGTTGTTCTTTTTCTTCATGGAATAGTTCTCCAATATACTTGCTCCAGTATTGAAGAATGTTTTCCTTCTCTAATATGAGCTTTCCATCCTTTGATTTTATACAGCTTGTTGACAAGCAAGTCTTCTGTTCTAACAGATCCTTGAGGCCTACTTTGTCAAAGGCCTTTCCGTAGTCTATGAAACATATATACACGTCCTTCTGCGTTTGTAGCGCTCTTTCTGATAACATTCTGAGCATGAATATCGCGTTCCTTATTTCGGTGTCTTTAACGAACCCGCATTCTTATCGTCCTTTCTCTGACCTTATTCTGCTGCGTGCTCTATTCAACAGAATACAGATGATGAGTTTTGTCATGTGGCTCATTAGGCTGCTTTTTCGGTGGACTTCGCATTCGATTGTACCTGGTTTCTTAGGTATAGCTACGAAGATAGATCAGCTGAGGTCTTCCGGCATATCCCCGCTGTTTTAGATTTCATTTCTTTCTACAGTGATCTTATTTATGACAAAGACATCAAGCAGCATGATACAGATAGTATAAATAAGCTTAAAAACAATAAATACGATGTGAAAACGTGATGAAAGCATTTCACGAAAATATACGATCATCAGACGCTAAAAATTAAATTTCCCGCCGGTACACATCTGCCGATGTAATGGTAATCCTTGGGCAAAGGCTTTTAACAACTGAGCAATCATCAGTCAGGAAGCAATTAACAGGAATATTCCTTATTTTGAGTCGATATTTCAATAATTGTTTCCGCTTTTTGTCAAGGAGTCTATTTTCTTGAGCAAAGTCCACGTGTAGTTTGCACAGTCTTCCTCTAAGACAGACACCATAAACGTGTGCCGTTCTTAATATACCCTACCTAGTCATCAATTTAGAACTTCTTTTCGTATTATTCTTTGATACTGAGCATATACAGTGAAAACAGATTTTAGACAGGAGAAATAAACTTCTTCCAATTTCAAAATTTAATTTCGTAATCCCAACTCAAGATAAATAAACAGTATTTGGATCTATTAGGTTGGTGCAAAAATAATGACGTAATAATGTCGTTTTTTTGACATTAAAGAATACGTCAAAAAACTACATTATTACGTCATTATTTTTGCACCAACATAATAGTATGGATTAGGTCCTCCATTTGCCAGTGTCAGTGCTTGTATTCGAGTTTTCATGGATTTGATCAAGTTATCAACAAACGTCTGATCCATATTTTGCACACCTTTAGCAATGTTTCTTTAAGAGTTGCCACTGATTTTGGTTGCACGCTCTCGAAGTTTTCGGTCAAGGGGCTCCCAAACGTGCTCTATAGGATTCATATCATAACTTTGGGCTACACATGGCAGTGACTTGATTTCTTGCGATTCCTTCCAGGCCTTTGCTACTTTGCTCACATGACATGGCGTTCCATCTTCTTGAAATAGTAGACATTCTTGTTAAACTGATTGGTTTCAAATAGTCGGAGTAGTCCTTTCTCTAATATTTGACAGTATTTTGAGACATTCAACCGCTCATCAACAAGAATCAGCTCAGATTTCCCTCCAAACCAGGCAGCGCCCCACGGCATTACTACAATCCCTCCATGTTTCACGGTCACCTGCAGACATTCAGTGTTCCAAGTCTCATTCTGATTTCTCCAAACATAAACCTGTCTCGAATTCGAATATTGGCAGAATTTACTTTCATCTGACCAAATTACAGACTGCCAAAATTCATAATCTGCGCACGAATTCTCTGGCCCAGTCCATACTAATGTTCCTGTTAACCTCTGAAATCAAGGTCTTCTTTCTTACAATTCTTCTTTGATAGCCTAGCACGTTCAGAGTCTTTCTCGCCGCACATGGCGATATTTCAATGCTGTTGGAGACATCTTTGACGTTTTGACGACGGTTTCTGATGACTTCCCTTTTCAGCGCTCATTTCGTTCACTCAGATATGATGCTTGGTCTTCCTGAATGTTGTTCCACACGACAATGGCGTTCTTCATTAAATTTCTTGACAATATTGTTAACCGTTTGATGATTAACCTGGAAAAACCTAGCAATTTCCCTATTTGACTTGCCATACTGATGTCCTCCTATTATTTGCTCTCGTGGAAATTCACAAATTAGTTCCGCGAACTTTCATTGTAAAATATAAATCAACTATCGTTCATAGATGAGAGTCGCTTGATACTAATACGAAGAGACTTTATTACACAAATCAAAATTGCTGTAATCAAGCGTGGTTAAAAATTTATCATAGCTCACTGTATCTGAAAACTTAATTCCTTTTTAATTACTATAAATATTTATAAATATTTACTGTGTATACATTTTTAAATAAGACAGCTCGTCTTTTTTTCTAAGCATGGATCTGGTTTACGGACACATGACGTTGAAACACTGATTCCAGTACGATTACCGAAATAAAGCAACGTCGAAACTGGTCAGTACCTAGATGGATAGCTGCATGGGAATACCAAGTGCTAGATGTACGGATGGTGTGATGGATAAAGGCTCGGAATTGTTAATCGGGGAACCGCTTTCCAAATCCTGTTGGGTTCTTTATATTCACTTACGCGCAAATACCCTTGGGAAAGAGGTGAATCCAACTCTTCACCCCCCAAATATGGGTTAATTAATAATACCTGTATCTCTAAAGCAATATTAACTCCAAAATAAATCATTACATTTTCTGGCTTTATATAACCTGCAAAGACGTAGAAAACGTATCGATCAATCAATCAACTAAATATTGATCGAAAGTCTTGTTAAAGGGAATATGCCTCTTCACATTGTTTAATGTAATGAAGCGAGGCTGACAGAGGAGAAGAGTTGAATTTTCATTACTTAACATTTTATTTACTCCAATATTTCGTCAGTAACTCTCTGCTTGTTTGAATGCGAAACGGCCCGCCCCACACGGCTAAAGTTCGGTACATGGACCTTATATTTTGCCTGCGATGTGTGAGAGACTGCCCTGATATTCCTTGGGCGATTGCTTATATCACCACTTGTATTATAAAATCTTTCCCTGCAAATCGGGTTCATTCTTGAGGTTACATGCTTCCCATCTCGGTGGTCGGGACTGAACCTACGTCAACCACCTGGTGTGTACACCCCACATTTATATATATATATATATATATATATATATATATATATATATATATATGTATATTGTCATTCACAGACAGACTGTTTCGCTGCACCACAGCTCATCAGTGTGGCTAGACATCTGGTTGCCTCTAGCTAGATTGAAACCCAGATGTATGTATGCATATATATATATATACATATATATATATATATATACATATATATATATATATATATATATGTGTGTGTGTGTGTGTGTGCGTGTGTATATATATATATATATATATGTGTGTGTGTGTGTAGAGAGAGAGAGAGAGGGGGGAGGGAGAGAGAAGGCGATAGACAAACCGATTTATCTATCTATTTCTATTTATATGTATGCTTAACAATTTCATATATCATTCTTTTCATATCTATCTATCTATCTATCTATCTATCTATCTATCTTATTCTGTTCATATCTATCTGTCTCCTCTCAGACATTTGTTTGTACACTAATTCTACTTATAGATCTTTTATCGAAATTATAGCGCATTTGTAGACATCACTGCGTGTGTCTGCCTATTAGAAATCGACTTCTTTCTTTCTTTCTCTCGCGTTTGCATTGCAATAATAAAGCTGATATCAAACATCTTTGAAGCCCTTTTTGCTATTTTCACAAACGCTGATAGAATTGGCAATAAAATATTCAAAATAGATTTTCAGGAATAAACGAGCAGGTTTTGGGGGAAGCAAGCGTGGAGAAGGGGGGTAAGTAATAATGAAAGAGCGGAGGAGACGGGAGAAACATAAAAAAAGATAGCAATAAAATAAAAAAATAAATAAAAATGGAAGGGATATGAAAAGAAAGGCAGGGATATATACATACATATATATATATATATATATATATATATATATATATATATATATATATATATATATAAACACGCTCACAAACTTTCTTCACTTGACACACACACATATGTATATATAATCCTTTACGCATACACATACACACATACACACGCACGCACACGCGCACACACACACACACATATATATATATATATGTACTTTAACACACACGAACCTATATATATATATATATATTTATATTTTTTTTACTTTACACACATGTACATAAATTCTTTACTTTACACACACACAGACGTGTATGCGCATACACAACCCCATCACATACATATCCATTAAACACACATTCACACACGCACACACGCGCGCGCACACGCACACACGCGCACGCGTACATACACACACCCGCGTGCGCACACACACACGTGTGCGTAAAGTAACGAAAGAAAGGAGATATGTAAAGAGTACTTAAATAAAGAAGGAAGGGAGGGTGGAAGGAAGGAAGGAAGGAAGGAAGGAAGGAAGGAAGGAAGGAAGGAAGGAAGGAAGGAAGGACGGGAGGGAGGGAGGGAGGAAGGAAGGAAGGAAGGGGGTGGAAGGAAGGAAGGAAGGAAGGAAGGGGGTGGAAGGAAGGAAGGAAGGAAGGAAGGGGGGTGGAAGGAAGAGCAGTGTTCCAGCATGACAATGACCCCAAATACACATCCAAGACAACCACTGCTTTACTGAAGAGGCTAAGGGTAAAGGTGATGGACTGGTCTCCAGACTTGAACCCAGTAGAACATCTTTGGGGCATCCTCAAGCAGAAGGTGGAGTCTCAAATATCCGCCAGCTCCGCAACGTCGTCATTGAGGAGTGGAAGAGCATTCCAGTGATTACCTGTGAAGCTCTGGTAAACTCCATGCCCAGGAGAGTAAAGGCAGTTCTGGATAATGATGGTGGCCACACAAAATATTGACATTTGACATGTTGTATGTTAATATTGACAACTTTTTCTAAGGGGTCTACTCACTTTTGTTGCCAGGGATTTAGCTTTTAATGGCTATATTTTGAGTTATTTTGAGGGAAAAATAAATTAACTCTGCTTTTCATTGTGTCAAAGTGTCATTTTGTCAGTGTTGTCCCATGAAGAGATATACTTAAATATTTGAAGAAATGAGAGGGGTGTACTCACTTTCGTGATACACTGTATGTATGTATATATATGTATGTATATATATGTATCTATGTATATATATGTATATATATATATGTATATATATATATATATATGTATATATATATATATATATGTATATATATACGTGCATATATATGTATATATATATATGAGTATATGTATATATATATATGTGCATATATGTGTGTATATGTGTATATATATATATGTGTGTATATATATGTATATATATGTGTGTATATATATGTATATATATATGTGTATATATATATATGTATATATGCATATATATGCATATATATATGTATGTATATATATGCGTATATATATGTATATATATGTATATATACGTATATATATGTATATATATATATATGTATATATATACGTATATATATATGTATATATATATATATATATGTATGTCAATATATATATATGCATATATATATATATTATGATATTTAAACATATATTATTAAATATAGCAGTCAATGAATGTCTATTACGAGCCGTTCTAAAGTTCGCTTTAATTTCTGGTGAAAAAAAAAAATTATCCAACGTTTGTATTCTTTTTTATTAAGTTAGTCCTAAGCTTTCTTCTCACTTGTGCCATCTTCAAAGTGGTTATACGGACATTGAAACAAAGATATTCACCATCAGTGATTTTGTTATTTTGACATAGAAGATTGCTATGCGACGATAAAGGTCACGAAATAGCAAATGCATGTTGTAAGTTCAAGATGCGCTTCTATGTCGTCATACCACGCGAGAGGCCGAAATATTACAACAGAACCATGCGTCTAGATGCAATGTAATATGTCGTGACAAGTTTGAAATGTAATTTTGTTGAGTGTGGGTTGCTTTGTTTTAATGTAGATGACCTCCAATATTATGTCATATATATATATATATATATATATATATATATATATATATATATATATACATATATTTCAATTGAAAGGTGTAAATATAATTTATAAATTCATGAATCATTCATACAAAAAACAAATATAGAGGTTAATGATTTAAATGGCGAGAATACATCATCACAAACAATATAAATAAGATACATCAACCCCGAACCTGTATATGAATGATATGATCCCCGTTTATAAATTCCCGTTGCATAAGGTCTTTTTAATTTTTTACAAGCTTTCGTCTGTTCCTACAGACATCCTCAGGTATGGAAGTAGATTTTGTTCTTGTTTTTACTTTTCAGTAATAAGAGGACAACGAAAATACAGATTTAATCCGAATAAATGCTGTGAGAAATGTGTTATTCTTTTGGAACGTGCAGTCGCAACGCTGAGTTTGAATTTAAATTTTAAGGTTGTTCGTTTTTGTACAAATATAGCAATAAGAGAAGTCTTTTTTACTGGGAGATTTTCCGTGAATATGGCATGAACTATATTGTTCAATAATTACAGTAATGTCACACTTATTATCCGAGAGTTGAACGTTGGATCAGTTATTTTAATTTCAGTTAAAAGGTGCAAATATAATTTATAAATTCATGAATCATTCATACAAAAAACAAATATAGAGGTTAATAGTTAGCCACAGACAGACTGTTTCGTTGTATCACAGCTCATCAATGTCGCTAGACATGCGATTGCTTCAAGCCGGGATCGAAACCCGATCAATTTGATATCAGTCGGAGACTCTCACCTCTAGGCCACCAGCAGGGGATGTTTTTTCTTTTTATTAATTTGACAGAATTTTATTACTTAAATGTCATTTTTAATGGACACGCGTAATTGAGTAGAAGCTCCGTTTATATATTAAAGTGTATATTTATTTATTTATGTGAAACTGTTTAAAAGTATTAATAATTTATTATGTAAGCATAGTTCTTTCATTCATTTTCGATCTGCTAAAGCCTAAGAAGGGCGGAACGCGTTGCTTTCCATTTTTGAAGCTTTGTCTGCATTCTATTAGGTTGGTGCAAAAATAATGACGTAATAATGTCGTTTTTTGACGTTAAAAATACGTCAAAAAACGACATTATTACGTCATTATTTTTGCACCAACCTAATATATCCTATTTTACGTACTCACATACACACGCACGCACATATATTGTATAATAAAGACAAAACAAGGAAGCTATAAAGACAGTGTCCATTATAAAATATCAACACAAGACAAGATAAAAGTAAACCATGCTTATGTTATTACTTCCTCCGACTAAAAGTTTCAGGATATTGATCCTGTTGCCTCACAAATCCTCAATGGCAGGATACTCAATTCTTTATAATAATAAAAATATTACTATTTTCTTATTATAATAAGGATAAATATAAATATTTGATACCTGCTTATACAGGGTAGCCTAGTATATTTGACTGTTACAGACTATTATAAGGGACTGATCATAAAAGTTTAACGATTAGATATTGATCCTTTTGACTCACAATCTTCAGGCGGTAAGAATGACAAGATTCTCAATTCTTTATTATATGAAACTGAGTATCTCGTCAATCTTACCGTCTGAGGCTTGTGAGATAACAGCATCAATATCTAAGCGTCTATATGAAACATTTAGTTGCGGAAGCAATAACGCATTATTTTACTTATCTATCTATCTATCTATCTATCTATCTATCTATCTATCTATCTATCTATCTATCTATCTATCTATCTGTTTCAACAGGTTTTTATTGCCTCACTAGGACAAAATAGTTTTAAGGACAAGGATCATAATTTTATTGTTGAAATAGATACAAAAGTGTCACGTTAAGATTTAAATCACATTTCGGCCGTCACTTCTTCAGAAACAAAATCGTCGGCAATATCAAACGAAGTAGTTATAAGAAAATCTTTTACCAACCAACTTATACAAAGACAAAAATTACCAATCTAGAGTAGGCAATATATATATATATATATATATATATATATATATATATATATATGTTGCTTACTCCAGCTTGGTAATATATATATATATATATATATATATATATATATATATATATATATATATGTGTGTGTGTGTGTGTGTTTGTGTGTGTATTTATATATATATATATATATATATATATATATATATATATATATATATATATATATATATATATATACAAGTATAGGATTGGTGTATACGGAATAAACTCCAATAACCAAAAAATACCATTGTGCTCAATACAGAGTAGAGAAAATATAATTTATTCGAAAATTATAACATAAATATGTTATAAAATTACTAGAAAAATAACCATGTTTTTTCAGTACTTCTGGTGTATTATCAAATGATGGTGTTGAAGAAAAATAGCCATTTTGTTTCAATACTTCTGGTGTCTTATCAAGTTATGTTGTTGAACATCATCACTTGATAAAACACCGGAAGTGTTGAAACAAAATGGTTATTTTTGTAGTGATATTATAACAGTTATGTTATAATTTTCGAATAAATTATATATGTGCGTGTGTGTATGTGTGTATGCGTGTCTGCTGGCGTCTGTGTGTGTGTGTGTTTGTTAAGAGAGATAGATGAATTCTCACAGATACATGAATTAATTTTATATTTGTGTTATAAACGTACACATGAATACACATCTATTTTTCTATATATGTACGTGTAGGCGTTTAAGTGTGAAATGCATGTATGCACTGGCACGTCGATGCAAATATGGTTGGGAAAGGCGAGATAGGCTGTTCGTCTAAAAATTCATGAAAACATTTCGAAAGCAATGACGAAAGGAGAGAGCTAGCAGTCGATCGGGGTTGGTCGGCTTGGACAAAATCGTTGGCGAGGTTTCCAATTGGATGTTAAACCAAGTGTGACGAAAATATGCGCTTCGTTTTTCTTCTGTCCCCGTCGCCCATATTTTTCCCTACTCAAAAAAAAAAAATGTATTTTCTCTGTCCCTCCACGCAAATTTTGTCTTCTTCATCCTCTTCCCACATCTATCTATCTATCTATCTATCTATCTATCTATCTATCTATCTATCTATCTTATATTTGTCTCTTCCTATCTATCTATCTGTTATATATTTCCCTATTCCTATCTATCTGTTATATATTTCCCTATTCCTATCTATCTATCTATCTATCTATCTATCTATTGTATATTTGTCTCTTCCTATCTATCTGTTGTATATTTGTCTGTTCCTATCTATCTATCTATCTATTGTATATTTGTCTCTTCCTATCTATCTGTTGTATATTTGTCTGTTCCTATCTATCTATCTATCTATCTATCTATCTGTTGTATATTTGTCTCTTCCTATCTATCTATCTATCTCTATTTTTTACACATCTGTAAAAGAATAGCTTTGTGTGTATAGATTGTAAAGACGTCTATTTCATGACTTGCCTGCCTGCAACTAGCTAAAAGAATTCCATATTTGTCGCCGTTGCCTGGATTTCAAAACCTGTATTTCAAAGAATACCGTCTCTCCTGGCGCAATATAATCTTCCGCTTTTATATTTTCATTAGCTTAATGAATATCAACAGGACAGAAATGTGGCCTGCCTTTTGGCTGAAATACTACCCATCGCTACCAAATGTTATGGAATTCGTACTCTAGGTGAAAATGGAAAACACTACCATACTGGTCAGAATTCTGACGACCAGAACGGAATGACAGAGTTTTGAAACCCGTGGTCATAGAATCGTTGATAGTGTTGGACTGTCTTTAAGTTTTGATATACAACTGAAAACATGCGAAAATAAACAGTTCGGTTGCAGCAGCCGTGAAGCCAGAGCGTGTATACCTTCCTGTCTGGAAGTGATTTACATGTCCGTGATTGCAGCAGGGGTGACAAGTGATCACATGCAGTGCATATGTAGCTTGCCCACCGGTTGATATCTCCATCTTCCTCTCGATTCCTCCAAGAAACGATGCCTTCTATGTCCTTCCCCCTCCCCCTCCCCCACACACAGGAAAATAAAGCTCAGAAAACTGAAGAAAATTGTCTGTTGTTGATTGAGTTTTGCTGGGGTCATTACTGAGGAATTGCCGATAGACCAGTAGAAACGAAAGATGACAAACAGAATGATAGACGTTCAAATCCAAGTAAAATGCCAAAATCTTGAATGCTGATTTTCAAAGCTTATGCCACTACTTCTTTGGAAGATTATCGTAGCAAAATCTTCTTAGTTCGCTCTCTCCTGACCCTTTTGGCTTGTGCCGTGCTCAGTATATATATATATATATATATATATATATATATGTATGTATGTGTGTATTTGTGCAGAAATCCTAAATTCATGCACATTTCATTGAATACGACAGACAAGATGCTTTTCTTTAGTTTTTTTATACAATTTCTCATGCGATCTATTAGGTTGGTGCAAAAATAATGTCGGTTTTTGACGTTAAAAATACGTCAAAAACCCACACTATTTTTGCACCAACCTAATAATATTTTTTTTCTTTTCAAATGATAAATTATATAAAACTGTCCGAATGTTCTTTTTATCCGAACACTTTCGGCTATACATTTAGGTATTATCCAGGATTTAATATTTTAACTGTTAAATAAGAAATAGTTTGTTATATGTATGTATGTTTTATAAAATGTTTTCATTTTCCAAAACACGGTCAAAATATTGTGTCCATGTTCAAAGTTAATATTAAGTGTTGGTTTAAAAAATATATATATATGTATGTGTATGCATGTATGTATATATATTTATATATTTGCATATGTATGTATATTTAACATTAATATTATCTATATCTATCTATCTATCTATCTATCTATATATATATATATATATATATATATATATATATATTTATGCATACCCAGTGTAATAGAAAAATTGTCCAATTGTTCTAATTACAGACTTTATATGTGCTAATTTTTAACAAAATCCGTTCATACACACGAATAACCTTACGATGAGAGAAGTATGCTATAGCTGTTTAAATTTCTTTTATTTTCATTTCCCAAGTACTTTCAATCTTCTTCCAATATCATCTTCAGTGGGTGCAAATAGTACAAAACTACATGTTTATATATAAGTATTTATACAAAGCTGTGGGTTGCAATCCATTACCGTAATTTTTTCATTATGCTTTTAAATGCAAACGGTTGACAATATGCTGAACGTTCATTAGAACGTGAAAAAAATTCCCATTATGGAATTTTTCCTCTTTGTCATATCATGCTCGCATTAAAACAGGAAAAACTGTTCCTTTATAGGCATTTCAGAACATTACGGCAGTATTCACAGTTGATTCTGTCAGTACTGGCTTTGATTTTTTTAATATAAATTGCTTCTAGGATCTGTAGATTGAATTAATTATAATCTTGATGTAAGATAGTTGTATTGTCAATTAGTAATTTTTATATTGTGAATGTAAACAGGAATGTTGTTTTAGATGTCTCGCAATGGACGAATACACACAAACACACACACACACACACACACACATATATATATATATATATATATATATATATATATATATATATATATATATATATATATATCAAGTATGTGGTGCAGTTCAATTTACATTACATGAATCATCTGTTTTTTGCATGAATGATTCATGTAATATATATATATATATATATATATATATATATATATATATATATATGGGAGAAAATGATATACATTTTATATATCAAAACAACGTTAGCAAAATTAATCGCAAAATGAAAAACATTTTTCATATGACGCATTTAGCCGTTTACGTTGTAGTTACACATGCGCGCGAAGGAGATTCAAATTTACTGTTATCTATAGGTTAAAGCACTGTGTGTGTGTGTGTGTGTATGTGTGTGTAAATGATACATGCAGGATCTCCCGATCAGGAATACGAGCAATTCTAAAGTTCCCCGTGAACCAATCATTGGTTAACTTCATTATTACAATAGATTCGCAACGTGTTTTATTATTACAGCTGCCTTCTAGCGGCCACGCTCAGGAGCCTAATCTTCACCTTTCCTTATCGCTGGTACCTGGATCTGCACAGGTTTATTCCAATTCTCCTCAGAATAGGTCTTTGACAGTTATCTGGGTGAATCTTGTAACACTCGTTCCTATGTATGCATATGTGATCTATCCAGAAGGTCTCTAGCTATCTAATATTATCGAAACAAATAGACTGCCTCGGACAATGCCGACTTATTCCGTTTCAAACTACTCGAATAGTGGTCTCATACACTTATCCTACCGTCCCTTCCACTTTCCAAAACTGATTCGGTCGTTCTTCTTAATCTCCTCCACGGTCCGTTCAACAGCGATTTTACCTTCTAGAAAAGCAAGAGGCCATAGAAAGACAAATCTGACATACTACAAGATGACAGAGGGTGTCATAATTTAACCCCCCCAACTCTGCCGCCTTAAACTTGCACGAAACGTGAAGTAAAAGTAGAATAAGTCACTGTGATTATAATGGTTGCATAGTATACAAGCTCCTTCAATTGCGTCTCCATTTGGTTGCTAAGTTACAACAAGGCCGAGCAACCGTGATATTTAAAACAGTTTTCTGGGTAGATTTCGTATGTCGAATCCTGTCAAATCCTGTTTATTCGAGCCAAATCTATGAAAACCGAGAAAGAATAGCTATACCAATTTCCTTGCAATATTCAAACCAGAAAAACGTTGAACATGGTATGCTTGAATAAATGAACGAAACGGTTTTTATGTGATCTGTAACGACTCATCTGAGTGAAAATCAATCAATTGGTATCTGTTGTCTACTTTTTAGAGTAGCGGTACAACTATGTGCGCCATTTAGAGCATGCAGAAGTTCAAATCTCGAAAGTTCAGATGTGACTAGCTTGGAATGGCGTCTAAAGTGTTTTATACATTTTTTTCTGATAAACTTCGAAGTCGCTTTTTTTCATGAGTATTTTCCAGAGTAATTTCCTGGCTAAATTTCAGAGAAGAATCTTTACTTTTTTTTAGCAAATAAGTTTTGGTTTACAGTTTGAATTGTAAGAAACACATCCGTTTTTATTCGGTAAAATTGGACCATGTGACATGGCCATAATTTATTTTCTAATCTTTCTTTAGGCTTGAAAACGACTTACATGTCTGATTATTAACGAATAAATTTAAACTCAAAGATATTCTGAAATGACAAAATAGTGTGTAGTAGATCTATGCATATCTTTCTTTTTTTTATCTCTATCCCTCAGTCTATCCATATATATATATATATATATATATATACACCCACACAAACACCCACAGCCATATATATATATATATATATATATATATATAATTCAAAGAAATTTGCATCCAATTTTTCAGGTACTTGTGGACAGTGAGCACTTTTCAACATTTATTTATTTCATGTTCTATACCTTTATTATTACAGCGATATATATATATATATATATATATATATATATATATATATATATATATATATATATATACATACATATATATATATATATATATATATATATATATATATATATATATATATATATAATGAAAAACAAACCATTTTAAGGTACCATTACGATAATTTATTTCACCTAAATCCTTTTTTAAGGATTCAGGATCATCAGGTAAAACTTCCAACAACGAATTGAGAAAACGATGATCCTGAATCCTTAAAAAAGGATTTAGGTGAAATAAATTATCGTAATGGTACCTTAAAGTGGTTTGTTTTTCATTACATATTAGCTCTGTCCTAACATTGAACTCTCAGGATTTTATCGTCTTTGGATTTACCAATTCGGTTTACCAAGTTCCTTATAACTTATATATATATATATATATATATATATATATATATATATATATATATATATATGAAAAAAGACAATAAACATATTCTTAGCTGACGTCCTCTGATGGATTTTATCAAGGCATATATCTTAATAAAGTTCCTCAGACGGGTCGGCTGAGAATAGTTTTTCTAGTATTCTTATTCATTTTATTCCTTTACATATACACTCGATCTGAAAATAATGCACACACACACACACACACACACACACACACACACACACACACACACACACACATATATATATATATATATATATATATATATATATATATATATATATATATATATGGGGAAATGAAATATAAATGTTTATATATGAAGGACAAGTATGGGTATGAACCAAACGCATCACACGAAAACTTTTTCGATTCCGTCATAGATTTCACTAATATATATATACATATACATATATCTATATAATAAATGCGAATGTCAGTGTGTTACTGTGTCACACTTTTTCAAATTTACTCGAACACATCATACCATTTTGGAATCAGGCAAACTTCGTGGGCAAATAAAAAAAAAAGAAATCTGGATCGTATCCGTAACTGCAATCCTGAAATTTTGGATTCCCATGTTTTCATTACTGTGATTGTTTTCGGATTCCGCCATTTTAGCTTCTATTCATAAAACCAATTAAAGAGACACAACTTTCTAACTTTTTAATAGAGAGTGTCACCTGAAACTTTGCATTCTCAACTTTTCATTACCACGATCGTTTTCGGTGATTTTTACGTGATATTTTTCTTGCGACGAATTTTTTTTGTAACATGGAAATAAATTTAGGAATAATCGAAATTAATTGCAAAATCAAGCGAAAGTCACACATGAAATAAAAATAATTGTTTGTACGGAAAGTAAGGACGTGATACAATACTTAAATGCAGGGATAGATTTTGAGTACTTCTGTAGTTTATTGTTATCTGTCGCATAAAGCAGCAGTATGCTTCACAAAAATAAATCTCTGCCAACAGTGGTCCAGACTGCAATCAAAAGAAAGAAGGAAAAGAAGGTCCGATACAAATGAAAATCCAGATCAAACAACAGCTAGGACAGCTTACAATGCTGAGAATATGCAAAGACTTCAAACTACTGAAAATCAATGAAGAGCACTCCACAGGAGCTACATTGAATGCCGCCCGACAGGGCTTTAAGCTAGTATATATATACATATATATTCGGTTGGTGCAAAAATAATGACGTAATAATGTCGTCTTTCGACGTTAAAATACGTCAAAAAACAACATTATTACGTCATTATTTTTGCACCAACCTAATATATATATTACAATCATAAGAAAGAACCGTAAGATTTGCAAGACGTTGTTCATAGTAATTATTTGTAATATATATATTTTTTTTTTCTGCATTTTGTTTAAAAATAAAGATTAAGTGTGCTTACGCTTAATCTTTATTTTTAAACAAAAAACAGAAAATATGGAAAAACTAAATTTCGGAATTTCTCTGAATAACATTCCTAATACCAATAAAAGAAATTATTCCATAATATTAACCATATATTTAAAATAGAAAATAATTATATATATATATATATATATATATATATATATATATATATATATATATATATATATATATATATTTATATATATATATATATATATATATATATGCATGTATGTATGTATGCATGTATATATATACGTATGTATATATATATACGTATATATATATATATGTATGTATATATATACGTATATATATGTATATATATACTTATATATATATGTATATATATGTAGACATATGCACATATATATATCTAGATGTATATATATAAATATATATGTATATATATAAATATATTTGTATATACATATAAATATATATATGTGTGTATATATATGTATATATGTATGTGCATTTATATGTATATACATATGAATTTATATATGTATATATATGCGTATATACTGTGTATCACAAAAGTGAGTACACCCCTTTCTTCAAATATTTAAGTATATCTCTTCATGGGACAACACTGACAAAATGACACTTTGACACAATGAAAAGCAGAGTTAATTTATTTTTCCCTCAAAATAACTCAAAATATAGCCATTAAAAGCTAAATCCCTGGCAACAAAAGTGAGTAGACCCCTTAGAAAAAGTTGTCAATATTAACATACAACATGTCAAATGTCAATATTTTGTGTGGCCACCATCATTATCCAAAACTGCCTTTACTCTTCTGGGCATGGAGTTTTTACCAGAGCTTCACAGGTAGTCACTGGAATGCTCTTCCACTCCTCAATGACGACGTTGCGGAGCTGGCGGATATTTGAGACTCCACATTCTGCTTGTGGATGCCCCAAAGATGTTCTATTGGGTTCAAGTCTGGAGACCAGTCCATCACCTTTACCCTTAGCCTCTTCAGTAAAGCAGTGGTTGTCTTGGATGTGTGTTTGGGGTCATTGTCATGCTGGAACACTGCTCTGCGACCCAGTTTCTGGAGGGGGGGATCATGCTCTGCTGCAGTATTTCACAGTACATGTTGGATTTCATGTTTCCCTCAATGAAATGTAACTCTCCAATACCTGCAGCACTCATGCAGCCCCAGACCATGACATTACCACCACCATGCTTGACTGTAGGCATGACACACTTATCTTTGTACTCCTCATCTGGTCGCCGCCACACATGCTTAAGGCCATCAGAACCAAACAAATTAAATTTCGTCTCATCAGACCATAGGACATGCTTCCAGTAATCTATGGGTTTTGTTGACATGTCTACAGCAAACAGTTTGCGGGCTTTCTTGTGCATTGCCTTCAGAAGAGGCTTCCCCCTGGGGTGACAGCCATGCACACCAATTTGATGTAGTGTGCGGCATATGGTCTGAACACTAACAGGCTGAATCCCAATCTCTTTAATCTCTGCAGCAATGCTAACAGCACTCCTACGCCGATCTTTCAAAGAAAGCATTTGGATGTGACGCTCAGCACGTGCGCTCAGCTTCTTTGAACGACCTACCCGAGGCCTGTTCTGAGTGGACCCTGCTCTTTTAAAATACTGGATGATCTTAGCCACTGTGCTGCAGCTCAGTTTCAGGGTGTTGGCAATCTTCTTGTAGCATTGGCCATCTTTATTTAGTGCAATAATACGTTTTTTTAAGATACTTAGAGAGTTTTTTGCCATGTGGTGCCATGTTGGAACTTTCAGTGACCGGTAAGAGAGAGTGTTAGAGCTGCACTACAAATTTGAATACACCTGCTCCCCATGAACACATGGGGATAGTTACACTAATGAGTCACATGACATTTTGAAGGGAAAAATGAAAAGCAGTACTCAATTTAGACATTTAGGGGTGTAGTTTCTTAGGGGTGTACTCACTTTTTAGGGGTGTAGTTTCTTAGGTGTGTACTCACTTTTGTTGCCAGGGATTTAGCTTTTAATGGCTATATTTTGAGTTATTTTGAGGGAAAAATAAATTAACTCTGTTGTATATGCTGCAGACAGGCTATTTTTCATTGTGTTAAAAGGTAATTTTTTCAGTGCTGTCCCATGAAGAGATATACTTCAATATTTGAAGAAATGTGAGGGGTGTACTCACTTTTGTGATACACTGTATATGTATATATGTGTATATATATATATATATATGCATACATATGTATATATCTGTGTATATATATGTGTATATATATGTGTATATATATATATGTGTATATATATGTGTTTATATTTGTATCGATATATATATATATATGTGTGTGTGTGTGTGTAAATATATATCGAAAAGTCTTGTATATATATCTCGAAAGTCTTAAAGAGAATTTGTCTTTTTGTAATACTTATTCTATTCCAGTCGATCGGCATATATGTTTGGTAAGACTTTCGATCTTTTGGCTGATAGGCATTAATTTCAATTTTAAACAAGCACGTCTACTCAACGCTTATAGGAATAAGAAATAATCTCAGATATAAAAAAAAAATCCTTAATTGCTTTTAAATTAATTATTTTTAGTTGTTTACGTTTCGCGTGGGAAAATAAAGTTAGGAAGTATAGTCTTTGAAAAGTCCCAGTGGGAGAAGTTTATTTCTTAATTCGGACAATTGTTAACTACTTTGCTGTAACGGCTTCCTGTGACTTGATAGTGAACCACGTTTGGATTTAACGTGGGTTGCTTATTTTAAAAGGGAATACAATTTTGATTCCTGTCGTGAGGTGTCGGTTTAAGCAAAACATGTATGAAGCCGTCTATTTTAGAAAACCTTATAAAATCTGTTCGATTAATAAATAAATATTCCATTACCTCTTTAGAAATTGGTGTGTTTACGTTTGGATACTAAACTAAATTGAATTTCGAGAATCTATGATGAGAAGGATTTCACTTAAAGGCACTATTCAACGTTGCTTGATCGGCAAAGTTCTTCGTAGCCCAGCCGGTCTAAAGCATATCGGATCTAACGATGGTTCTCTCTGTCCAGGCGGATTTCTTGAACATTCAGGGTGGTAGACGAATATAAATAAATATACTATTTAATAAGTAAACACAGTGTCTACTCATATACATACATACACACACATATTATATATATATATATATATATATATATATATATATATATATATATATATATACTAAAAATAACGTTGAAAGGGATAAAATGTGTCGGATTAATGAATTTCTTTAGAAAGCCGTCTATATCAAGATTTCGATCTCTCGATTGGTACACATTAAATTGACTGCTTAATAGGCAAGGATATCTGCTCAAAGATGGCTACCCAATAGATATAAAGTTTATAATAATAATAAATAATGTCACATTAAAAGAATATTCTTGCTTGCTTAAAACAAAATTATTTTGAATATGAAAATGAATTTAGTAGATATAGATTTCAAAATGTCATATAGGGACGATGTGGAATTCCAAATGCTGTTTTTTCCAAATGCTGTTTTTTCCAAATGCTGTTTTTTCCAAATGCTTAGCGGGTTTTTAATTCAGAGTTGCCCTTCTATTCTTACTGACGACCCTGCTATTAACCTCTATCTGTGAGGAGAAATATATTCGCATCATTTCAAGTGTATTTGTGCGAAAGTGAAAGCAACCGCTTCAGCTGAAATTAGAAAGTGTGTGTGTGTGTATGTATGTGTGTGTGTGCATGCGATTTTGGAACGTAAGTAATCCATTGCTACCATTATATGATCTGGTGTTCCTACTATAATTTAGAGATCCTTCATAAAATCCAAAGCAGAAACGGCAATATAACTGATCAGGGCCTGACATCACGACTTCAGTCACTTCCCATCACCATAACGTAACTTTGCTGTGTCTTTTCTATAAATATTTTCAGGATAATTTGTCTGATGAACTTTCCTCTCTGGTACCTAGATTTTTATGTATTTAATCGCAGTACTAGATTGGCGGCAAGGTCTCATCATTTTACAGTTGAAATGACAAGATGTAACCGTAAGTTCTAAACGAATATTTTATTCTCTCGCTCTTATCGGTTGTGGAACTCTTTTCGGCTTCTTGCTGACTAGTTAACTTTAATTTTAAAAAAATTCAATGCAATGTCAAACGTTGTCTTCTGTCTACTTAATTCTTGTTCTAGTATTGTTCTTCTTCCTTAATACACTTTTCTAATCCTGTAATCGCATTCCTTTATTGATTTGCATTGGATGACATGTTTAAAAAAAAAACTGTAGACTTATGATAAAGAAAAGTATTAGTCTTATTCGATAAATTCCATTTTCAACATAATCTCTTTCTTTGTTAATACACTTCATTACTAAGACCAAATCTTATACAGAGACATTTCCAGATCAAAATGTAGTTCATCTTCCAAGGAGGAGGATGAAGAGAGACTGTAAATCTGACCAGACATGATGCTACTTTATTGCCATCAAAATACACAAAATAAATGTTATAAAAATTCAAATGCATGAAATGTAATAATATAAAGACAAAACAGTGACCCGCATATATATATATATATATATATATATATATATATATATATATATATATATATATAGTGTGGGGGTCGTTTTTGTAAAATGCATATTTATGGAATAAAAATCAGAATTAGACTTATTGTAGATGAGGAAATATAAGGAATAACAAAAAGAAAATCGTTTTCTTATCCCCTGCAACGTGTCCATTGCAAACATTGTCATAAAAATGCAATGACTCAAAGGCAAATATTCTTGCACAAAATTTGAAAAAAAAAAGCAAAAAAACAAACAAACAAACAAATAAAAAACGTACAAGTCAAACCGAGGTCTTTTCTTTGATGAAAATATTATATAGATATAATGGAATGTTGTCAATGACAAATCGCTTTGGTGGAGGAATATATGTATTCAGTGTATACCTAAAACATGTTTCCGATTTCTGCGATATGGTGGGTGCTGGAGTAGGGTGTGGGTTTGATTTTTGTCAAGAGAAATTCTTATTTATTTATTTTGGATATTGTTGTTCTTTTCTTCAATCAATTTTTGGTCCAATATTGTCATCAAATCTGATTAAAAGAGAAATAAATAAATCATCAACGAATAAAACAGAAATAAAAAAAAATAAAAATGGCGGAAAACGAAGACATATAAAAGTTTCATCAATCTAATTTTCATTTTTTCGTCTCTTTCTTTCCCAATTTCTTCTGTGTCTATGCTCAAGCCTCCATTCTCTTTTCTTTCTTACTTCTGCATATATAATCTGACACCACGTTGCCTTATTTATCCATTTCTGTCTATCTCTCTATCTTCAGAATATATATTATGCTATTCCCTTCTTTTTACTTTCTTTATTTCGTTCTTTCTTTCCTTTCTCTCTTTTTTCGTTCATTGTTTTCTTTCTCTCTTGATTCATTCTCTCTTTCCTTTCTCTCTTTTTCGTTCCTTCTTTCCTTTCTTTCTTTTTTCATTCCTTCTTTCCTTTCTCTCATTTTCTTTCCTTCATTCCTTTCTCTCTTTTTAGTTCCTTCTTTCCTTTCTCTCTTTTTCATTCTCTCTTTCCTTTCTCTTTTTCCTTTCTCCCTTTTCGTTCCTTTTTTCCTTTCTCTCTTTTTTCATTCTCTCTTACCTTTGTCTCTTTTTCGTTCATTCTTGACTTTCTCTATTTTTTCATTCTCTCTTTCCTTTCTCTCTTTTTTCGTTCTTTCTTTCCTTTCTCTCTTTTTTCATTCTCACTTTCCTTTCTATCTTTTTCGTTCCTTCTTACATTTCTCTCTTTTTTCGTTCTTTCTTTCCTTTCTCTCTTTTCTTTCTCTCTTTTTCGTTCCTTCTTTCCTTTCTCTCTTTTTCGTTCTTTCTTTCCTTTCTCTCTTTTTTGTTCTTTCTTTCCTTTTTCTCTTTTTTCATTCTGTATTTCCTTTCTCTCTTTTTCGTTCCTTTTTTCCTTTCTCGCTTTTTTCGTTCTTTCTTTCCTTTCTCTCTATTTCATTCTCTCTTTCCTTTCTCTCTTTTTCGTTCCTTTTTTCCTTTCTCGC
>OZ010576.1:55413764-55453764 GCA_963932145.1 Acanthosepion lycidas
TTTAATCTCGTAAATAAACTTTCCTTCATTTTCTTAAATTATTTATAGTGATTTTCCAAGCGTAGCTCAGATGTGACAAAAGTTGAAAGGACGGGTTACCCAGCGAGGATCGAACTCACTACTCAGTCAAAATTGTACTAACGAGACAAGCTTGCTAACCATTACACCACATCGAGGTGCCCTAGATTGTTTATAAAGAATACATTTCAATTTAATCCGACATTATTTCGTATGACTTATTTTTGTGGATGCACGTGTTTTAATAGTTGCCTTGTTAATTATTAGGTTGGTGAAAAAATAATGTCGGTTTTCGACGTAATTTTTAACGTCAAAAACCGACATTATTTTTGCACCAACTTAATATTACCCTATTATAATTGTGTTTGCCTATACTTTCATTGTTTCGCACGACCGTTACACCCTGCCAATACCTCATAAATAATGGACTATTCCGTTTTTGTTGCATGGAAAGAGGGGAAAAGACACCACTTGGTTTCAGTGAGGAAAGAAAGAAAGAAAGAAAGAAAGAAAGAAGATAGCGGTGGAGATAGAGAATCAGGTTAAGCAGATAAGAACAGATACTACACTTTGTTCTTAGCCAAAAGACCAAGAAGGGTTTGTATTTTTTTTACCTATCCACGCTGACAGGATGACACAATGTCAATTTAATGTGGAGTGCGTGCACCCGGGCCAGGTCTAGAAATATCCCACCCACTGAATCCGTCGTTTGCACGGGAATCAGTATTACTACTTGTCCCCGGTCTTTAGTGCAAAGACGGGGGTACTACCGAGGGTAGCTGTTTCCTGTGACCAAGCAGCCCTCAATAATATTTCAGTTGCGCTCTGTCCGTAGACAGAAGCACAAATAAAAAGTGGGATCTAGTTTATCCGCCCGAAGACAGATACTACTCTTTGATCTCAGCCAAAAGGCCGTTTATTTACTTGACCGCCCACTGAGTCAGGTTGTGACACAAGGTCGGTTTTTAACGTGGGGACCCGAGTGTTTTCACTCGTGCCGCTGATCCAAGCTGGTCAGAGCGGGTCTAAGCTAATCATAGCTGGTCTTGGCTTGTCCTAGCTGGTCCAGACCCGAGCTGGTCCAAGCTAGGTGTAGCCGTGATCAAAAGGCTGAGAATCTGTGGCGAGCGCGATAAAGACTCCGTTTTTCAGACGCACAAAGTCTAACAACGGAAACCGAGTAAGGCATTCACCAAAAATCAAGTTACCTTAAATAAAATAAAATCATTGATTTATTTTAATATTATTATTAAGAGAAATGTTCGTAAAACGGGGATTTAGCTCATTATTTATTTATTTATTTACTTATTTTAAACAGTGAATTACTTCTAGCGACCTGCGCATTCCAAAGACTTAATAAATAAAACTGTACTCCCCGAAACTGATTCTCTCCACCTTTGTGGTTTCCCCTACAAAGTACCTAACCTATGTCACCATAATTTTGTCGTTTTCCCCTACAAAGGGGTAACTGTTTTGGACTCTACCAGAGAACACATTTTTCTTTAATGTCTTTTGAATGGACAGGCCAGTAGACGTAAGTCACATTATTTATAAAAAATAACATGCCATCTAATCAAACACGTATATAAAAAAATGTATTATTTATACAAAGAGCATAAATAGAAATCTCTGATGAGACATTTAAAAACTGTAGGGCGAGTTTTCTTTTCTCTTTATCATTTTAATTGTTCATTTTAAATTTATTTTCTTTTATTTCCCACTTTTTGCTTTCCCGTTTCACTGTCAACGAAATTCATCTCTGACAACTGAAGAGAATAATTAATAAAATCTGCCTGTCAATATGTCCTGAATTTCATCAGTTAATTCCGAGACAGTCGGCTGAGCAGACGCATGCGCATTCGTCATCATAATCTGGTGAGGCAAAATAAAATAAAATAAAATAAAATCGTCTGCATCATAAACATGTGGTTCTCAATAGGCTTGCTATGAGTGCGGCAGACAAAGCTACATCACTTTTCTTAGTCCGGTATGTCTAATCAATGCCCGACAAAGACCGAAACCGTTAAAAAATGTCTGAAGAAGCCCTTTTAGAAATTCTAAGCCCGATAATGACAGAAAAATCCCATGGCATTTTTTTTTTTTTTTTTTGCAATAGCAAAAGATGCCTTTCCAAATGCTAAAGAAAGTATTTAGAAACGAGTAAATTTCATTAGAAACAAAGAAAAGTTTGTTGAACTGTTATGTAATATCGATCCTCCTATATGGTAATGAAAGTTCGGCAATTTCCTCAGTTGATGAGCAGACGAAGCAACAAGAATGGGATTCTACAGAACGGATGCTGAGAAAACTAAGTTTTAAGTAATATAAATCCCAGGACACATATACTTAGAATCGGAAAGAGACAGAGTTCACAATGAGGAAAGAAGGCAGGGAATATTTGACACTCACAGGTCACACTAAAAGCAGCAAGTAACCCCTCCCTAATGGACTTGTGTAAATTACAGCAGAGGTGGGGGTGAGAGGGATAATAAAAAACACAAACAATATTTCGAGCTAGGAAGGATAGGAAGTGATGGAGAGTTATGATCACCCACGTTCTGTAGAGACACACCATATAAAAGCAGAAGACCGGCGTGCCAACGTAGCATCCGTTAACGCCTGACAAAGCTGGACAAAGCTCAACATAAGACGCAGATAATACCTGATATCGTCCAGGGGTCAGGGATATAACAATGCCCGACAGACACTGATAATGCCTGGCGTCTGTCTTAAGCTAAAGGTACCGGGACTGACGTCCGATAGCTTCTTTTATGTGCCGTGTCCCTTCAAGGAGTTAATGATAACGGCTCTCCGTGACTTCCTAATTCCTTGTAGCTGTAATTAATGTATACCCCTTTCATATTCTGCTGTCCATTTAAAGGAGCTCTTCTATATTACTTTGATCCCATTTTATTAGTTTGGTGCAAAAAATGTCGTTTTCTCACATATGTTACTATGTGAGAAAACGACATTATTTTGGCACCAACCTAATACTTAAAACTTCCTTATTCCTCCATAGTAGTCTCAACATTTGATCTCTAAAGTCTCCTTTAATTCACTGCTACATAGGAGCTTTGATATTGCATAGCGTTTCAGTGGGGATTCTGGTATATATTTACAGTTTCTTAATAAAATTGAAAGAAGAATCAGCAATATTATTGGTCCTGACCAGACGTCTCGGCTTCAGTCACTTTCCCGACGCCGTATTTCCCTGTGCTTTTACTGTAAATATTTTCATCGAATGAGCTATTCGCTATGGTACCTAGACTTTATGAATTTAAGCGTAGTACTAGATTAGCAACAAGGTCACATCAATTTACAGTTGAGCTGACTAGATGCAACTGTCGATGTAAGTTCTATGTTAACAGTTTCTTTTCTCGCACTGGTTGCCTGTGGAACGCTCTTCCGTCTCCATGGCTTCCAGCCAACTTTGATCTTCAAAAATTTAAATGCAATGTCAATCGTTATCTATTATCTTCCTGATTATTCTTTTATCGTTCTCCATCCTTAATAAAGTTTCTGTTTTCTAATTCTTTTACGCCCATTAATCTTTTGCGTCTTAGTGGCTTAATTTCTTAATTCTTAAAAGCCATTTTTTTCATTATTCTAGTGCATCTTCCGATTTCAGTGTCACGCCATCTGTTAAAAGACTTCCCAGTTAGTTAAATTTGGAGTGCATGTTATGTGAACTTGATTGTGACATCTCCAATATGTAGCTCGATTCCTGAATTGTTTTTATCGTTAGCGACCATATATTTTCTTTTCTTACAATTCATGGCTAAGCGTTTCTGTCCGCGTTTTTACTTAGGATATCCTGTGATTTTTATTCTGTGCCTGCCATCTAAATAGTGTCTTTGCGTATTTTATGTTAAGATTTTACCTATCAATAATAAATCTTCTTAGAAGCTTTTACATCTCTTAGGATCGCCACAATATGTAAATAAATCTAGTAAAATCATGATGATGATGATATTTTTCTTCTTCTTCTTCTTCTTCTTCTTCTTCTTCTTCTTCTTCTTCTTCTTCTTCTTCTTCTTCTTCTTCATGTCCTGTCCTTTATCGGTCTTAATAAATTTTGTCTCTTTGCTATCCCCCCTAAAAAATTTTCCGCTATTCATTTACGCAAGTTCGTGAGGTAGGTTAACCGTAGTTATACACTGTCCCTCTTGTCTCAAATCTGCCCCGTGAGTATCAAATTTTCCAAGCCTTCTTTCCTCATTACGTGCCTCAGAAATTTCAACTGTCTCTTTCTGAAGATAAATTTAAGCGTAATCTTTGCTTCCATCTTCTCTAAAACTTCGTCGTTGCTCACATGTTCGGTCCAGAGTATTCTCAGCATCCTTCTGTAGAATCACATTTCTGTTATTTCAGGTCTCTTCTTCATCTGTGACAGATAACTTATTCAAATATTCTTTCTTTTTTTTTAAAAATCATTTAACCCTAAGTAAGATAATAAAGCCACTAAGACGCAGGGGGGTTTACAGAGTGTGACAGAATATGATAAAAAGAAATCCTTTTTTAACGAGAGAATAATAAAAGAACAAGAATTAAGAAGATAACGATTGACATTGTATTTAAATTTTTGAAGATGAAATTTAACTAGAAAGCAAGAAGAAAGTTCCACGAGAAGAAACTGTTGGTATAGAACTTGCGGTTATATCTAGCTGTTTTATCTGTAAAATGAGATCTTGACGCCAATCTAGTACTGCGTTGAAATTCAGAAAGTCTAAGTACCAAAAAGAAAGCCCATCGGAACAGTTACCTTCAAAGTATTTATTTTAAAAAAGGCAGAGGGACACCATGTTCTGCATAAATCTAAATGTTACTTTAAAATCTCGTCTTTTCTAATAATTGCCTTCCAAATAATCCTTTTGTAATTGTGCATTTAACGATCAGTGCTATCGGGCGGTAATTAGAAATTCTCCCTATAATCACCGTTGCTATAATCACCATCTAAAACTTGTAACTACCTATTTGCTTTCTATTTCGTGATACTACGAAGAAGGTATATCAAAACTTCGATTCGTTTTAATAGCTACACATATAATGATTATATATACAAGATCTATCTAAAATATCACGTTCTTTGGCGTGAGAGGTATCGTCCGCAGTGAGTTCTTGCCACAGAGCCAGACGATCAATCAGCGAGTCTAGAAAGAGATCCCGCTCTGTTTGCTGCGCTCAGTGAGCGAGGAGAAACGAGAGTTGTGGCAGGACAAATCGTGGCTGCTTCACCACGACAATACTCACAACGTCCTGAGCATCCGGCAGTTCCTGGCCGAGAAGAACATCGCCGTACTGGAACAAGCTCTCTATTCCCCTGATCTTGATCCGTGTGACATGTTTCTTTTCCTCAAGTTCAAGAGGATCATAAAGGGGACCTGTTTTGAAGGTGGGAAGCCATCAACAGGACCGGAACGACGGAGCTGAGGGGCATCCAAGAAGAATCCTTCCAGCAGTCCACAGAAGTGTGGAAGAGAAGGATGGATATGTGTATTAGACTCGAGAGGGATTAATTTGAAGGGAAAATTATGGAATTTGTTGTTTGGAATTGAAATAACTTGTTTATGACCCCAATCCCGTTCTTTTTCAGACAGACCTCATATATATATATATATATATATATATATATATATATATGTGTGTGTGTGTGTGTGTGTGTGTGTGTGTGTGTGTATGTATGTGTGTGTGTGTGTATGTGTGTTTGTGTGTGTGTGTAATGATTACATATACAGTGGTACAAAGTGGTACAATGAAAGTAGTAGGCAAATTCCTATAGCCGATGTAATGTGAACAGATTTTTTAATGCAAAAATTGACCCAATACAAGGTTTGAGAGTCACTCAAGGTAGAGGAATACTGTTAAAATGATATGGATAAATGGGCTATGGTGAAATTAATGAAAGAGGGGGTCGGAGGAAGTGAATATTATGAAGATAAGGAGGATAGATAAACATTGACCCTTGACTTGAAGAGGTTGAATTTAGTATTCAGAGAAGGACACAAGTGGGTGTCTACTCCACAAAATAGCAGTTTTTTTTTTGCTGGGGGAAGCTGTCTAAGTCGAGCTCTCTTATATTAGGAACACGTGAATATGCAATTGACAATTGGAAAATTTGAGGATTTATCTTCAACAAGATAATGTATGCCAAACATCAAAAGATAGAAAGGATAGATTTTGATCAACGTCCCACACAGAAAATGTTATATTAGCCCACCTTTGATGAGCAAGATGTTGAAAGTCGTTCACAAATGTTCCTGCTGAAAACTCGAGCCATGTTCTTAAATTGTTTCGTCAGCTCGAGACTTCCATATGAATGTCATTCATGTCGCCCAAACCTGTCATTAATATCGAAACCGTCAACTGTATACAACCGATTCCTAAGATTAGTGGTGACAAAAATTAGAGCGAATAAAGCCTGAGGATCTTGGCAAAGGTCATCCTTCTTTGAACATTGTGGATTAGCGACACAGCATCACAAAAAAGAACTGCATAAATGACAGATGGTAGCATGTCAGTGTATCGTAGGCGAAAGACGAAATGACGAATGGACAAAATGACGAATGTTGAACGGACAAAGTGTCGAACGAACAAAATATCGAATGGAAAAAGTGCCCAAACTGAAAAAGAGTCGAACTGACTAAATGACGAATGGACATAATATCGAAAAGACAAAATTTAAAATGAACAATATGTTGAGTAAAGTAAAAACGAAGATATCGTCATGATTTTAAAAAACTTGGTTTAAATAATCGATTAAGCTATTCTGAAGTTTTTATTTCTTTACTTTGACATCATTTGATAAATAGCAGCCTTAAAAGTCATTAAGCCTCCATAATCATCGGTTTATGACACTCTATCATTTATCAAATTGAACTCAGTGTTTTCAATATACGTTGTGTAACAGCAAAGTTGTTCAAAGAATGTAACAGCAAAATTGTCCAATTGTTAGATTAAGCTCTGAATCGTTGTATCTTAGAAATGATTAAAGATATCTTACTGGAATTCTTCGAGGTTTTCATAACACTATTGGTCTCTTGTATATAAAAAAAAACTCAAATAAAATGTACAAAAAAAAAAGAAGAAAATTTGCAGTTTTATTGAATAATTTGTTATTGCAATTATGAAATTGTTTTTAAAATATTGGGAGTTTTTTGTATGTTAAATAATGAAACTTTTAATTTTTTCAAAAATATTAATGAAAAATTATTGTGCTAAGCTACGAACTCTAGTAAAATTAACTGTACTTTGCACACCCTTATCTGTTTTCACATCTCCCCAAAATATGGTTTCAATTGCTCAATGTATGGCTATTTTGAAAGTGTGACATACGGTCAGACTAACGGAAGTCACAGAATTTTACATCGAGATTTGATCGAAAAGTAGACCGCTTAAGAGGATATATATATATATATATATATATATGTGTGTGTGTGTGTGTGTGTGAAAATATATAGAAAATAGGAAAGAATTCGTTAGGTAAATAATCCAAAGTTCTTTACTATTTTTGTTATTATTTTTAAGAAATAGTACTCGATGCAAAAGTAGAGCATATTTTTAAATAAATAATTATATTATATTATATATATATATATATATATATATATATATATATATATATATACACCAACATTTTCTTTGTCAACGATAATTTTCAGCATCTCTCCGTTCCTTCATTATATGCTTATCGTTATTTGCTACACGTGAATGAGCAGAGTTTTCAGGAACACAGTGAGGATCCGACTCACCTGTAACTTATTAACCATGGCGAGGCGCCTTTTTTGTTTTTCTAAAATTAGCATACTTTGGCACAAGGCTAATGCTGTTGAGGGCCCAATAGCCTGGGTAAGTAACTTGACTATTTTCCCTTGGTGGGACTGTCCTCACGATAAGAAAACGATTACTCGGATGAAGTAATCAATATTGCGTATAAATAATGTCGGGTCGAACCTAATTTTAAGGGAAACAAAATGTTTTGCGATTTGGCAATATACTACCCCGAATAACTGCTAATTGTTCTGTTGTATTGGTTTATATTAAAGGTCAGCAATGCATTGACCCGAGTTTGGGACAGGTTCCGTCCAGAGTCGTTTCAACGCAAACCCAACAGCAACAACAACAATCACAGATGCAGCAACAGCAGCAACAACAACAAGCCCCATCTTCTAACGTAGCAGATGGTAAGTACCGAAAAAATACTTGTGAATTTTTTTACTTTTTGTTGACTAACATCTTTCCCATTGACATTTCTTTTTGATATATCAGATTTACAGACATTTTTTTGTTTTTTAAAAAAAAGGAACAAAAAACAAAAAAAAAAAAAAAGGAAATTAAAAATAAATTGTTTTCTTTTATTTTATAATATCATAGTGCAGGATATTTTAAAATCATTTTCTAAAGTTACAAAAATAAATAAATAAATAACAGCAAAAATTTCTAATTTTACTGTTCTATGTTTTTATTTATCATTATTATTAATTTCCTCTTTTGGATAAAAATAGAGAAATATGGATACAAAACATAACCGACTCACGTTTTCCGACTTTCAATAGACGACAATATCGAAGTCCACAGAGCCATTTTATCCTTCTTCCTCAAAATGGTAGTAATATCCACTTCTATTTCGCGCCGCTGCAGAAAAATACGCAAATTTCTATTTAGGGTTGTTATGATACGAATATTAAAATGCGGTTAAATGTTGCTGCTAGAAAATGTCAATGCATATTATACACAGCATATTTTTTTAGAATTTCGTCCACGAAGCTAGGGGTGCGTATTATACATTAATAATTACGGTGGATAAATAAGGAAACTACTTTATAAATGATATACTATATACCTTGAGTTATTTCGCCCGAGAAGACGAATGCTTCAACCATTGAATGAACGCTTGCCCAAAACTATTCCTACATAGCTATCTGATTTGCCTCAACATCTAAAAATAAATCGCTGTTACATCCACATACCAAGTATTCTAGAAGATATCTAAATTATTAAACACGCACACACATACACAGGCACAATAGATACATACATACACACACACGCACACACACACACACACATATATATATATATATATATATATATATAATAAATACTCATACTTACTCTCACACGATACATACACACACACACACACAAGTCAAAGTCAAAAATAGTCTGAAGTGTTAAGGTGAAAGTGTGGATATATATATATATATATATATGTGTGTGTGTGTGTGTGTGTGTGTGTGTGCGTGTGTATGTATATATATATATATATATATATATATATATATATATATATGCGTGTGTGTGTGTGTTTGTGTGTGTGTGTTTGTGTGTGTGTGCTTGTGATGTGTGGTGTGGATGTACATATTCACTCATTAATGCAGTCCACACACTAAGTTGCAAACTGGACTGGAGTTTACATCTTAAATTTTTGCGTTTTATAAAATTCACGCAACGATATTTTGTTGCCTTTTGTTAGCAAACATGGAGAGAAATCGGATCATTATAATATTTCTATATAAAATATTCCATTTTAATGTCTAAATAATAAATATAATAATATATTATCAATATATTAATAATATATACATAATAATTTCCTACAATATGTTTTATAGTTCTCAATCGTTATAATAGTTTCATTATTTGACATAAACGTGAAATAAAAGTTTATAACAGTGAAAGTTCTCTATTACGATAAAAATTAACAATCAATATGGCAATATCGTCTCTTTATCTTGTATTGTATTTTCTATAATATTCTGTCTTTTAAGATAATTATATCTTGATAGTCTCACTATTACATTCCTGTAAGCCCTATAGCGGAAACAGAATTATTATGTAGTGTAACAACATTATACAAAGAGAATTCGAGGTACATCTACCTAAATAACATTATTGCACTTTTTCATCGGAATCTTTATTAGCGAAATTTTCATTATGATAGATTTTGTTATTTGAACCGGCATGCTCATTTGATTGTTATGTTTTCAGCGTTGTACTCTCCGGCCATCTTCAGGTGTTTGTCTTCGTTCTCAGTTACCTTAGAATTTCCTTGAGAGCCATAGAATAAAACCCCGGGCAAGAGCTTTATAATTATATACTTGCCAGCCTTGATAGAGTTCAGAAACTTTTGCGCGGTCTTGTGGGTGAAGAATTGTTTTTCACCCTACATCCCCTTTCCCACGAAAGAAACGCTACTAGCCTCTCGCTACTCTATTGCTATTTTCATGGAGCATTTTCAGGCGAACTACATTCCTTGGTTCCTCCAGCCCAGACCTTCTCCAGGAAGATTTTGTGGAACGGACTCCCGCGAGGATGCTTCACCGATCACTACAATTGTAGCAAATTCCAGTCTAGGGTCAAACGTTGTCCATCCTTCATATCCCCATAATATGCACCTTTTGCTGCTTTCCAGTATGCCTTTACAACAATCTAATTTGTAACCTCTAATTTTGAGCGGCTCTTGGCTCTTTCATTGAAGCTAGTCGCAGCAAGCGGGTTGATTAGAAAGATAGCCTTCTAGCGACCGGGTGTAGATTCGCACTTTACTCGTTATCAGTGGCTGGCCCCGGCATGTAAGCACAAGATCGACCCAATTGCGTTTTCCATATCCCTTCCAGGATCCTACGGCATAGTTGTGCCGAAATATCTTGGTTGGGATCAAACCCAGTTTCCATACTTGTTTTGTTTCTTCTGGACGTAATACTTCGATATTATATATATATATATATATATATATATATATATGAATGAAGAAATATAGTTTTAAGGTGTACTATATTTATGGGATAAAGTGCTCAATATCAGAGACAGAGCCTATGTAAATATAAATATAAAAGTGAACATTGAAGTCAACACTCAGCGGCGACAGGCTGTTTCATGCTAGACGCATCTTCTTAGGCATATTTTGGGTGTGCGTACAAGTTATGGCATGATCAACAGGTTGAAGTACGCTCAAACCATCGGAGACTTGTTATTCCGTGGAAGCACAACCATCCACGGCTTCCGAACAGTTCTATATTTAATTTCATCGTGGTATTGTTTTCAACGGCGCCGCACGCTGAGATCGCCCGATGAAGACGATATCGACATGTCACCTCCCTGCTAAATCGCTCCTGGTGAGTTTGGAACCCGGATTTCATGGTCCTAAAGCGTACGCTCAGCCACGGATACAAACACGCACACAAATATAAATATATTGATCTTCATAAATACATTTTTACTATTTTGCATAGTTCTATCACTTCCTTTCTCGCTCACACTTCTCTCTCTCTTTCTCTCTCTCTATATATATACATGTGTGTGTGTATATGTGTACGTGTGCGTGTGTGTGTGTGTGTGTGTGGTAATGTGGGAGGGGTTACATGGAAGTTTGGGTAAACAGTATCATTTTTTGCAAAGAGTGCATTTTTACGGTTGCCTAGATTTGAAAAGAAAACGAAACAAAAACTTTTAAAAGAATGCCCCGGGACACATGTAAAATTATCTTAATTCTCCCTGTACCCCACTGGCCAATGCTACAGTCCATAATAGTCCATATTTATGTTGGAACCATTCAAAATCCCGCCCATCCGCCCAAAACTTTCTCCTCTATGGCGTTTGCGGCATTTTAAACGTTCTACGGGAAATCGATAAGGGTGCTCATTTTGCTTTGTATGCCAATGGGGACTGGGAAAAGCAAGAAAAGGCGCAAAGCTTCCATTTCTATCGGCAAAGCTCTAATTTATGAGACTTGACAGCATTCCCGTTGTCCTTTTCGTGAAGACACAGTGGCCAAATCAATCTTTTTCCCGCGTTTTGGCGCGTCTAAGCGCCATCCTAACTTTCTGCCTCCATCTTTTATATGATAAGTGGGAGGGAGCATTTATTTATGTGTTCTTATTTTCTGTGCCCATATTTATGATTCAATATCCTTCTAGTGTCATTGTCCCTGCCAGTTGGATGGTGAATGGGAGTGTTACTAACCAGGGAGGATTTTGTAATTGCAGTCATCTGTCTTTAGTACGCATATATAATTCATCGTAAGCACATATACATGTACGCATGAACATAAATAGATAATCCATGGCCTGCCGATAAATATATACCATATGTTTGCATGAGCATATGTATGTGCATACGTATATTTTATATTCAACTGGTCATATATATATATATGTATATATATATATATATATATATATATATATATATATATATATATATATGTATATATTTCAGTTTCTGTTTCACTATATATATATATATATATATATATTCAGTTCCGTATATATATATATATATATACGGAACTGAATAGAAATATCTGAATTCGTACCAGTTCTTAAACGCACCAACACCCAATATATATATATATATATATATATATATATATATATATATATATATATATATATATATATATTTCAGTTTCTGTTTCACTATATATATATACGGAACTGAATAGAAATATCTGAATTCGTACCAGTTCTTAAACGCACCAACACCCAATATATATATATATATATATATATATATATATATATATATATATATATATATATATATATATATATATATATATATATATTTCAGTTTCTGTTTCACTATATATATATACGGAACTGAATAGAAATATCTGAATTCGTACCAGTTCTTAAACGCACCAACACCCAATATATATATATATATATATATATATATATATATATATATATATATATATATATATATATATATATATTCAGTTTCTGTTTCACTATATATATATACGGAACTGAATAGAAATATCTGAATTCGTACCAGTTCTTAAACGCACCAACACCCAATATATATATATATATATATATATATATATATATATATATATATATATATATATATATATATATATATTTAAAAAAGGAGAGAAACTGCAAATGTTTTTGGTTATAATGTTGTTTTTTAATGTATATAATATATTTTATATTTCATATTTCTGTTACACGTGTTTACGGTCTCGTAACCTTCTTCAGGCAAATAAAAGGAATAGAAAACGAACAATGAGATATTAAAAGAACATAAGGAAAATTTATTCCTTGAAAAATATATTCATTTCATTTGCCCGAAGAAGGTCACCAGACCAGAAACTCGTGCAGCAGAAATGAGAAGAATAAAAGATAATATATATATTAAAACAAACCCACATTATAACCAAAAACGTTTGCGGTTTCTCTCTTTTTTAAAAAAAAAAATATATATATTTTTCTCTCGTTGGAACCACGACAACTTTTTCCCTATATATATATATATATATATATATATATATATATATATATATATATATTGAATATTCAAAAAGTATTATTTGAAGGATCCTTTTTCGAAGAACACTTCAGAAAAAGAATACGGTGATACTTTCTTACATTAATAAAATGAAACATTCGCACATTGAAAATCAAGTACATAAAGAAAGATTAAATGTGAAATCTCGACTAAAATTGAAATTTATTACTTAAACGAGGGAAAAAAAGGAATATGGCAATAAACCAAAGCATATAGGTACATAGTGAGTATAAAATAGTATATAACCTATTTTATACTCAGTATGCAATTTCGCCCTTACATGGAGTATTGCTGCCATATAAGTTCTAGAGCCCCTTCTGTTTGCCTTGGGGTTCTTGATAAGCTGCAGAGGCGGATATGCAATATATTTGGCCCTGTTCTGGCATCTCGTCTACAGTCACTTTTTCACAGACGCGCCGTCGCCTCTCTCTGTCTGTTTTACAAATACTTTCATAGCAATTGCTCCGAGGAGCTGCATTCGCTGGTTCCCAGACTTCATGAGTTCAAGCGCCCTACGAGGCTGGCATCCCGCTCTCACACTTTCACTGTTTAAACTATTAAATGTAGCCGCCTCTTCTACTCCAATAGCTTCATATCTCGCAACTCTCGCCCATGGAACTCCCTTCTCTATTCCAGTTTCCTTGAGATCTATAATCTCCAACTGTTCAAATGTAATGTCAATCGACATCTCCAGTTGCCTTGATCTATCCACTATCCTTCTCCTCATCCTTTCCTTTATCACTCCTATCTAATCTTGTTCCAAATCTTCCGTAACCCCTTGCGTCCTAGTGGCTTCCCGCCTTGCTTGTGGTTAAACGCTTAATATATATATATATATATATATATATATATATATATATATATATATATTCGAGATACTTAATGAGGAAAATGTTTTCTCTAGCAGCTTTCGAACGTGCATCTTCTTTTGTAGAAGTGGGTGGAGGGCACCGGTATCTGTGGACGAGCATTCTAAATCATGTCGGATCAGCCTGACGGTACGCAAGGGACACAGATTCGTAAACTACCGGAGATTACATCTTCTTTATTATAATTCTCGAATGCGCGGCCCGGTAGATGTATTACTCGCTGTTTTAAAAACAAATATAAACAGGGCATTTACTCAATCATGATTATCCACTAAAATAATGTTTGGAGTAATAATAATAATATATATATATATATATATATATATATATATATATATATATATATATATATATATATATATATATATGTATGAAAATTTCTCCGATTGAACGAGTAGAGAAGACAACACTCACGAATAAAAATGTCAATAGGAAAACTAGTAATTGCTGACGCGTTACGTCCAATGTGGACTTTATCAAAGCAAAATACGAAATGAATTTAATTGAACAAGGTAACTAATAAAAACAAAAAACAGGATGTTCCTAGCAACTGGAATGTAGAGAAACGCTATTTTTCATATTTTTAACTGAAAATAACGTCAGTATTTATCACATGTGGAGAATATTGTCATTATAACTGTGTTGATGTATTCAACCATTTTCTTTTAATTTTATGAATCTGTTGGGTACATTTGTTTGTGAGAGCAGCAATTTTGTTAAGAAAGGTGAAATGCGAAAAAAACCTGGGCGTAGATTAATATTTGGGTAATATTCTATGGCGGCACTACACTCATAAGAAAAGAAAATAACTCACTCAGAAGGAAAATTCGCATCTTTGTCGTGAGTATTTATTTGTCCGTATGTAACAACTTATATATATATATATATATATATATATATATATATATATATATATATATATATATATATATATATATATATATATATATCAGTAGCGTCAGTGATCAATGCTCAATCTCAGATAAAAACACTACAAAATCAATGCATGAATGATTTCTAAATTCACTTTCAGAACATGGAGCATTCATTTTACATTAATCTTGTCTGTATAACTTAGTCATTATCACGATACTATTTGTCTGAAAATAAGTTGAATGTTTTTCCATTGCTTTCTCCAGTTCAGATTACTCCTCACAAACTTGCGATCATCCAACACTAGAAAACACCAGTTTCCTCTGCAGTTTACCTTATAAGGAAGAAGAGAATCTTATGTCTTTCCAAAGAGAATTAGTACAAAAGGGAACAGAAGAGACAAACCCGAGATTAGAACTCCGGTTGCCAGTTCCATTTTTCACAACGATAACCGTTATACAAACCGCATATTCAAAATGTAGGACTGTCGCCTTTTGTTTAGTTAAAGCCTCGTTTTCAATTCGACGGCGAGAAACAGGAAGACAATGCGTAACGTTTACCTCTCGCAACATACTAAAATATATTTACTACATGTGCGCACCTTATCAATGCGTGTAATTTCTCAATTCATAAAAAATCATTTAAGTATTTTGTATAAACATTTAACAACTTCAAAAGTGAAGTTCTTTGTTGTATCACTTTTTTTAAAGGAACACTAGAATAATAATTCTGTAAACAAATTAAATTCATATAATTTAAGACTCTTTTGAATTCATGACATGTTTTTATTTCTGTCACCTGCTACATGTTAGCTTTCTCTGTCAGACTACCTTTAAAGGTTTTTCACTTCCTTACACTTTGTATTCTCCGGTGTGATGCCAGAGAGACAACCATAAAACAAATACTGATGAATTGCAACAATTTTAATTCAATCCGCGTAAAATACTACAAAGCAAAAATACTGATTCATTTTACATATTCCAGTTCCTAAGTTTTGTGATGACATCAAATACTCGTTGCCATTCTTGTAATGTCAACGAATACTCGTTGCCATTTTCGTAATGCTCGCTGTAGTAGAGACTTTGTAATCGCAGATACTTACTCGTATAGTGAACAGTATAAAGAATAGCGATCCGTATAGTAATAGAGGATAGACGAGAAATGATGATTGTTTAGACACCACGCTAATTCCAATATATATGCGTTTCCTTTAAGGTCACGTGATCTACTTAATTAAATAAGGGATCACCTGTGTTTGTTCTCTGGTGATCTCTGTTTAATCTACAGTGTTGACAGCGACACTTTATTCCTATAAGACACTAAGAAAAATTAAACTAGTTTAAAAAATATAATAAAATAAAAAAATATATATATAATAGAGAGAATACTGAATCCATTGCTAGGTCAGTTGCTAAGAATGCTGTTTCACTGTGTCTTGCGAGATATCTTTCTCTCCAGAATCTCTCTTACATATATATATGTCTACTATTCGTCCATGCTTAGAATATCGCTATCATATAGTCTGGTGACCCTGCTATTTACCTTGAGTCCCTTGATAAAATCCAAAGAGGAATCATCAGTATTATTGGTCCTGATGTGGCGGCTTGGACTCAGTGACTTTTTCATCGCCGTAAGGTTGCTTCTCTGTACCTTTTCTATAATTAATTTCACGGTAATTGTTCAGATGAGCTCTTCGCTATGGTGCATAGACTGTATGGATTTAAGCGCAGTACTAGACTGGCGTCGAGATCTCATCAATTTACAGATGAGCTGGCTAGATGTAACCGTAACTTCTATGCTAACAGTTTATTTTCTCCCACTTCTCGCTTGTGGAACTCTCTTCCGTCTCTGCTTTCCAGACAATTTTAATCTGAAAAAATTTAAATGCAATGTAAATCACTATCTCCTGAATTCATGATTGCTCTTTCATCTGCCCGCTTATTATTAATCTTTCTGTTCTTAATTCTTCCACGCCCTGTAACCTCTTGTGTCTTAGTGGCTTTACTGATTTATATGGATTAATACCGATTTAAAAAAGCAATCTTACTAATCTTAATTTTTTAACTGTTTAAAATACAAGACTTTATTTAAAAAGCATTATATTTTGACATTAAATGACCCAATGGATTGTTATACTGTAAAACATACAATCAATTGAGACCGTGAGTATTATTTAAGAAACATATAATTCAGGTGTCTTTAAAATAGTTATCCAAATGTTGGATTTACCAAATACATTCTTGTGGCATTAGTAGTACATGTCATAGGTTCAGATATTTACTCAAATATCAAAAGAAAAACAACTAGGGAGAAGGCGGAAGAACATTAATTTAAAAGAGGTCTCAATACCAAGAGTAGAGCAATAGTTATTCATTATAAGTTGTTACATACAAACAAACAAGTACTCACGACAAAAATGCAAATTTGTTTCGATGCATACGCATCGAAACAAATTTGCATCTTTATCGTGAGTACTTGTTTGTCCATATGTAACAACTTATATATATATATCAGCAGCATCAGTGATCAATACTCAATCTCAGATAAAAATCAGTATTAGGAAAGACTACAAAATCAATGGATGAAAAAATGCTTACAAAATGTGACATACCTTCTCTCCGACCCTAGAAAGGAAAATTAGTGAATATTACAAAAAGTCTTTACTTGCTCACAAATCCAACACATCAAGTTGCAAGAGGCATCTTCTCTTCACGGCGTCTGCCTCCAAACCGTCACTATAGAGAGTGTTTCTCTGGTTGGCCGCTAATGGTCACATGACCGGCCAAGCGTAGTATATACGAATTAGGAAAGAGTGGGGAAAGTTAACCCAATACCGTCTGGCAACAAAACAAATACAAAACCTAAAATGAAATTCTATTCGACACAGCTTATTTTTAACTTTCTGGAAAAGATATTCATCTTACTGTTGGTGAAGTTTTTAAAATCAATAGCACTTTCAATGTTACGTCGATTATTTCGATTCAGTCATTTCTCAAAGATATTAATACGACAGAAACCGAATCAATTTGCCTTTTTTCTCACCGTTTCTAGCCTGGCATATCCGCTAATATTTTTTTAAAGAAATAAATACAGACACACATATAATTAACGTCGTTTCCGATATATGCGTTGTCGCAATAAAAGGTAACCCGGTTTGAAATTTGATCGGAAATGCCAATTTTTAGCTTAAATTGAACCGCGGCAATTTCTAATGGTTCTATTCTTATTTTCGAGCCAAGTTATGATTATTATTATTATTCATTTTTTTTAAAGACTAGCAGTAGAGCCCGGCGTTGCCCGGGGATGTAACAGTAAGAGATAGATCAAGTATCGACCATCATAAAGACTGAAAAATATAATTGACAAAGATTATTGTTTAAGGTTGACGGACACGCATGTCTTAATTAGTTTTATTTTTATTTTTTTTTTATTTTTTTTTTTTTACGAATTGGTCAAACCCAAACTCAAACAAGAACATTGTTTTCAATCGTTATGAGTCTACCGATTGAATTGAATTTTATTATAAACAATTGTCTTGTAAATGGAATTTTTAAAGCATTCTGAATGTAAAAATAAAGAAAAAAGTGTGCAAGACAATAAGAAACACTACCTGCCCCCAAAAAGTGAAGTTTTGTTGAAATCGGCTGAAAAATGTAGGAAATCCGATCCCATATATAAACGAACACACACACACACACAACCAACCTGGGTTTTATAATAAGTATAACTCGATAACTCAATATTAATAAGTATAACTCAATATGAGTTGTCCTCCTTTCATTAATGCCACTTAATCGTGTTTTCAAATTGATTTCGTGCAATCAGGTTTCTCTTTCCAGGTTTCAATATTTTGAAATTTCTATTTCCAGATTATTTTACTATTAGGTTCGTGCGAAAATAATGAAGTAATAATGTCGTTTTTTGACGTATTTTTTAACGTCAAAAAACGACATTAGTACGTCATTATTTTTGCACCAACCGAATATTATTATTATTTTACGAGAAAATCTCCTGTTGATCTTTCGACTCTTCTATTTTTATTTATAAGTGTCCCTATATTTATTTATAGGTGTCCCTATATTTTTATATGTGTCCCTATATTTTTTATAGGGGTCCCTATGTTTTAATATGGTTGTAATGGATATCGGCTCGCCATCGAGTTCGTTAGATTCAACTTGCGCACAAATACCCTTGGGAAAGGTATGAATCCATCTCTTCTCCCTCCCATCTATGGGTTGAATAGTAGGACAGCCTTGGTTAGCAACCAATCTACCGCAGAAAAAAATGACAACCTACTGCAGTAAAAATCATCTACCTCGTCAGTCATGTATCGAAAGAGACATGATCGCCCAAACGTGTATCACGTATGGCACACAACTGACTGAGTATATTTATTTATAGGTGTCCCTATATGCATTTACTTTTATCAATAGTTTTATAAATAGAGTTCCCGATCTTGTGATTTTCGAATTGCAACTGGCTTTATTAATTTAATGCATTTTGATTTTTTTTTCATTTTATCGCAAAGTTTAGCTCATTTTTGCATTCTACGACCTTCAAATATACAGTATAGATCTAAATTAACGAATTAGCCTCCGTCGAGTTTTAAACGTTAAGGTTATGTTCATGGGTGTTTCTTTTCTTTTATGCGCCATCTACTTTCAATACGTAGGCGATGTTGGCTCTCCCCAACTTCCTGTCTAGTGTTGCTCTAAATAACTTCCAACTTTATCCTTACATTCCCTGTTCTGCTCTCTCTCTCTCTCTCTCTCTCTCTCTCTCTCTCTCTCTCTCTCTCTCGTTAAGTAATTTAATTGTTGTTTTACGGTCAACGATAATTGAACATTTCCAAGCGATCATGAATTTTATTCAGCAAGCCAGAATTTTTACATATATCAGTCACAGTTTACGAGTTTACAACGCCACCGCCCTCTCTGTGCAACACGATGTGAACTCTAAGCAAGACCCACGCCTATCTCGTCCATGGCTTCGTGTGCTGCGCTATCAGGACCATTGAGGCGGTGCACTGGTCCGATCTTGTGTCCAATGAGAAGCTCCGCCGTACATCCTCCGCGCTATCACTTGCTGGTTCGGTCACGTCTTGCGACAATTTGATGGCCACCCTACCAGCGTCATCTGCCAGTTCGCCCCGTCATCTGCACACTGGAGACGACCTCGAGGTAGACCACGCAGCCACTGGAAGGACGTCGTCCACCGGGACCTCCAACAGATTAATCTGGCGCTGGAGGATATTCTGACGCTCTGCCAAGACCGTGAGAGCTGTAGGTACAAGGTAGCTGGAGGTACAAGGAAGCTGGAGGGTCAAGCTGGCTATCGTGGGCTCAACGTCTTCATAGCATGAGATTTAGCAGTAAGGCCAGTATATCAAGGATTTGTTTGCAGTTATGTTTTAACTGACACTTTATATCCTGTGTCTTTCGCTGTCTACCTATTTGAACGTGTGTCGTCTCCGTTTTAGTTCGAAGTGTGTGGTGTCTGCGATGGTATATTTACGCAAAATGTGCGTGTGTGTGTCCGCTTAGAAGCACGCAACAGTCTTGAATTAGTCACGGTCTATTTGATCATAAGTTTTCGATACAGCATTCCCAGGCAAGACCAGATCACCAAAAACTACAAATGAATTTTTGTGTCGATTAACAAAAATGGTGATACCATTTCAAAGATGAAGATACAGGATTATAATTCTATACTCCCAGAGCGAGAAACTATCTGAAATATCATTTGGACACCTACAGGTGGTGTAATGGTTAGCGAGTTTGTCTCCCTTGAACAATTACGACTGAGTAGTGAGTTCGATCCTCACTGGGTGCCCCTTACTTTCGGCCTTGTGCCACATCTAAGCTACGCTTGGAAATTAATTTGGGGTACCTCGAGGTGTTGTAATGGCTAGCAAGCTTGTCTTGCTAGAACAATTACGATTGAATAGTGAATTCGATTCTCACTAGGTGCTCCATACTTTCGGCCTTGTGCCACATCTAAGCTATGCTTAGAAAATCGATGTGGCACCTCGGCGTGTTGTAATGGTTAGAAAGCTTGTCTCGCTAGAACAATTACGACTGAGTAGTGAGTTCGTTCCTCACTGGGTGCCCCATACTTTCGGCCTTGTGCCACATCTAAGCCGGGCTTAGAAAATCACTATATATTGGGCACCTCGGCGTGGTGTAATGGTTACGACTGAAAAGTGAGTTCGATCCTCACTAGGTGTCCCATAATTTCGGCTTTGTGCCACATCTAAGCTACGCTTAATAAAATAACTATCTGAAATCAAATAGTAGTATCCGTATTTTTTTTTTTTTTTACCGTCATGTTCTGGATATTGAAGGAAATTCGAGGGAATTCGAGGGAATTTGAGCGAATTCGAGGAAATTCGAGGGAATTTGAGGGAATTCGAGGGAATTTGAGCGAATTCGAGGGAATTTGAGGGAAATCGAGGGAATTTGAAGGAATTCGAGGGAATTTGAGGGAATTTGAGGGAATTCGAGGGAATTCGAGGGAATTTGAGGGAAATCGAGGGAATTCGAGGGAATTTGAGGGAATTCGAGGGAATTTGAGGGAAATCGAGGGAAATTGAGGGAATTTGAGGGAATTCGAGGGAATTCGAGGGAATTCGAGGGAATTTTAGGGAATTCGAGGGAATTCGAGGGAATTTGAGGGAAATCGAGGGAATTCGAGGGAATTTGAGGGAATTCGAGGGAATTTGAGGGAAATCGAGGGAAATTGAGGGAATTTGAGGGAATTCGAGGGAATTCGAGGGAATTTTAGGGAATTCGAGGGAATTCGAGGGAATTTGAGGGAAATCGAGGGAATTCGAGGGAATTTGAGGGAATTCGAGGACTAACGTCGTGTCAAGTTTGCTCTCTATATTTTTTTTTTAATAAATAAAAGACAACAAGGACATTTTTTATTAAATAATGGACATCTTATAAAATTATAGTTACTAACAGATTTCATTAAAAATTACCTATAAAATACCAAATTCTAGGGCAAGCATAATGGATTGAATAATTATTTCATTTAGGAATACATAGTTTCGCCTATTGTATATTTGACAGTCTTTGCCACCCTTTTGAACAGGAGGTTTATCACAGTTTAGGACTGGCTTTCTGGTTCCTTCTAAAGTTTACTTCAACTCTATACGTCTAACGGCCAGAAATGTTATTTACTAATTATTATTTTTTTTCTTTCCTTCTCTCCCAATAAAAGTAGATTATTATTATTCCTCTATCGTTGGGTTCGCATTCCTTCCCGGTCTTTTGAACAGGAGTAGAGGTTTATCCCCTGCTTCTTGTTTAGGCTTGAGTTTCTAGTTTCTTCTAAATTCAACTTCAACTCTATACTTCTAACGTCTCCACCTAAACTCTGAAATTTTAATTATTATTTAATTACTTTTTTTCTTAATAGGAGTAGGTAGATTCACCTATCGTCCGGTTCACACACCTCCCAGGTCTTTTGAGCAGGAGAAGTTTATCTCTTGTTTTCTATTTAGGGTTGGGTTTCCGGTTCTTTCTGAAGTCTTTTCTTTTCCTTTCACTCCCAGTAGCTGCTTGCGTCTTAGTGGCTTTATCGCCTTGCTTGGGGTGAAATGATTAAAAAAGAATCCTAAACTTGTTATCAGCACTGTGTACTTGACGTATACTGTTAAGATGACGCCCGCCAATAATAAGTCCCGATAGGTCCTCTAATTCTCTTTATAAACATCTAGCTGCACAAGTTAAAACATTCCTTTTTTTTCCTATCGGTGTACTCTCCTGATTCGTTCTCTTTTCGATTTAATATTATTAGATTGTAACACGGATAGCGTATTATACGCATGAGACTTTTGTGTAAATGAAGTTTTCCACGCACTTGAATGAGTTGTTGATGTAATTTAGCGAATGCTTTTGGTTAATATATAGGGTGTTTCATTAAGACGGATCAAAGTCAGCAGCAAATAATTCAGTGTTATTGGTGAAAATTTATTTATTTCTCTACTGGATCATGTTATTTAAGTCATGGCAATTATGTGTGAAAAATAATATCGCCCAAATGTCCGCCAAGTGTTCGGCGGCAAACCTCCACTCGATGATCAAAATTTTTAATAATGTCTCTGCATAGATCCTCCTCGATCTCACCAATATGCATTATTATCTCATCCTTCAGCTGTTGAATTGTTGGCTTTTTGGCATAGACCTTATTTTTGAGATGACCCCCAAAGGAAGAAATCTAAAGTCGTCAAGTCGCACGATCGTGGTTGCCAATTGACTTAGCTGTTTCGAGAGATGATGCAAACTGGGAACTTCTCATTCAAATTCTGTTTGAACGTTCATTTTCGTAATAGGCTTCCATGACTTTAACACGTTTGATTGTAAATCTTTCCTTGGTTGCCAAAGACTTAAGTTGTTAAATTTGAAAAAAGAGAAAAATGATTAGATGTTTAAACGTAATTCATATTTAAAATCAGTCCAAGTTATTGGAACACTTATAAAAACGTAGGTATATGTATTTCTGCATATCTGCATTGACTTTCTAAGAAAATTCTATGAACTTTGCATTTATTGTTCAGTCACCTTGAAGAAGGCCTCGATGTAATTCCTCCATTGCTAATTCAATTCGGTTACCCGCTATTTTCATTAGAAATCTTATTCGTTTTATTATGGGATTGGCCAAGTTCATTTTTACAGGAATTTCGCATTCATTCGCAACTGTATTCTTTGACAACACGAAGAAAATCATTTTCAATTACAGTTCAAAATACGATTGATTGATACGTTTTTCTTGGTTTATCAACCCTTTGCAGGTTATTTAAAGCCAGATTTTTTTTTAGTTTGTAAGAATTTCTTATTTGGAGTTAATAAATGATTTAGTAATATTAGGTTGGTGCAAAAATAATGACGTAATAATGTCGTTTTTTGACGTTAAAAAATACGTCAAAAAACGACATTATTACGTCATTATTTTTTCACCAACCTAATATTAGGTTGGTGCAAAAATAATTACGGTTTTTGACGTATTTTTTAACGTCAAAAGCCGTCATTATTTTTGCACCAACCTAATACAAGTTGCTGAGGGAAAAGAGATGGCCCAATACCTTTCTCCGATCGCTAAAATCACAATTTCTTCATCTCTAGAGTCAATAGTCATCTAACCTACATATCCTCATAATCTCCACTTCTGACTTTACAACCGAATTCCATAACCCTCTACCTTGAGGTAGCCTTGTGTTTTGTATTTAATGGATTAACTTTCCTCTATGATACCAAGACTTTTAAGTATAAGCGCAGTACTAGATTTGTGGCAAGGTCTCATCATTTTACACTTGAAATGGCTAGATGTAACCGTAAGTTCTATACTATCAGTTTCTTCTCTGGCACACGTCGCTTGTCGAATCCTCTTCCGGCCTCTTGCTTTAGTTTATCTTCAAAAATTTAAAAGCAATGTTAGTCGTTATTTTCTTTTTAATACCTGTTCTTTAATTGTTCTCCCTCCTTACTACTGTCCTCCTTTTTATTATATTCTTTCACAAGAAGCCCTTGCGAAAAATCACGTTAGAAACAAAGAAAAGAATGCTGAAATGCTTTGTGATATCAGCCCTCCTATATGGCAATGAATGTTGGACAAATTACGCATAGAAAAAGAGAAAACTGGAGCCAACAGAAATATGGTTCAACAGAAGGATGCTGAGAATGGAGCGTGTAAGAAACGAAGACATTTTAAAGAAAATGGAAACAAAATACTCTCATAATCAAAATCTGAAAGCGAAAAAGCTGAATGTTTTAGACACATAATGAGGAAGGCGGGTTTGGAGAATTTGAAACTCACAGGACATAGATGTCAAAATGGGCAGAGGAAGGCAGCTGACCACCTAACCGAGCTCTCCGTCTATGGTGTTCTCAGCATCCTTCTGTAGAACCATAGCGGAACGGGAGGTGGCAGGGATGGCAAAAAGACGAACGTTAGTAAGAGATAGAAAGTTGTGGAGAGCCATGATCGCCCACGTCTTGAATGGAAACGGCGGAAAGAAGAACTGTGGAAAATACCCGGATTCGTACCCATAATTTCGGCATGACTTCTTGACACTTATTACCCGACATCAAACAATTCGACATTAAGAAAACGCATAAAAAATATTACACACAGACACACACATATATATATATATATATATTCTGTGTACATTATTCGGACTATTGTCCTCATCTTTGTCGCCATATTTATCACAACGTTTCGGCCGTTGTACGCTCTGGCCTTCTTCAGGTGGTTGGAATATCAAACTGAACCCTTTATTTCGCTCACTGGGGTAGACTGTTCTAGTTTCACGTACCATGTTTGATGGGCGTCAGTTATCAGTTATCTCCTGCTAATTTTCCCTCTGAAAGTTCTCCACTGCCTTAACCGGGTATTGAACTCACACTCTTTGGGTCTGTCTAACCAACGCCTTTATCCACTGTGCCATGTGTCCTGGGTATGAACTTATGGGTATTATATACCTAATGTCTTCAGCAACCATTTTTACCAGTGCTCATATTGCAATTTTTGCTGTTAACATTACATGTTTTTACCAGAGCTCATATTGCAACTTTGTTGTTATCATTGCTTTTCTCTGGCACTCCTTATTACTGGTTCCCATATTGTATTTATTTCTATGCTTGGTCGGCTCAGAAGATTTTTGTAACCTAGCATATGTGCTGATTCCTTAAGTTTACGAATTTTTTTTTTTATTTCAATTTTAACTTTGAGGCAAATATTGTATCCATTTTACTGATCAATTCAGTTATGTGCCATGCGCGATACACGTTTAGGCGATCATGCATCTTTCGATACATGACTGACGAGGCAGATTTTTTATCCCGCAGTAGGTTGCCATTTCTTTATGCGATAGACCAGTTGCCATCCAAGGCTACAGAACCCGATCTCTCCTGCTATTTACTCTATTTACTACTCCTAGCTGGGGGTGCGGAAAGAAGATTCATACCTTTCCCAAGAGTTGCTTCAAGGTTCAAAATTATTTTATTATTTGATTTTACTAGTATTTTGGTATTCTTTGTGAGTCGTTGCCTAATGTTATTATGGTTCTTCTGTTGTTTACTGATGCTATAAAATATATGCATCCAATAGCTGGTAAGTGAATGAAAAATAAAATGAAAGATATATTCTTCATTACATATTTTGTTCTGATAAGGAACTTCTACAGATTAATAACGATTTTATTCATTGAATCAGTCTTATATATAAAAAGTAAGGAAATGTTTGGGTGGGGGAGAAATACAACACACACCGGTTACAATTTACATCGAAATCTTAACGATACCGAATCGCTCAGTTTTAAAATTTTGACATCTGATGTATTCATTATGAAGTTTAGGTTCTTTCTTTTTATGTGTCATGTCCTTTCAGGACGTAGGCGATCATGGCTCTCCACCCCCTTCTATCCCTTGCAGCTCTCAGCAAGTTCTGCTACCTCCCCCAGACTACGTTCTGTTATCCACTTGCTTAAGCCCGCTAGTCATGCATTGTTTTCCCAAATCTCTCTTTCCCTCTATTCGATACGTGAGTAACAGATTCTCCAGGCAACTTCTTCATTTAATGATGTGTCCCAGAAACTTCAGCTGCTTCCTCATGATGTTGAGTATAAGCCTTTTCTTTGCATCCTCTCTAAGGTCTCATCGTTACACACACGCTCGGTCCATGATATCCTTAGCATCCTTCTGTAGAACCACATCTCCGTCGCCTCGAGTCTCTTCATCTTTGAGGAAATCGTCCAACATTCGCTGCCGTAAAGAAGAACAGATGTCACTTAACAGCTTAGTATTCTTTTCTTTATTACCAAAGAAATCCTTCAGTCTCGCAATACTCTGCCCAGCTTTTGGAATGCGTCCTTGGCCATTCCAACACGTCTACGGAACTTAGAAGTTTAGGTTAAGCTATCTTATTCATTTTGTATCACTTTTGTTTTTGCTTGTTTTGTTTTTTTAATTTCAATTTTAACTGTTTTTAATTATCCCACATTGTATCAGCAGTAGTTTGGGGATGATAAAGATATATATTGTATGATCCTGGATACACATTGACCGCCGGTGATTTTGAAATAATAATAATAATAATAATAAGAAGAAGAAGAAGAAGAAGAAGAAGAAGAAGAAGAAGTACTAGTTGTTGTTTGTGGTAATGAATGTCAATTCTCAAGTTAAAAAAAAGCAAGTCTAGCGGATATTCTATACATACTCGACCACTGAGCCGTGCAAAAGAATACTTAATGAAAAAAGAAAAAAAAAAAACAGTTAATGATTTTTTTTGTCTTTCTTTTTAAGAGGTTCAGTATTGCAGAGACAGTGTACAAGGCGATTCTTCAAGCGTGAGTAAGTGTAAGTTTGACTGGAAGATTTCTTCATTTGAAAGAACAGCCTGAAAAAAAACGTCATGAAAAGCACAAGTAGCGGAAGGGAGAAGGGCGTTTTTTGTTGTTTGCTTTTTTCGAGTATGTGTGTGAGTGCAATGACAAACGGACTGTCGATCAAGATTCTCTAATGCTAGAGAAAAATGGTAAATAGTTGTATTTTTTGTGTAGAGGTGTGGGGGAGGACGGCAAGGGCTGGGTCATCGTAGAAGTCACAGAATTTTGTTGAGAACCGTAAGAAGCAGGATGTTGGAAATTTCTCGTTGGTGAGAGGGTAATCAAGTCGACGAATCTATTCGTCTAAAAAGAGGGGGATGTCATGACGTCTGAGGTCAGCGCGTGATATTTAGTAGTCTAAGCCGGCTTGAGCACTTGATCAGATTCGTGGAGCAGAAATAGTAGAAAGAATTCAGTAAGTTCTGAAAGATTTTCACGCACACCGCAGTCTCCTGCTAAGCACTGAAATACGTAAATGTGAGAGTTAACGAGATCGCAAGAACACACACACACACACATACACGCACACACATACACAGACGCATACATATATATATATATATATATATATATATATATATATATGAATGGATAAAGAACAAATAGGAAGCATTTATCAATCTAACACTTTTCACTTTTATTATTCTCTGCTGAAGCTTTAATAAAAGTGAAACATTTCCTATTTGTTCTTTATTCTATCACACACACACACACATGACGATCTCTCCCATCGAGTTCGACGTATGAGGTTCCGTAGACCACAAACTAATTATCTGCATGCCTATAACGGGCATGACTTTTGAGACCGGTTTGAGAATTGCACAAAAGTCCACAAAGAGTACATGAGTATATATAGTATTCAAGTGCATCAGGAACACTGTTAGATGTCTTATTTTGCTTTTAGGTTTCTTGTAGTCGACTAATGGTTACTTTTCAATGCAGTTATATCAATGTTGTACTTCTTTAGCTCCAATGCGACCAGACTTGTTTTTCTTTCTGGTACTGAGCTGTTGTCTTGGAGAGTTCTTACATTCCAAGTGCCAAGATGAAGTTCATGTTGTTTCATAGAGTTTTTTGCAGTAGTCGGATATGTGTGGAACTAATTAGATGTAGTTGTCAGAAAACCAATACAATGATTTGTTTCAAGTGGTGAAAGCTTGTGTCGGACTATCCACACTTTTTGGATATGTCGATAAAAAAGTAACGGTGCAAAAGACTTGCCACGGAAACTCCGAACGACAGTCCTCATGTGCTGTTATCGCGGAGTTTAACTTCTCCGGATCACAGTCAATATCAGCCAGTACACGCCTCTCGACAGACGTCACACACACACAAACACACACACACACACACACACACATATATATATATACACACACACACACACACATATATATATATATATATATATATGGGGGAGAGAGGTTGTGATAGATATAAACAGGGTGAGATAGATAGATGTAAACAGACTCATATATAAATAGATTGAAATATTTAGAGATATAAATAAATAAATATATAGATAGATAGATTTTACCAGCTAATCAAAAACATTGATTTCCTTCTCAATTGTATAGCGTTCATATAAAAGTTTTTGCAGATAATTTTGCGAACACCTGCTCTAACGGCATGGAGAAAAGAAGTTTATTTTTGATTGTCTTAGATTTTTTTCTTTTAAAAATGTAAGCACTTCTTAACAGGAACGTTGGTATAAAGTGATTTAACATTTTTGTATCAGTATTACCCCAAGCAAAGCAGTACAGTCACTATCACGCAAGGGGTTATAGGGTGTAGCGGAATTAGGAACAGGAGCATTAGTAATGAGGAGAAAGAGAAAGGAGCAATCAAGAGGACAGTAGATAGCGATTTAGATTGCATTTAATTTTTGTAGATTAAAGTTAGTTGGAAAGCAAGGAGAGGAAACGGAGTTCCACAAGCGACGTAAAAAAATAACTGATAGCATAGAACTTACGGTTACATCTGGCTACCTTAACTGTAAATTGATGAGATCTCGACGCCAGACGTGTATTGCACTTAAATTAATACAGTCTAGGTACTATAGCAAAGAGCTCAACCGAATAATTATCATGAAAGTATTTATAAAAAAAGGCACAGCGAGGCAACTTTACGGCGCTGGAAAAATGGCTGAATCCTAGCCGCCGGATCAGGAACAATTATATTGCTGTTTCTACTTTAGATCTTATAAAAGAGCTCTAGGTAATAGTAGGGGAATTGGACCATATATGGTAGCAATATTCTAAGCGTGGACGAATGGTAGACAAGATAGATGTAGGAGAGAAAAATTGTCTCGCCCGACACAGTGAACTGACTTTCTAGCGATGGATTCAGTGTAGTCTTTTCACGTTATATCAGCTGAGAATGTTAGCTTGAGAATGTGCTGTGAGTAAATTTCTTGAAGAATAGCATCAGAGGGGTCTCTCAGATGATTAATCGAGTGAAGTTTAGTTTTGGACGAGTTAAAATTGACAAGCTATCTTTTGATTCAGTTAACGACGGACTTGATGTCGTTTTGTACATCAGCTTCCACTTTGACCTTATCTGTCTGATCAGCCTTACTATCGATGCAGGAGTAAATGAGTGTCGTCTGTCGTAGAAAAAAAATGGAACAGCAGACGATGACTTCCAGCAAGCAGGAAATCAGGAGGTAGCGAGTCATTTATTATACGGTTTGGAGAAAACAGGAGCTAGTTCAGGAGGAAGAGATGTCAAGGTTAAATATGATAGCAGAAGCATTAGAAACGGTTATATGGATATCACTCAACAGAGAATCAGTTCTAAGTGGGAAGTTAGACAGGGATACTTCAGATGAATCAAGAGTAGAGTTTGAAGAGAATTTGGGCACAGCATTCAGTTTTATCAGCAAAGGATGATAACACCTCAAATCGATTGAAAATTGAGTGGAATAAATACCTTACAATTATTTAGTACCCTATTACAGAGACAACTAAACTAGTCCTGAGTTTGTCTTTCATATTTATTCCTCTTAGTTTTTCGACTAACTTGCCTGAATTTTTAACATCTGAGGAACTGAGTTTCGGGGAGAGGGGTTAAATTTTTGTTATTGCTTTCGCCAGTTTCTGGGAAGCATTACCAAAATCTGATATAATGTGGGTTTTATCGGAATGCCGGCTTTGGGTCTTCCAGAATGATATTGTATTGGATTATACGATGATTTGTTTTCATTATTATTTGGTTTACTAATTTCTTTATTAAATTTCTGTATTTCAGTAATTATTTCTTTCTGTTCATCTATTTTCTCACATGTGTAGGTATCAATGAGTAGTAAATTAATTTTATCACGTCCTGGGTATGACGATAAACTACATCCGCGTCCTGGGTAAGACGATAAACTACCTCCAACAGCAAGGCTTCTGATCAGGAGGTTTTGAGGAGTGTTGAACCACCTCTTGATTGCTGGTGTTTCCAGGTCCACCCTGACCCAAAGTGGTAGCTCGTGTTAGGGTCCCAGCTATGGGTAAATAGTTAACCCCCAAACTGTGGTCAAAACACTATGAAAGTGTAAAAATAGGTTTTAATACTAGAAATACTTTGTAAAAACTTATTAACAGCAATACATTTTTGAAAAAAACATTACCAACAATAAAAATCTTGTCGATATTAAATAACTCATTGAGGTGTTGATATGCAGTAGACCAAACCAAATCAAATTAATTTTATCATATGTGTTCGTATTCATAATGATAATCCCACCTCCGTCTGAGGATGTGAATTTCCTTATTTTTGGCTAAATTTCTTACTGCATTTAAATATCTGGCATTCTTCTTTCATTGTTCGTTTTTAGAAGTCATTATTCCTTGAATGAAGCGTTTATGTGAATTCTGTGTTGTGTCTAGGATTGTTAACTATTGTATCAATTAGGTTTCATTTATAAATCCCGGTGGCGACTTTTAAATTAAAGTTTAAGGGCTTCCAGTTCGGTACTGGATAAATTTATATCCGATAGATATTCTGGGATGTGTAGTCGTCCATTCTATTTCAATACAACATTCATATTTTCATTTTCAATTTATTCGTAATAATTCACAAACGGTTTGGTGAAAGGCATTGGAGATTAACAAATAAAATCAGTTTGGCCTAACGTGTTGGATTCACTTTCCTACTATTACTTATCATTACCCAAGATGGAGGTGGAGCAATGGATAGCAGCTCGGATTGAGCAATCGGAGATCCGAGTTCGAATTCCAGTCGGATCCCTTACTTTCATTTACATGCTAATATCCTTGGGAAAGGTATGAATCCTCTTCTTCTCACCCTTCAGTAAAAGAAATGACGACCTATTGCGGAAAAAAATGATAACCTGATCGCCTAATGGCGCATAACTTGATCTCTTCTCTTCCCATGGTTGAATTAAACAGCAGAGTAGACTGGGCTTTCAAGCTTTGGGTGGAAAGGAAACGCTGAATTCCAAAAGGCAACGGGAAATAATTTTCACTATCTTTCAGAAGCATGAATAGCAATTCACAGATAATAACTAAAAGGAATCTGTGGAGTGCCATGATCGCTTGTATACATTAAAAAAACTCATAAGATTTAAAAAGTACAAATAAAAATTTGTCATGAAGAAAATACTTTATCTATATTTTTCGTAGACTATTATATCTAAGACATCTCTGTGCCGTAGCTTTTCAGAACGTTGGCGATTATGGCTCTCCACAACTTCCTGTTCTTTATAGCCCTTAGTAAAGTTTGTGCAACATCTCCAACCATTTATAAAAACTCGTTACGTAGCTTATTCGCTGCTTTCCTTTCCCCTCTTTGCCCCTTTTGCCTTCAATATGTCATGTGTGTGTCAAATTTCCCATGCCTTCTTTCCTCTTATCTACCTTAGAAATTTGAAATGTTTGTTTCTGATACAAAAGTATGTATCCTTTTTGTTTTCACGTTCTCTAAAACTTCGTTGTTACATATGTGGTCAGTCTAAGGCATTCTCAACATCCTTCTGTAGAACTACATTTGTGTTGCCTTAAATCTCTTCTTTATCTGCGATGAGATTGTTTAGCATTAACTGCAATATAGGATGTTACATAACAGTTCAGTACTCTTTCCTTTGTGCCTAACGATATTTTCCTGTTTCTTAATACTTAGCTTAAATTTCGGAAGGCATCTTTAGCTATCCCGGATTTCGGAGTCGGATTTCCCGTCCGCTATTAAAAGTCTTTGTAGATATTTGTAAACTTTGACATTTCCAATTTGTAATTCGTATGCTGGGCTGTCCCTTTTGCAGACAACCATATATTCCGCCTTCTTGCAGTTGATAACGTAAAGAAGCCAGATATGCGATGAAAGAGGAACTAGACACCCCACCCTACCAAAAAAAAAAACAAAAAAAAACATATTAGTGCATCGCCTTATCTGAGAAATTCGTACGCTATTACGTCGAATACTAAGAGTTGTTTATTGAATAAAGACAGTTTGGAAAGCGATACTTCATGAAAAAAAAAAAAAAATCAAGAGACGGAAGAGCGAATCCCGGTCATACTGTAATTGGGTAGGTTGGGAGGATGGTGACAAGCGAACTGTCACTCAAAAGCCAAGTGTTCTGAAAAGGTCGTGGGGGAGGAGCCCCGAGCTTTTTCTTGTCGCCTCAGTGGGTCGCCATAGAAATCAAGGATTCCTTTATTTATTGGTGGCGGGGGGTGCAACAAGCGGACTGTCAATGAAGAACCAAGTGGGTAAGACTGGACACTGTCAAGTTTAAGTGCGATATTAAAGGTGTTGAAAGAAGGAAGAGAGAAACACTAGGAGAAAGAGTGGAATTGTTTCAGGACACATCGATTCCTATACGTTGGTCTGTTTCAGTATTTTTCATTACATTCAAGACGTGATATCGCAAATGGGATTATGAGATCTATGTTCCGTGTGCCTTCAGATCCTGGGCGATCATGGCAATCATGGCTCTCCACAATTTCCTATCCTTTGTAGTTCCTAGTAACACTTGTCTTCCATCCATCCCTCCCATTTCTAGTTTTGCCATCCAGTCAAACAAGCTCATCAGGTAGGTATCCCCTGTCACTCATACATTCCAACCCTGTGAGTGTTAAATTTTCTAAACCCTCATTCCTCATTAAACATCCAAAAAAATTCAGCTGTCTCTTTTCTGAGTGTAAGTGCTCTTTTTGTTTCTATTTTATTTAGACTTCCTTATTGCTTACTCGCTTCGTTCATGGTATCCTCAGTATCCTTCTGTTGCAGCATATTTCTGTTGACTCAAGTTTTCTCTTAATGTGTTCGAGATAGTCATTGACTGCAATACAAAAGGACTGAGATCACATAAATTCAGCATGCTTTTTTTTCGAACGAAATTTTCCTGTTTCTTAATACTTTGCTTAGCTTTTAGAATGCTTATTTTGCTATTCCAAAACATGTTCGGCTTTCGGGGTCACATTTTCCATCCTCTGTTAAAAAATTCCCCAGATATTTAAAATCTTGTACTTGTTTTACTTAGGGATAGAAAATGGCAGACGTTTCGAAAATGATTCCGACGCCGAAGATTGAAAGGCCAACTCTGTCAAAGAGAATAGTACAACAGTAATTATATATATATATATATATATATAGATAGATAGATAGATAGATAGATAGATAGATAGATAGATAGATAAATTCCCAGATCAACATTTACATTAACCAGAAAAAAAAGGCTTAGACAGAAGCGTCTATCTTTTTAAATTTGGATTTTTTAATGTAACTATAACAACAAGAACATTTCGATTTCATTTTTGCCTTGAAAAAGTCGGAAGACGAAACGCGTCGGCTAAGATCTTTTTTCCAATTGTCATTTTATTTATACCATATATATATATATATATATATATATATATATATATATATTGTCATCTTCAGACAGACTGTTTCGCTGTGTCACAGTGTAGCTAGACATCCGGTTGCCTCTAGTTAGGATCGAAACCCAGCTGAATTGGCATCAATCGGAAAATCTACCCCTGAGGCGTTGGCGCACGGCAGTGATGATGGTGAATTTAAACGTATTTATTTTTTAGATAAACACGCGAGTGACTGAGAGAACTCGACTCGTTTTATCGAAGAGTATTGCATTAGTAGCAGTATTAGTCACTGTTTACAAACTCACACTTTCTTCCCTGAGAGCTCAACCGAAATAATTTTTCAGGAGCATATATCTATCTATCTATAATGCGAGCATCTGCGTGGGTGTGAAATGATGTAATAGAATGAGAAATCGGAGGACCGAGTTCGAATTACAGTCGAATTCGTTGCATTCATCTTATACGCGGGAAAAGTATGAACGTTTCTCCCAACTGTCCACGGATATGGGGAAATAGCAGAAAAGACAACGCCTATATAGCTTTTTTAGCGACCATTCTAGGCGGAGAAAAAAAAAAGCCTGGATAGGGTTTCTCTCCGTCAAGCGTCTTTAATATATGTGGTGCCCGAAACGACCATGATGTGTCACGGGACTCGTAGCGTTGTCGTGGTTATCATTCTTTTTAAGGTATGAGTAAAATAGTCTATGTATATTAAACGGTTCTACATGCCGAATAGTCAGGTTATAGATGATTAAACGGGTTCCACCACCAGGCTTTTCTGTTGATTAGAGACCAAGCAGTATTAAAAAGAAACCTTTTCAAAGAGAGGATAAACTTTTTGTAGGACTAACGGACATCTAGCACAAGGGAGTAAACTATGCTCCATAGTCATTGAGGTGATGACACGGCATCTTTGGGCGCAGGGTTTCCGAGATTTAAGTCAACGATTAGGGTTGGGGAATCAACGGCCACGTGTCCGTGAACAAGGAGAGCCTTCGGGTTGAAGGGCATCGACTGTAGAACGATATTATGCACTCTTCGATATAAACAGCAAATTTTCAACACAGACACACACTCATATATATATATATATATATATATATATATATATATATATATATATATACTTAAACGTTATTTTAGTGTTAGTTCCGTTTATCTATTAAACAATATATTTACTTATTTTCATCTACCAGCCTTCGAGAAATCTTAGATGTACGGTTTAATAAATAAACGGGACGTCTACACAAATATGGATATCCACTACAAATAACGTTTAAGTAATAAAATCTGTCGGATTAATAAATAAAAACCAGTCAATTATATATATATCTCTATATGTATATCTATATATCTATATCTATATATCTATATATATATATATATATATATATATATATATATATTGAATAAAAACAGACCACGTTAAGGTTCCATGTAATAAATTATTTCACCATAAGGGGTTATGGTGAAATAATTTATTACATGGAACCTTAAAGTGGTCTGTTTTTATTCAAACATATCTCCTCTGAATTTTACATTGAGCTCTCCGGATATCATCCTCCTCGGGTCTACTCATACGGATTACCTAAGTTTGCATAAACTAACTATATATATATATATATATATATATATATATATATATATATATATGCTTGGAAATCACATTTCCAAGAGTATTATCAAGAAAATAACATCATGTGTCCTTTATATATATATATATATATATATATATATATATATATATATATATATATATATGTATATATATATATGTATGTTTATAAATATATGTGTGTGTGTAAAACGTGTCTTTAAGTGAAATCTTTCTCGTATTAAATTTTTATATGTGCTCCAAATGTAAAGTAATTTTTAAGGTAATATTTTATTTATCAATTCGACAGCTTTTTATCACTTTAAACGTTATTTTTCGCGGATACACATATTTGAGTAGACGCTCCATTTATTTATTAAACAATACATTTATTTATTTTCGTCTACCGGCCTAAATGTTCGAGAAATCTTATTAATGAAAATATACGCTAATGGTGGATGGAAGAAAAGATGGAATTTGATAGATTAAATATAATAAATTCCAAGTACATACGCACAAACATTTGCGCATGCGCGCATATATGTATATATTTAATGTAATTATATTAACGGTGGAGTAATGGATAGCGGCTCGGATTGCAAAATCGGAAAGCTGAATTCGAATTCCAGTCGAATCCATGACATTCACTTACGTGCTAATAACCTTGGGAAAGGTATGAATCCTCTCCTTCTCCCCCTAGCTATGGGTAAATAGCAGGGGAAACCGAGTTCTATAGCATTGGATGGCAACTGGTCTACCGCAGAAAGAAATAGCAACTTACTGCGGGAAATAGCTGCCTCGTCGTGGAATTAGATATATTTTAAGCTACTTTTAAATTATTCTTATTATATGCTAAATTATTATATATTGTAAATTATTATATATTGTAAATTATTATATATTGTAAATTATTAAATATATTATAATCACTGTTAATTGGTGTTGCATTAAAGGTATATTATTGATTGTTAAGCAACATCGAACCTCGTCACTAGCTAAATGGCTGAGCGCTTCTGAATATCAGATTCTGTGAGCTTGAGTGTGCAGCTGTTATAATAGTTAATGTTTCGGAATTGTTAATCGGAGAGCCGAGTTTCGATTCCTGTTGTGTTCCTTATATTGACTTACGCTCTAATACCCTCGGGAAAGATGGGAATCTGCCTCTTCTCCCCAAGCTATGGGCTAATTAGTAAGACTTGTATCTCTAAACCATTATTATCTCCACTCAAAAAATTGTTACAGTCTGAAAATATTTTCTGGCTTTAAATAACCTGCAAACGGTTGATAAGCCGTAGAAAACGAATCAGCCAATCATACATTGTTCTTGCATCTCATAACCTGGGCTTGCTTACATACTAACCCACACATACACACTCCGCACACACAATAGCGTAAACATATGTATATATATATATATATATATAGGAAGAAAAATATACTGAAAAAACAAACAAAAATCCTAATAAGTAATTATGCTATTTTAATGTTAATATAATGTCAACGTCGGACGTTTCGGTCTAATAGACCATCTTCAGGACATATTCATAAAACATAATTAACATTAGACCATATTCAATTCAACATGAAAAAGACGCAAGAAAAGCGAGACATATATATATATATATATATATATATATATATATATCCACAGACAGTTTCGCTGTATTACAATTCAATGTAGCTATATCTATCTCTCTCTGTCTCTCTGTCGCTCTCTCTCTCTCTCTCTGTCTCTGTCTCTGTCTCTCTCTCTCTCTCTCTCTATATATATATATATATATATATATATACACTGGATAGTTGTGATACAGCGAATCTGTCTGTGGATGACTATATATATATGTTCGTCTTTCAAATAGACGCTCCTTTTTCATCCACAGTGTTTCGTTGTATCACAGTTCTCTCTCTCTTTATCTATCTATCTATCTATCTATCTATCTATCTATCTATATATATATATATATACACACACACACATATGTATATACATACATATATATATATATATATATTGTATGAACTTTAAAACGTTATATTTTTGAGAATACACACATACACACATATATTTTTTAAAAAAAGTAAACAAAATAAACATGCAATCTTTTGCACGACAATTTATCAATTGCATTAGTTATAGATAGAAATAAATTCAACCACTACTTTGAGCTTAAGAATGCCACACTTCATGAGAGAGAGAAAAAAAAAGAACTTCCTTAAACGGAAAATTCTCAAAAGTGGCGCTATCTAATCTTATCAAAATATAAATCTTCACCCGGGATTTTTTCAAACATCTACATTCCAGAAAGAATTACAACTTTACCCAAAACAACATACATGAATATAAAAATGTTAAAAAAGAAAAAAAAAAAAAAACCCTGTTAAATTCATAACCTCGTGTTATTTAAAATATATAACACATAAATTAATCTGAAAAAATTAAGTAATTTAAATATTAATTTGCATAAAGATTTTCAGGAACATCTTTTACTCACTTTCGTTTATTAGACATTAAATGATACCACTTAGTGTCCTCCATAACATGCCTAAACCTTTCTGCTACATCGAATATCTATGAGCGTTTCTTAAATCTAAAAAATTAAAGGAACTAATAATTTTGCTTTTGTCTATAAACAGTTGTTACAAAATAAAATCCTTGCTTGCCTTGGTAACGTCCCTCAGAGGAGGAAACGAATCGGCTAAGATAAGTTTTCTTTTTGTCTTTATTCATATATATATATATATATATATATATATATATATATATATATATATATAAGAAAGAGGTTGTAGTGGTGCCAACAAGAGAAAAGTATGTATATTAAAAAGAAGAGAAGAGAGGTGCCGCAAACGTTTTTGGTTGTAATGTGTTTTTTTAGAAAAAAAATATTATGCTTTATTTTCCATAATTTTACTACACGGGTTTCTGGTCTCGTGACCGTCTTCAGATAAGAGCGGAGATTTCCACATAATATTAAAAATAATTAATTTTTCCCTTATGTTTTTCAATGTTAAATATTCTCGATATGACACATACACTGTGTCTGTGATAGTAATCCGAATGTCTTTCTTGAATTGGCAATGAAGAGTTCTGCACGAAAACGCACAGGGGTCAGTAAAACATTAAAAGATAAAATGCCGATAAGTAATTCATCATTTCTCTTGGACCAACCTTAATTATTTTATGACCCTTCGCACAGACACACACACACACACACACACACACACACATACATATATATATATATATATATATATATATATATATATATATATATATATATATATATATATATATATGAATGTGTGTGCGTTTGACAACGCGAATCTTAGTAAATATCGACTTGTTTCTCCATATGTATAAACATCAAAAACTTTTTGTCTGGTTGCGATCCCATTAAACGTAGACTATTTTAAATTTCCTGCTTTCCAATGAATATCAGGATGAAGACAAAGGAAATCTAACCAGTCTATAGACAACATATTAGTTCCTGAAAAGAAGACTACGATGGTCGAAATTACGTGAATAAAGCGATCATAAAATATAAACTTCGGACAGTTTATCCACAACTTTGAACTCAATACTGAACATCTTATTCTAAAATTGAACAAAATACAATAATAAAATCAAACTGACAGACTTCGCCGCTTCTTTTAGCAAAATAATTGTCTAGATGACAGCTTGCTGCTTATATATATATATATATATATATATATATATATATATATATATATATATATATATATAAGGTTGGTGCAAAAATAATGACGTAATAATGTCGTTTTTTGATGTATTTTTTAATGTCAAAAAACGACATTATTACGTCATTATTTTTGCACTAACCTAATATATGTGTGTATGTGTATATATATATATATATATATATATATATATATATATATATATATTAATATATATATATTATATATATATATGCGTATACATATATATATATATATATACATACATATACACACAAGAGAGAAACCGCAAACGTTTTTGGTTAAAATGGTGGTTTGTTTTAATATATATATTATATTTTATTCTTCTCATTTCTGCTGCACGAGTTTCTGGTCTGGTGACCTTCGGGCAAATGAAATGAATATATTTTTCAAGGAATAAATTTTCCTTATG